>JADDOH010002129.1:0-381657 GCA_016648135.1 Agrypnia vestita | reverse complement strand
CTAACACCGCAGCCTGCAGCTAACTCGGGTGTGGTTTGCGATGGATCCGCTTCCACAATAGCCTTCAATTCTTCATTATCAACTTTGGTCTCCGGCCGTCCACGGGGCTTGTTCTGCAGGTCGAAATTTCCAGAACGAAAACGTTGGAACCAAAAACGCACTGTGTTTTCTTTTGCGGCACCGTCGCCATACACATCATTAATCCTTCGAGCCGTTTCTGCAGCACTGGTGCCACGGTGGAACTCGTACTCGTAAATAACGCGATATTTCAAGTTTTTCATTTTGTAAACTGAGTGACGCAAAGAAAAAAACAATTGAGGAAAAAACAAATGAATTATAATTTTCAAAACACAAATACATGAGTAAATAGCTGTATAAATTTGGATTTGGAATTCCTAACCATAGAGAAGATATTTGAGATCAAATTTACCAGTACGGCAAAACGCCAATTTCATATGTAAGGACCAAATATATAAAAATAATTTGATTGTTAATATTTGCTAGTTATTATTGTTGTAAAAGAAATTACATGTTTATTATCTATTAAATAGATAAATAAATAAAAAGTTAATCATATGAAAGCACATCTGACAGATAAGCATATTCCCACCATGCTTGTGTAATGTCATATAATAAATAAAGCATTGAAATAAAAATGAGAAAAATGATAATCTCGTCTACTTCTTCAATATTAACGTATGTAGAAGCGTGTAGGAGTAAAATTGCGTCTTTCCCGAATATAGCAAATTGATGCGATATAATTAAACTACTCTCGGATTTTCTAGACTTCAAGTGAGACGGTATCCGTGGCAGGATTATCATTATCAACGATGATCAGAGACTAGTACTACTTTTTTTTTCTTTTTACATATTTTCTTACACCTTTCATCTCTCAATCCGGCCGAGATGATGAAGAACGTATTTACGAACCATCTGAACCTCCATGTTGTCGAGTTAATGTGATTACTCCCGACATTCGATCAAAGGTAAATCTACTTGAAATCTCTCGCAAACTTTTACATTTTGCGATGATACGAAATGTAGCGGCGCCGCGACAAGATGTGTGATATTATTACGATGCCAAGATTTTTTCTGCGTTATAAGGTTACAGACGGCCTCAGGCCCGTAAAATATTTTCGAAATGTCATTGACTACACGTATTATAATTGTACACAAAAATTTTAAAATCTTCCATAGACGAGACGAAACCGTTTATAAGCGAAAAATATTTATTTTTATTTATTATTTTGGTTTATGATTATAAAACGTGTTTTATCAGTATTGTTTATTGAAAAAAGTTAAATGTTAGGTACGTATAAAATTTTTTCAATTTGTAGAAAATTGTAAAAGCCCACTAGGGCGTTGATAATAATAGATAAATAAATAAGAATGGCAACTTAAAGCCTTCTGTTAAGTTCCACCTGCATTAAGAGAGGTGAGAAAGGTGCACGAGTGGGTGTGTAGAAAATTGTTCGCCAACAACTGCTCGCCAACAATTGCTCGCCCACAATTGCTCGCCAATAATTGCTCGCCCACAATTGCTCGCCAACAATTGCTCGCCCACAATTGCTCACCAACAATTGCTCGCCCACAATTGCTCGCCAACAATTGCTCGCCCACAATCACTCGCCAACAATTGCTCGCCCACAATTGCTCGCCAACAATTGCTCGCCCACAATTGCTTTGCTAGGAAAATTGCTCGCCAGTAAAGTTGGTCGCCAATTACGTGATAGAGTGTTTTAGTTATTTTTTGAATAAATATAGATAATATATACCAAGTTTATTGAAACACATATGCATATGTTTTGAATTATTATTTACAAACAATTGTCATCAACTAAAAGTGAGCGAGCGCCCTACCTGTGTCTCTGACGTCACGTCCAGCTGCAGGGTCTTGAGTCTCCCCGAGCAGTCGTTTTTCAGCATGTCGGCGTCCAGGTTGTCCGCCTTGGTGGAGAAGCCGGCGAACACGGTGAAGCCGAGGTCGTCCAGGCGCCGGGCGACAGCGTTCCCTATCACGTTGTCGCACCCCGTCACCAGCACCGCCTTCCCCGCCGCGGTCACCTACACGGTCAAACAAATAAACGTGTATTAGTAACGAATTATTCATTTATTAGATTTGGTTATTTATAATACCTACATTTGTCTAATTTCTAAACTATTTACTTAACCCAACTGTAATCCTGTTATTTGTATGTAAACTTTGCAAACCCTTGAAAGATTTGGCAAATACTTCGTGGTGTTGTCGCAACATTATAATTAAAAATATGTTTTATTTCAACTTAGTTATACACACACACGATATAAATTATCTATGCCTGATGTTGACCTGATAACAGTTATTATCTATACCTGATGATGAGAGGGATTGCTCCTCTCGAAACTATAGTAGTAATTAAAAACTCATATTGTGTGTGTATTACAAAGTTGTAATAAAACATATTTAAAATTTTCCAACACTTCTTAATATAAAATAATTAAAAGATGTTTAGAAAATTCTGAAAGTAATTTCGTCTTAAGTGCTAAATGTTAAACATGTTGATAATTTTACAAATCACAAAGTATTTTCAAGTATAAAGTATTTTTTTGATAATTATATAAAAAACTGACTTCACTAGGACAAAAGCGGCGAACGAAAATAGCTCTGGAGTAAAAAATATATGGAGTATCTATATTATGATAATTGCCCCAAAAATATTCTTAATTTTCTCATCAATCACTAATGTTTTCGAATACATTTTCTCCAAAAATCATAAATCAGCATATTTTTATCAAGTTATTTTACTTTCTTTCAGTACAGACAGACAGATAATAATAAAAATAATATATGATCAATTTTGAATACATTGTTTTTTTGTACCAGAAAATATAATTTGTTTCCTGATGACTTGGTTACTTAATTTCTGTATCTCTTTGCAGATGTTTTATTTATGGCAACAAGGGTACTGACGGCTCAAGGATCGAGATATTACATGTAAGTTAGAATTGTCTTGCTTGTAAGCTTTTTGTATTTTACTAAAATATGCTCATTCAAATATTTCTCATATATTTGAAGTCTTGAAGACCTTGATGGTTGGTCGTTCACCAAATTAATTCAGTACACGTGCGGTAATACTTCGAATTCAGACAGTATCGCAAAAAAAAAACTATTTTAAAAATCATTGAAAACAGGTAACTAAAATAATTAAATTTACCCGAAGCGATAATCGTGCACTTTTACATGATATCTTTCCTCTCGCTTTCTTGCAATCTGTGGCAAAGATTTCGTGAAAATGGATGAAAATTCGTAACAGACGTGCGCAATTTCATTTAACCGATGAGGAAAAATAGAATGGAAAATGGAATTTTATAAAAAAAACGAAAAATCACGGATGGAAAAAATGGAATAAAATCATCGTTTATAAACAAATCGATGTCCAGCATGTGCCATCACAACGAAGACGCACATTTCCAACAGCCAATGCTTCTGATTTTGTATATATGTTACACGGCTGGTGTCAAGCGTGTGGATGTTTTGACTTTAATATATTTTGGCTTATATCTTCGAAACTATTCAATGAGTACTTAATTTTTTTTTACAGTAACGTAAACAATGTCTATCCTGAATGATTTATATTCTCAAATTTTATATAATTTATGTGATTATTTTTAAATATTTATTCATAGTTGTCATATAATATGTATGGCGGCATCTATGAAAATAAATAAAAACATATAAATTTTACCAAACACATTTCTAAATAAAATGCGTATGTAGATATACGGTACTTACCTAATGCGGCAAAATTCAATAATGTATTTTCTTTACTTGTATTTACTAATTAATAAATATACAGGATGTACCAGAGCTAGCAGCAGAAACTTTGCCGGTAGATTCCTGCCTATGGTATGAGTCTAATATGTTCAAGCAACCATGGCCTAATATCAATTGCTATGGAGATATGCAATATCAAAGTTTGAATTTTTTTTCAATATTTCTTACTTATTTTTTGCAAAAAGTTGAAATATCATTACAGTAACTTATATCGATTACGAAAAATTCATTTGCTTTTATACAAGTCGAATAAAATGATAAAAACCTTGAAAAAAATTATTTTTTACAAGATTTTTATTATTTTATTTAAGTTGTATTGAAGCAAATGAATTTTTCATAATCGATATAAGTTACTATGATGGAAGTTCAAGTTTTTACAAAAAATAAGTCAGAAATATTGAAAAAAAAATTCAAACTTTGATATTGCATATCTTCATAACTATTGATATTGCTTGAACATTTTAAACTAATTACATAGTCAGAAATCTCCCGGCCAAGTTTCTGCTGCTAGCTCCGGTACACCCTATAGGTATTCGCTTTTTAAAATTTTGATGTTAATATCTGTAATAGATCTGAGGGACGTATGTCGCGAAGCATGAAAGAGACGCAGCATGAAAGAGAGAGAAAATGCTTTATAAGTTCGCGAGCATGACGTCTCTATGCTTTTTATACCATTATGTCGAGACAGAGCGCTGTTGTTCATTGTAACCTCTGTATAACGTATCGTTGTCTCCAATAAACCAAGAGTAACCGACAACCTCCTTTACTGGAAGAATCCCGAAGTCACGACACGATAGTAAGAACATCACAAAATCTGTCGCTGCTCAATTGATATTTTTCATTGTGAGTAGTCAAATGTTACATACACATCACATGCGACTATTGTAAGGCTCGCTCGTACTTTTTTCTACTTTTTTCCACGTGACACTTCTAAACGGATCTGTGTGTTTGTTTGTTTTATGTTGCAATATGACACAGATGTAAGGTTATTATATGTACCTACCTATATGTAGGACAGGATTCATAGTAAATTTTTAAGGTTTTATCTTACAAATGCTCAGGTCCATGCCGAAACCAGAATAAATCCGAATTAAATGTCTTCTGCCATTTTCTTTTACATTGTAATTATTTCACGGTTTGTGTTTTCATATTTTTATAGCACGTGTGATTTTTTATATTGAAGTAAATTAAAAGTCCTTGTTTCAAAAACGATTTCTGCTTTAATAAAATATTCTCCATTGTGATTTTAGTTGATTTTTGTTTTAAAGAATGCCAAGACCTACTTGGATAGTTTAGGCTCATGGAACATGTGCCTGCCGGGTGACAGACATGTATTTATAGCGAAATCTATGTTCAAAATTATCCTGACCGCCTGCGAGGACTTATTTTTTTTTTGAAATAATATTTTTAACAACCACATGATACTCTTTCATAAGATTTATATTTGTAGGTGTATTTCATTTTCATATAATTAAAAAATATTATTTAGGTAAATTATTTTTTTAAATAGAAATGCGGACATGGAATACGTGTCACATCAACATTCTTACTTTTTTCAAACTAAGCTTAACGCTTGTGCTATGAAAACAGGACTAAGGGCCGATTGTTTCAAGTTGGATTAAAGTTCAAGTTCGTTTAAAGCATAAATTTTGGCATTCTCCGCCAATCAAACGATCCGTTTCCGTAAAAATCAATGCTTTAAACGAACTTTTATTTTAATCCAACTTGAAACAAGCGGGCCTAACTTGCTGGTCCGGATTGAAGTTCGATCCCGCGACCTCTATAGGCCTTTATAAATTATCATGTAAAGACGTATCGATTAATTACAATACAATTCTTAACTTCCACTAAAATGCATATTGTGTTATCGAGTAACGAGTTTTCTTAAAAATATTCGCACGAAAATCATCTACTAGGGTCAATAAATGACCTGTGTTTGTGAAAAAAGCAGGAAACAAAAAATACGCTTTGTACATTTCAGTCTCATGTGTCATACCACCCCTCCAAATGATATACTTTTTTCTAGATATTTCTTTCCCGTTGGTATCTAAAAATACTATATACCCGTAAAATCCTGCTTGTATATGTGTAATAGTCTAACGACCGCGAACCTATAATAAAAGCCTAATCAGGCTATTTCTAACGTCCTAATTTTAGCGTTTTGGGGGAGCCTTCGATAAAGTATACTCTGTGGTGAATGTTGATATTAGCGTCATCATTAGTACCTTCTTTTATCTTAGCTAAATTGAGAAAATGTTACAAGCAATTTGTAAACACAAACTTTATGCACCAAGCGTCCTCATGGCTATAAATGAAACAATGACCGGACTATTGATGATGGTGGAAATCCTGGGGATCAAAAATGGAAATAGTATGATCATACGTACGAGGGATCTTCTCAAATGGTCGACATTAAAGGTTAAAAGGTGCCTGGGTAAATTTAGTCAACGACGTATGAAAAAAAGAACTATTTTAAAAGCTTTTTTCAGTTCGTTTTACTTTCCAAATCACGTGTCGAGTGTCTAGTTTCTTCGAAATCCAAGAAACGACGTACTTCAAAGAAAAATCCTTAGATTTATTCGTTGTAACAAAAATGTAATAGTAATCGACTACCGTTGTATATTCTTTGATTTTGTTCATCGAATTATTTTGAAAAATGATACTGTTGACCATATTTCATTGACATGTTATCCACTTATAATAATAATTGTTTGTTTATTTTATCGATTAAACATTGAAAGCTTATAAGGGTGCTCTATTCATGATTAAATAATTTTATTTGGTTTCATTACATCTATAAATAGTAATTATTTTTTTATGAAAATGTATTTTCTTGTGGAGTTGCAATTTCAGAACATGGTTCTATGTTATTATTATTTAAAACCAAAAAAAATTATCGATATAAGTATATCTCGGCATCACCCAGCATGCAATACTCAATGTTTTATGGTAATATTATAGTTTATAGCCATGTTTAATTACAGATGAAATGTAACACATAAAAATGACATGCTCTAAATTCAAATTTAAATTAGGTGAAGAAATGAGAAACAGCCGTCTTTAAAAGACTATTTGAAATACCATGTGGAAAGTGAAACGTCCTTGCGGGAGACCGGTCAGTTGGGAAACCTTTCAATAGATTTCCTTCCCTCTTCCAAACAGCAGATGATATCTAATCTAATCTCTACAAAATTTTTATTAATGGATTCTGTGAATCCATATGATGTATATCATATTCATAGGTACATATCATATATCATATAACAGGAATAAAAAAATGTACGGAAATGATCACGCTTCAAATGTTCTTGCGAGTAAGGTTCTCAAACCGCTGTAGGATCAATCTAAACATTCGTATTGTGGTGGTCCAGAGCCGCATGCATAGAACGATGTAGGCCGGCTCGGGCATGGCTCGGGCACTCAAAGCAGATAATTCAAATTAATTCAGTTCAAAAAGAGCAAAATGATTTTGTAGCGACATTATTAATATAAATAATAAAAATGTACTTTGTTTTCACCACTTCTATATTGAACATATCAACATGTTTCAGGGCCAATGGTCCCTTCGTCAGGATACAATGTATACAAACAAATTAAAAATATAAATTCTAAGTATAGAGAATCAAAATTAAAAATAGTAATATACGGGAAATGAATAATAATCAGGTACTAATATGAAAACAAATTTAAAAGATAACTATTTGTCGAAAGGACCTGGTTATTTATAGTATTGAATTTGCTATAAACACTTTTACTTATTTCAGAAATTTCTAATTTATCAAACTCTTAATTCTGTATAATTTGTACGTAAATTTTTTTTAACCATTATTAATGTCAAAAGAGTGGTCCATATATGAAAGAGGATTCGCGAATTTGGAATTTTGGATTGATATCATTATACAAGAGAAGAAAAAGGACAAATGATTTTCTAAAGCATTTGGATGTGAGGGACATAAAAAGAGATCCTTATTCAAGGGTTAATGGAAATGGGCTAATGAAGACAATGAAAAAATAATCATACCAAAGAAATGCACTCATGGTAAAACGGACGCAGGGAGAGGTCTAAAAATCGCATCGCAACTATATAGCACAATGACGTACGTATGACGTCATAGCTAGAGCCATCAACGGGCCGCGGTTCTGAATCCGATCCTGTCGACATCACCGCTACAACTTACATCTGTCCGTAATTATTCATACCAGCGCAATCTATTGTAAACCTTTGGTCAATAAATTCAATGTACCGTAAGTAAGCACTATGCTTCTCTGTTCATGCCTCAGCACTATCCAAATACACAATCCTAGCTGTCAAACCGAGGTGAATAATTTATTTGCGGAGAGAACATACACCACCGAGTACGAGTCAAGAATCTATGGGCGTTTCTAATACACGCTAATTATGAGTGAGCGTCTATTTTCTCTCGCAAAAAGGATCTTTGCGAGTGAAAGATATAATTTTCAAAGCTTTTATCCATTCATTTGAAAGTTTAATAAAAATATTAGTCCTGTTCAGAATCATCTGGTGTCGCTCAAATTAAAGTACTTTTATCTCTCTTTCAGGTTTAATAATACTAAGAACTACTTTAGTATTTATCTTTGAGATGCCATTTTTATACGTCTGAGAAAATGGTAAAATGATACCCCACCGCTGCAGTTAACCTGCATTGAACTGCTGAGAGATCTTTTAAATAAAATATTGCATTTATATAAATAGACTCAATAACGATTTTTACATATTGCACTTAAAATATGTTTTTAAAAAATTATGCAAGTACATTAAAGTAAGTAGGTACCAACTGTACATTAAAAAAACTGTAAGCAAAATTATGGAAAAAATCTATAATAAACAATACATATTCAGTACTATCCTGAGACACGATTTCAGTCAATATTTAGATGATACGCTTAAAAAGCCCTCACCTCATCTCAAGCAAGCTCATCGATTGTTAAGGCGTCTAAAAGGATTATTTTCCAATATCTGGCTTTTCCAATATTGGTTACGCCAAGTCTTCCCCTTCCGTCCTCTATTTCTGGTGTCGTAAACACTTTCCATTTAAAATGGGTTCGGTACTCCAAATCATTCTGCCATAATCTCCAAAACGGCCCATCTTGGGTTGTCGGATCGGGTAGTTGTTTTTTTTGTTAGTTTTGCCATTCTGGTCCACCATGTTAGCGGGGAGGGTTCTTCCTCTTTTTATTTCTGGGAGAGCCAGGGCTTTATGGACCACGTGTTCTTTGTCTCTTCTCATTACGTGTCCGCACCACCACTGTTAGCTTTTCGGGAAGAGGGACTTCCTTAAAACTACCTCACACACGTTTGTTACTGTGATGTTCGCTGTTTTATCTTGTGGGGTTTAAGTCTTACAAATTAATCGCCGGAATCGCTTCACGAGTTTATTTACTAATAAACAACAATATTATTTTCCAATGCCATCTCGCGGGACGGTGCTAAGCGCACAATTTGGAATGCCCTCCCATTTCGTATGTTTCCGTGGACACACACGCATTCCAGCTTCTTCCATCCTGCTCGCGCACACCCTCATATCCATCATATGGAGATGTATTAAAGTTACGAATCCTGTCCAGTCTCCTGCTTGCCTGACCGTCTAAGCATTTTAATTTTTGCCACGTGTAGTTTCCGGACGTGTTTCCTTTATTTTTAACACTCATCCCCATACAGCATCGCTGCTTTACATTAATTGAATTACCGTTATTACAAATAATCTCGTATACTCTACTATTATCTAGTGAATCTATTCTATTATTAATTATTAAAAATGACAGAATTTTAATTTTTGAATTTCAACTTAACATTGGGATACCTATCTCTTATTAGTTTTATTTTAATTAGCCAAAACAAAAAACTTCATTGTCAAAATCAATCTGAAATGTAAAATTTTATGTGTACAATTCGAAATCATATTAATTTTGAGAACGGCAATGTTTTTATTTTATTTAATAACTACCTGATGGTACCCGGCGTTGCCTGGGTTTAGGATTTAGATAAAAATAAGTTTGTGGGTACACAAAAAGGCTCCATTGTTTTGTCAACTCAAAATTTTTTAGTGAAATCGATCAAACGATGCAGATTTGTATAGAAAATTACCCGCGCCCCTTCTCACGCGTAGATTTTTAGTAACTTTTACTCTGATTTTATCAATTTGTGTATTAATTTTAACGTATAGATATATGTCGTCGCAGATTTTTTTATAGAACTTTTTAAGTTCTAAAACTTCTCAGTAGAAAGTATTCAAATATCTCTTACCGTTGAGGCTGCGTTAGTAAAAAACGCATCGCTCGAGCATTCTTTCTTGTAAAATACTTTATTTATCTACTTTACTTGTAAAATAGATCACCACGAAAAGCCTCTTTATTTTAAGGAGATAGATAATATGTACCCTGAAAGTCCATTCTAAGTGTTGGTGAAAGAATTTTTTAAATCGGACGAGTAGTTTCGGAGATTGCCTCCTAATTCCAAACTAAAAAACGTTACAAACAGATGGAAATGAAATGAGATCAGCTATTGGATCCTAGTTACGGTTAGGGATGGATATTCGAAATTAGCATTATTGTGGTGGGGATTGGAATTTCCTTATACTATTAATTTTCCTGAATATAGGATTCTACTATGTAAATAAGTAATTTGATTAAAATGTATAACCACAATAGGTATTATTATTACCTACTACAAATATTAAAAATTCAAATTCATTAGTATTAATTTCCACTCAAATATGTTTTCATAATCTTTGTGTAAAATTGGTCTTATTTAGAATGGCGTTAGTTAAAAGCGGCTTTGTAAGATTTTCATTTTTCTTCAAAGGCGGATTGCGAGTTTCCGCACTAATCCTCTCTCCCGTTGTGTTTTCTGCGGAGAAGCCACAGGTTTATATTTCAATTTATTCCGTACATCAAAGAGAGATTGCGAGTGATGGAGCAAAGATATTCTGAACAGTTTAATGCGGCTTTGAATTACGAGTAAAACCGAATTTTCGGAATACAACAAAACCGCGTTTAAAATTGGATTTTAAAGAACAATGGACTGCCATAAAGCAAAATTGAGTTTTATGGAACAATGAATCGATATAAGGCAATATTGTGTTTTATAGAATTATGGATCGATATAAGACAAAATTGGGTTCAATAGAATAAAGGATCGATATATGGCTAAATAAAGTTTAACAGAACAATGGATCGATATAAGGAAAAATAGAGTTTAATATAATAGAACAATGCAAGGCAACATTGATAATTATTTTTTTAGAATAACGGATTGGTAAAGTTGCGTTTATCATAAATTAATAATAATTTAATATTTCTAACTAATGAATTTTATCACGATATACGTGTATTCGAATACACTCGCGTTCGCTTGACAATAATTTTTAAACCCTCTTACTTTTATAACATTGCAGACATTGACGAATATTATATAAAAAATTAACCCACAAAAACATACTTTTATATCATCATCATCATCATCATCATCATTCTTGGTACTATAACCCTTGGTGGGTGTTGGCCTCCTCAATAAGTTTCCTCCACTCATCTCGGTCTGGTGCCAGCTCTCTCCAGTTTCGAAGGTCTAAGGCAGAGATATCTTTGAGGACGTTGTCACTTCATCTTAGTTTTGGCCTTCCTAAGCTCCTTCGCCCTGTTGGCCTTGAGTTTAGCAGGGACTTTGGTGCTTGATCCTCGGACATTCTCTCCACATGACCCAGCCACCGAAGTCTTCCCAGTTTTATAAATTTTGTGATGTTTGGCTCCTTAAATAGTGTATAGAGCTCATTGTTGTAACGTTTGCGCCAAAGTCCATTTTCTAGAACCGGTCCGAAGATACGACTCAAAATTTTCCTTTCAAAAACGTCCAGTGCTCGCTCATTCCTCTTAGTTAGTACCCACGTCTCAGCTGCGTACGTGAGCACTGGCTTAATAAGCGTTTTGTACACGAATATCATGGTGTTTCTGGACAGCAGTCAGCATTTTATCTGCTTTTGTAGGCGGAAAAAACAGCGATTTGCGCTCACTATGCGCTTCTGGATCTCCTCTGTAGTATTGTTGTTGCTTGTTATCAGGGATCCTAGGTATGTAAATCTTGGTACCATTTTAAAATTTTGGCTTCCACACGAGAGAGTTGGGATTTGTTGGGTGCATCCTACGGCCATGTATTTGGTCTTCTGCTGGTTTACTATGAGACCCATGTTTTTGGCAGAACTTTCAAGATTTATGAAGGCATTACATAATGCATCGGGAGTTCTCGCAATTGTGTCGATATCATCAGCGTAAGCTAATAGTTGCACAGAGTTGTCGAATATCGTTGCTCTTATCTCAATTCCTGCGTCACGAATAACTTTTTCTAAGGCTATGTTGAATAAGAGAAACCTGCCGATGGTTATGCCTGTTGGAAGAGCCACAGCTATGCTGAACAAAATTGCTTTGGGTATTGATATATTCCATGTGTCTGAGGGGGTTTTCCGAAGCGGGATTCTCCTACACCTTTGACCAGATTTTATGTTATTTTTAATTTATTAAATATTTTCATTTTTGATATATACTTCCTAATATGTATGCCTTAAAGATTTTGTTTGTCATGTACATATTATCGTGAAATAAATTGAATTGAATTGAATTGAATTGAATTGAAGAGGCAGGCCAATCCATCTCCTTGTCTCACCCCGTGGAGCGCTTCAAAAGGCTCGGACAGATCACTGCCAACCCTGACTCTACACGTTACTGGGGACATTGTTGATTTCACCACTTTTTTATCATAAATCCTTTATATGCGAGGACTCGTTTCATGCCACTCCAAAACTTTGTTGTATCAATGTCCTTTTAGGTTTAACTGATAGATAATAATATTTATATACCCAAATATAATATAAAAGCAAAGGCAGGAATATCCAAAAGAATTTGAATGCAGTCATTGAGAATTACTAATTTAAAATGTTCAAGATTTCATCGGAAACTAGCTGATAAATTTATAGGAAACATGATTTTGGTTAGGGATAGATATATAAAATCTAGAATTCATTTACTCGTAGAAACTTAACGCGTACATAAATAAGTAGCTATATCCGTCTAATTTAGAGTGTTTGGATAATAATCACCATTATAAAAATCAGGTTATCCTGAAAAATTGAAGATTATTATGTTGTTGAGAATGTTAATGCGATAATTGTATGAAATGTGCAAATGTCGGAGTTGTCCCGCCTCTAATACGGGCCCTTAGGTGTTCGATGTAAGTCTCGTTCTCTTCCGTAGCGGCAAGCAGTGGAGTAGGGGAGTATAATCTCGTGTGTTCTCTCGATTTCTAGTTGTTTCCAAATTTTTACAGACCTTTGTGCAGGCGCGCAATTACTCGATTATGTATAGTTATTCTCGATTTAGGATCCAGTTACAATATGTCCCTGACGGTAGACACTTAGCCAGGTAATAATACATCACCAGTCACACTATTTTAAAAGAATAACGGATGAATAAAATTCAAAAACAATCAAAATAATGAATAACCAAAGTAAACATGTTACCAAAAAAAAAAAAAATCTAAGAACAAATCTTCTATCCTCCTTCCTCCTGATAAAGACCATGGGACTGAGTCTAAAGAAAATGGAAAGGTCGCGTGTTCATGTTGAATTATTGTAACAATAGAAGCAGACAGAACACAAAACGTAAATTAAGTTATGGCATTTAATATGATTCTGCCTTTATTAATTTCTTTATAAATAATTCCCTTAGCTCGGCTTGGCCTGGCTTACAAATGAACCCTGCTTGTTTATGCAACGGGTATCTTTTTTGGTTGTAATCTGAATTTTAAAATCGTCTGTTATAAATTAATCTCATTTAATAAATAATAGATATATGCATTTATATATTTTTATAAAAAAAGCTATAATCTACATTTATTTTTTATCATATCTACATATATATACACTATCATATATATTTAAAAAAAAAGCTATAATCTACATTTAAATTTGTCAAAAGTCTTCATTTAGGTGTATTTCCAAAGAAAAATAACCCGTCTTTTATCACGATCAGAAAATACATTCTGTTAAAAGTATACTAGCTTTTGTGGACTCGATAAAATTTTTAGTTCTTATGAGATTTCGATAAAACTTTTCTTGAAACATTCACTGGATAAATATCTCGACCTCGACTGAGTCTCTTAGCTAGCCTGATCTGCAAAATTCGTTACTCCGCCTTTGAGAAAAAGAATTGATTTCTTACAGGGAATAGGAAATATATTTAGCTTTCACATACTCGTACATATGAAATTTATCTGTTTTTGTTGCGAGTGCGGAAAGCGATTTTTTAATAGCTTTAAAATAAACAAGTCGACGACTCAATGAATTGGAATAACTGATTTCAATTCATTGTGTCGACAAAAACAAAAAAATTGAGAAGAGAAATATGAAAAAAATTAAATTATGAGATTTTAGTGATTATATAGGCAAAGGAAAAAAGGAATATGTCATTTGTGTCTTTTATAATTACTTTTATAAAATATATATAAGGAATGATAAAAAAAATATATTTATCATTATATAATTTATAGAAAAAGCAATCACAACGTAGGCTAATACAACAAATCAAACCCAGATAAAATTAATCACTTGAACGAGTACAGGACTTCCCAGAATTATTGGTCAGTTTGGCGGTAGTGAAAACGGTGTAAGGTAAAGCCGTAACCAGCATACGTAATAACGTGTATTATATGTAACAGAGTTGTCACATCAAAATATATGTATTTATTTAAAAAACACATGTTCAGAATGCAGGACTGAATGGAAGCTATAATCCAATGAAATGATACAAAATGAAATAGGTAGCCTTAAATGTGTGTTGCTGGGGGAGAATGATGAAAAGTATTTCGTCGGGGATGTTACGAATATAATAATTGAAACTCATTTTTCCAGAATATGAATAATGTATGAATAATTTCATCTCGTGAAAATCATTACTTGCATAAATTAGGTAGTGTCTTTGGACATGGCGTGAATCGGATTAAAAAAACTTAAGAAAGATTGTGCGGCTCACACAACAAGAATAGACACATCAAAGATTAGGTAAAAGCATGTCGTTTCTCTCAACGTTTTATTAATATTTTGGCAAGTGATTTTTTAGCTTTGAAGGCTGATTGAAGATTTGGATGGCTATTGAAATTCTAAATATTTATATACTTTTTCGCTTAAAGCAAACGCAGTTATCACAGAATCGTGCAATCTTCGTGTAGTGAATGAGTCAGTTAGTGACGCTTATGACTCAACATTTAAGGTTTTTATGATTCGACTTTCTTCAAGGTTTTTTCTTAAGGGGAAATCCCTTAGAACTTAGAACTCCTTCCTCAATCTCTGTGAATTACAATTCTGAGCATTTCTTTTCATTCCCACCATTCACTTCTTTACTCTGATGTTTTCATATCAGTTTGCGATATTATTTTGCATTATCACCTTTAAACATTGCTCATAATATTTAACAGTATAAATACTATATTGGAGTACTTGAACTTTTACAGCAAAAATCATTCGTGTACTGACATGCGCCCTTTAAAAATACTTAAAAACCAAAATAAAGAGAAAAGTATGTATTAATGACGCTCAAAGTATTAGTTGTAAAAATCTACACTAATTCTACATTGTCGGTAATTTTATTGCCTTTCATGAAAACAATTGATCAGAAATTGAAATTGATTACAAATTGAACCTCGAATATCTTAAATAAATGGGGCAAACAAAAACTATCTTAAACGATTGAAACATTCGTGAACTCGCATGAAAATAGACTCTGACAGCTTACATGAATCCAATATGGCATCGTTAGTTCTCGTATCGCATTTTCGCTACATGCTGCGTGCGCTACTTCCGTTGCAGTAAAAATTTTACCCTGAATGCGCCAAAAGGATAATACCTATAGTAAAAAAATCGTAGTTGTTCCACGGTTTTGTGGGAAATTAGTTGAAGAAGCTGTGGATAAACTTCTAAAAAAAGATTCAGTGCTTTCTTGCACTAAACATGTCTGGTTTCACATGTAAATTATTACACCTGTAACATAAATAATCAACTCAGTCTAACGACTAGTCTAATGACATAAATGTTCTTAGTTAACATAACATACTTCCGACCACATTCCTGTTTCTTATCCATCTCAAGGCATTGGAGGGAAATCAAAAGCCTTGATCGATGGTCTTCTTAATTGAGAAAGAGCTGAATTTTTAATATGTTTTTAATCCACAGTGAATACACATTAATTAATTTTTTGAGAAATATCTGACGCGTAGTTTTTCTGTAATTAATTTTAAAAAGTTGGATATTTAACATGTAGTTAATAGGGAATCTCGTACAAAACAAACGTTTTTCTTAAAATTTAACCACAACTACTATCTACATAATTATAAAAAAAACTGTAATATTTATATTCTGTGTATAGTTTTCTGGGATATTCTGCCGTGTACATGTGACTTCTCTGGCCGATGTTGGATCCCATTGCAGGGTCCATCATCAGCGCTGATGTACTGTGCTTTACACCTTTGTAGAAAAGCTAAGTTGCTAAGCAGCTTTTCTTTCTTACTTCGTACGCTCTCCAGTCGGAAAATTGATTAATAAATATAACAAATATTCTCAGGTTTTTACGGCCGTTCAGAATCTTCTGTGTATAGTTTTCTGGGATATTCTGCCGTGTACCCTGCAATGGGATCCGAAACGTCGGCCAGAGAGGTCATGTGTATATGGCAGAATATCCCACTAAACTATACACAAGATTCTGAACGGCCGTGAAAACCTGAGGGCATTTGTAATATTTATTCATCAATTTTCGTAGTTTGTCAACATTATAAAAATGGTTTTCTGACGTGCAGTTTTGTAGATATTTGATTCTAAATGATCGAAAATTTACGCAAATATCTGTCAGTCATTTTCAAATTCAATGCTATATCCGCCGTAATTCAGTTTGGCAATTCTCGCGACTAACGTAAACGGCCGATGAAAGCCGAACGGGGCCGAAAGAAAGCTGAGAAGACTCACTATACTTCGTCAATATATGATAACTATTCATATTTTATAACTGTCTATAGACATCTTTTTAGCCAGTTTAAAGTTTTTTAAAACATTAGTAATTCATAATTACATTGTTCAACTTTTCGTAAATGATAATCTGTGCTCCAAATTCAAACCCTTTTTATGAAATAATAAATAATAATTAATGCCGCTTTATTATTCAAAAATCATTTTAGGTAATTTTATCTAGTATGCACAGATGATTGTAATATAGTTTAATTTTTTTATATAAATCTACATTGTTTTACGTGCATTGTGCCGAAATTGAGGAATATCATCACACATTTCTTTAGTTTACAAGTTACACCGTAGCAAGCTGTCAAAAACTCGCAGCGTTGCCAGATTTATTATTTGGAATATAATACTGAAGTCAAATTTAAATAAATAATAAAGTAAATCCGATAATAAGTGGTCTAATGCGATATCTAAAATGAATTACAAGCACACATTTTCTTAATTTTAGTAAAAAAAAGTACTTTTTATGATGACCTCCCGAGTACTAGGCGTTATAACGTAAAAAGAATTTAAATGTTCATAATAATATATAAAATATATAATTAAATTATAATAAAAAAATTACCCAAAGACTTTTTTATGCAGTAGGCTGATGTTGTTTTTGAATATTTTTTTAATTAAACGATTTTAAAGAATTATTTATACATAATTTACTTAACTTTTACCGATTTATTGTAGAAAATAAAATCAGTCATATCCATCAATTTCCGGTACGTTTTGCCATATTTCCGTTCTATTTATTAACATATATCAGCTATTGAATGGCTTATTAAATTATTATAATAATACATTACGAATTTGATTTAAATTTGACTTATATTAAACATTTTTATGAATTAATATTATGTAACTTTTCACTTTATAACTATTACTTGAGATGTTTTACCTCAACGTGGCTACATTAATCATTTAATTGCGTAATATTAATAAGTAGGGGTGGGGACAAGAGTGGTGCATTCGTTTTGCCCTGACAATTTTTTTTTCTAATAATGAGTTAAAAATTCGGACATGTAAGCAGTGGGAGGGTGAGATATCTGGGGGTGGGCTGATTTATTTTCTTCAGGAAGATAAATCCTAGAGTGTAACTGATAAAAAAATTGACTTTTCATAAATACACATTTTTATCAGCGGGAAAAGTTAACGTGGCAGGAGACTTCTAAATAATAATTACTGTCTTATGTCTGATTAGGATCAATAAAACGGAGTAGGGTTTGTATTAGAAAAAGTTAATACATCTAATAAATTAAAACTATGTGCCGAAAAATTTTGAGAAATATATTTTGCAAAAATGTCGTAAAACTGTTATATTCTAGAATTTTCATAATTTTTAAAAGATATTAAGATAACTTTAACACAAATATTATATTAATGGCTTGTTGGTCTTGAGTCTCGTGATCCAAGGTTCGCGGGTTCAAATCTCACTTTAGACCAACAAACTAGTTCTATTTTCATAGCACAAGCGTTTAGCTTAGTTTGAAAATATTAAGTTTATGTGATACGTATTCCGTGCTCGCATATTTATTTTAAAAATAAATAAATAATTAAACTTTAGTGCTTAATTATAACAGAAAAATAAAAATATTCATCAGATTTTGAGAAAATCACTGTGTCGAAGGTCAGTTACTGTGTTATCCTGCATTTAACTTTGGAAGCACTATCCACTCGTTTTTCCGAATTGAGCATAAATTTGATAGCGTTGAGGTATTAAACATATCATTGTTATATGTCAGTTAATTATTGAAAAATAAAATAAAAATACTTTTTCATTTGATTTTTGCGTGCCTCATATTCTTTTCCACTGTTTTCCATACAATATTAATACTTTTTTCACCGTTTTTACGACGTTTTCTACTAGCGCAAACAACTTGGCGAGTACGATCTTCGACCAGTTTGATAGAACTGACTTGTTAACAAAACGCACCACGGCACATGTTTCCATCGCCGTTTTTGGGGCATCTTAGAAGCTCGAAAGATTTTATCTGGCGTACTATTCTAATTTTTACGCAAATGACAAGGCAGCCGAATATCCAATTTTATATAACACGTACATTTAGATAGATTTATTAATCATAAAAGTTATATCAATCGGGATGCGGTGTGAGTCGTGGGTGCCTACTACATCTGTAATATTAAGATCCACGAGAGGATCGGCAGTCTGAAGTTGACGTAACGGAAATTTGTGATTTGACAGTGCGACGGAAAGGCTGTTAATTAACTATTTATGTTCCCCTCTCCGCGTGGTCGCCCGAGTGATGCCGCTCGGTATTACACTTTGATATTTCTAGAAGCGTCTCCAGATTATTTTTAGTTCCGTTCCTCTTATTCCGCTAACACCGGATAAATATGAATGATACGGCAGAGTCGTGAGAGCAAAAATAAGCAAACAGAAATACGCGAAGCGTTCTCGGAGCTTATTCGCCTTGCCGGGAATATTCCCGGGGATGTTAACGTTAACGGGCCGCGAAAAGGATTCGAGATGATAAAATACATTTTCCTTATTTGAATTAATTGTAAAAAAAGAAATATTTTTGTCGTGATATTCACGGTGCAGGGCGGGTGCAAGGGAAAAAACTTGAATATCACCATCGTATTGGAACGAGGTTCTTCTGAAATTTACATTAATCTATGATAGTAAGGTTCAAAGTATTGAGTATTTAATTTCTGACTTTTAAGGCAGAGTTTTTTTCGATCGCTCATGACGAATATGTCGCTAATATAATTTCGAGTAATAAAGTAAATTGATTTCTGACACGTTATATTATACTCATGTAATATTTATGTAAATAGTTATTTCTGGCGTATAAATCTCGTGTAATATATTTATTTCCGGCACGTTATACACGTGTAACACACACACTTTTTTGTAATCAAATCAACAGATGTTCTAGGAAAATTACAAATGCTACTTAAATATAACGTTTCCTTGTTTACAACCATATGTTTATGTTTATAACGCTTCCTTGTTTAAAAGTACAAGTGCTACTAAAATATAACGTTATCATAAATTAGTTGTAAATTTGACACATTCGTAATGAAGTTTAAAAGAGAAAAATGTTCTCAGATTTTTTATACAAATAAGTCCTTTTTAACTAAAATATAAAAAATAAATGTGACAAACCTAACAAAGCAGGTACAGACGTAATATATAATATTATTGAAATATGTTAATCTTTTCTTAAAATAAATGAAAACTTATTATGTATAGTTTTATTCATCAATGAGTATTTAATAATCAAATTGCAATCTTTATACTGGAAAGGTAAGACGCTGTTCATTTGTAAATGTACTTTATATGTGACTGAGAATTATTTATTTAAATGTTGTATGTACCTAATATTCGTGTTAAAGTATGTGTTTTTATGTAAAATTTATATGGAAAATAAACAAACGCCAGTGAAACTGCCATATAAACGGATAATAAAAGTTTACTTTTCATTTCCTACGAGTAAAAAGAAATATGTGATAATCCAAAAAATATACTATGATACTTCAGGTTTGAGTTTTATGTATATTTTGTCGTATATCTACGACCTTTCTGGCAGATCTGTCGAATCCTATCAGGGCTAATATTTTGTTATGAATGGCCGTGAAAACTTAACATTTTTGTACTATGATATATCTATTTTATTTATTTCTATACTAAAATTCCAATACTATTGACTAATAGTAAATGTCCTAGTATTTTAAAAGGTGTGTAAAATTGAAGCATAACATTTGAATTTCTGTCCGTTTCGTACGTGTTTGAGTTGTGATTTTCGTTGCGAAATGCCACCTCTCATGTGTACCGCCCGCGGCCACCGCCGGCCAACCCGTGCGGACGCACCGGTCCTGTCAAGCCGGATTAATGCTAGAATATTCGCGCGGCAGAGCAAGACGGTATTTTTCAAAATAATCACGCGACATTTACATATTGCTCGTACATTTATATGACATGGTCACACGTGGTACATTTTAAAAAGTTTGGATTTTTAAAGCCCATTTGTAGGGCGAGGTTACTCAAGAAAAAAATGTGAATCATGATGCACTTTTGAGTATATTTTTCACACTTCAATTGGCAATATTAAGCACACGGATCTTATCGGTCATCACAAGAGTCAATTCAAAAATTTTGATACAAATATTTCACAATTGAATTGGTCATTTTGGAAAGGGGTCGACTCCGCAATTTGAAATGTTTCAGGAATAGGAGAAAATTGTGTAAATTCCTCACATTAGTTAGGGTAACGCAGTATTTTTTATGCTTGTAAGTCCTTAATGCTTAAGCAAAAATGTATTTTAAATCTTTTAGGAAGCTATAGAGAGCCATATTTTTTCTCTCTTTAGAAGACCTCTAAAGTTTTTAATTTTTGAGTTGCAATGATAACATATACGTGGTTATTTGGACAACATTAATAATCCACAAAAACATATTTCTGCCTTGATTACGAGTCGATAATGTTCAAGCAACCATGACCTAACATCAATAGTTATAGAGGTATGTTACATCAAAGTTTGACTTTTTATTTCAATATTTCTGGCTTAGTTTTTGTAAAATGTTGGGCTATCATTACAGTAACAAATATCAAATATGAAAAATTTATTCAATTTGATGCAAGTCAAATAAAATAATACAAACCCTCGAATTCCAATTGGAAAAAATTACAGTTGGAGTTTCTGCCTGTTTTTTTTCATTTTATTTAACATGTATTGAAACGAATAATCGTAATCGGTATAAGTTATTGTAATGATAGTTCAACGTTTTGTAAAAAAATCAGTCAGAAATATTGAAAAAAAAAATGCAAACTTTTATATTGAATAACTCCACAACTATTGAGATTAGGTCATGGCTGCTTGAACATTTTCGACTCATAATCAAGGTAGAAATATAGTACTGCGAGGTTATTAATGTTTTCCAAATAACCCTGTATATATTAATAAAAAAAAACTTCTCGTAAAAGTAGTGAAAAACGAACATCACAAATCTGATGACACCCACAAGCGAGTTTTATATCCCATTCCTGTGTGTATAACTGTTTATTTTCAATATAAACGCCATAAAAATCAGCAATGCAAAGCAGAAAATGGTCGGAGGCTTACGACGTCGTGAAGGCATTCAGCCAGGATCCATTCCTGGAAGAGTCCCTTGATACACACGAGTACATTGGTCGCATTTGAATATCGTAAATAATATGAGATTTTTACAAATCTTGTGTAATGAAAACATTTTTAGATAATATTTGAGTTACGTTAGTAAATGTATATGATTGGTCAGAAACATATTTGTATTATATAAAGATTTGGGTGTCGTATTTATTTGATGGAACATTGTCTTTCTTTTCGTACGTTGATGAAATTACAAATAATGCACTTAAATGTCTCGTATTTATGTTAAGATCATCAAAACATTTTAATTCTGTAAAAATACTTAGAACCTTGTACATCACTTTAGTCGGAAGCATCCTCAATCATAATTGCACACTTTGATCACCTTTCTATTATATTTATTTCTACAAATACAGAATAAATTTGATAATCTTGCAAAAACTTAATTTGACAAAACTATCGCAACGCATAAAAAATGATATAATTAAAAATAAATAGGGGGTGGTGCATTGCCCTAATTTAGTGAATTTGATTAATTATCGTATACCCTGTCATTATTGTATGAGATATCGTATTCAAGGGCATTATGAAGACAACGTTTAGGAGTAGATAGACATTCTATCAGGGAATGTTTTGGATCTATTAAATTTATAACTAAAATGATATAAGACTTAAAGGTATCTTTGATATTCTCTTCAAGAAATAAAAAGATAAAATCTTGGTTATGTAAAAAAAAAATCATCTAAAAATAATAGTTTCGTTGTCTGTCGGTCCGTAACGTCCGTAACTTGCTGGAATTACAATATTAGACAAAAGGAGTATACGCAATCAGGGCGAGGTTCAAGCAATACGCAAAGGTCGAAATTATACGTTCTTAACATTTTTATATTATTATTTTGTTGTATTTAGTTTTAGGTTTAAGCGAATAAAGTCAATTAAAAAAACAAATGGGTTTCTTCAAATGAGTTTTCCTGCCATTGTTATGTCCCGTGATTTTTCAGGGGTGTACGGCTTGTTGAATATATTACAGGGTTTCTGTACGATTTTTAAAATTGTTACAGGGATTTGAATTCAAAATATATGTTCATATTAAATACTCTATGTAAAATGTGTGCGGAATCGAGTTTGGCAATGTTAATGCACGTTAAAAATTGAGAAAATAATCGGGTCTGAATATTGGTTAAGAAAGCACAAATTATACTCGGAGCACCTCGTTGATACTTGGATCACGGATCGTTGATTTTATATACATGGATAATAAAATGTCACGAGATTTTTAATTGTTACGAATTGCATTTAATCGAAGTCTTCTGAATAATCTAGCAGATTTAAGAAAGAACTAGAATACGCGAAATTATACCGAAAATAAAAAAAAGAATACGCGAAATTATATCTGATATCGTGCTAGAACAGTCTTACTTTGACATTTGGTAAAGTCACGGAAGTGAAGGCAATAAACAAGCGATAAAAATTAGTGAAAATAAAGAACCAGAAGATAAGAGTACTATTCTCGATTGAAAAATAATGCGAATAACGAAATTATGTTATAGTTAAGTTTGTGTCCAATGAATTTGTATATTTAATAAGAGTTTAATTAATTTTATGTGTTTAATTTCGTTCTCCACCGCAGCGATCCTTGACGATATGTAACATGTATTTATTTTTTGTAGTGGAATGAAAAATAAATAAAATACAATACAATAAAAAAAATTAAGAGACAGTGCAAGAATATAATTATATTATTAATTAATATTTTGTTCCCTTTTTGTTAAACATGCAAACAAAAATAAATTAAGCAAAATTGTTCCCGTTGTAAAGTATATTAAATGTAGTGAAGAAAAATAATTAAACAGAAACTGTTAAGTACTGCAAATTAGTCATGTCCTGATTTCTTCGCCAGACTGCTGAAATAATATTTACCTTCGCTCAAGGCGACTTACTTACAGTTATCTGGTCTGGAAGTAACAAGGGTGGTTCCGTCCCTGTAGTGTGGATTTAATAGGAAATCCCTCGGATATTTGCGAGACATCTAAATAAATACTTTAAAATCACCAGCCTGCGCCCCATGTCGCGCAACAGGTGTGAAAACAACATCGGCTTGAAGAATTTATTACAATTTTAAAAAGCGAGAATAATTTCCGCCGGTGGCGCTGCTCACCTCCGACGGAGATTTATGGAAAAACTTACCGACACAGCAAAGTTACTGAAATACAGTATTGGTATGTATTGTAATAGAGATATTCATTGCAAGAAAATACTAAATAAACTGGGGGGTTGGGGAATTTTTCAAGGAAAATCATTCACACGTTTGCTTATTTATTTTATTCAGATTAGGAGGCACTTGCTTGGCGAGGGCTCGGGTCAACTTCCCGATAGCTGATTGTCCAACAGCCATTTGCCTACTGTCTGACAAGCCAACCTAAGTAAAATAGTATTTAATTTTTATGATATGTATTTGCATATTTTTGTGGAAATATGCGTAAGGCTCGAATACAGTCACTACTTAAATGATTTAAAGATTGAGTAAGGTACGCTTTAAAAGTGTAATTTAACCTTTAAATTACTAAGTATATAGTCTTTGTATTCGGACCCAGGTGCGGAATGAAATGAGTTATTCTTCTTCTTAAGTAACTCAATAGGATTTTTTTTCAAAATTTAGTCATAAATTTAGCATTTTGATTATTTTATTTTATTATATTCTTTTAACAGCACTTTTTTGCGAATTGGCTTGTCGGGCAGTTGGCTGTCGAGTTATCGTCCGGCACCTGCCTGGAATCCAGTGGTGGAAGCTTTAAGCCTCATCCTATGAGCCAAGTAAACTAGCACTAGTTAAGAGTTTAACGGGATTCTCTGCCACGTAAATGCATACAAAGCATACATGACGAAATTTTAATTTATTAGATATTTAAATAAGGTTTCAAAACTTAAAATAAAAATTAAATAACTTTTCAAATGATCTCAAGCAAACACTGCAGCTGCATGATACAAAACATAACATTTTTGTGAATTTTAATAAGCGCACTTAGCGGTGTGAAATTGATGCTCATTACTTAGAAATTGAAAAAGACAGAGAAAGACAGACAAAAGAAAGCCAGAAATTGAAAAAGACAGAGAAAGACAGAGAAGGAGAAATTTCTTCAAAATAATCCTCTTTACAATAAAAAGGTTTATTAGGTCACCAGACAAATCTTTTACGTCAACTGTGGCCTTTGATATTTACGTGTGTAGTGCTTTTAAAAGACTAATGTTCCGGAAAAGATAAAAGTAAACGGCTTTGAATATTCTAGGAGCGAAATGGTACGAGACAATTTGCCAATATAATATTAGTCAATATTTTCTAAATATGTTCATGAACATACGTATGTACATTAGTAAAAATCAGCGTGTGAGTCGAATATAATTCACCTATAAATCGAATATAATAAAAAATAACTATGTAAGAGGTAAAAAAGTAACCCATAAAAAAAAAGTTTTTATTATACTCCCTTTCTTTGTAAAATATAACAACAACTAAAGACGAATTAAAACATATAACATAACACTAAACTTACAGTAATTTAATATATTTCTAAAATGTCAGATGTTTTGAGCTTTGATAAGACAATTCATGCTTTGAAGATTAAATTCTAAAAACATTTGTCAGTCAATTTAGATTTTCGACATTCGTAGTAAAGTAGTATTCCGTGACGTTATCGGGCCGCCATTGCTAATCAAACTTTTCTAATAATTCCAATTTGAAAAAACCAATAAAATTTCTAAAAATCCGAAATTGTACTATAATTATTTTTTTTTAACGAAAATTTGATAAATCTTCTTGATCATCGCCACGAGTCTACTTGCCAAGTTTCAGCTCGATTGGATCACGGGAAAAGGGTCAAAAATCGATCCAAAGTTTTTTTTGACGGCAAGCCGGCAAGCAAGCAAGCAGACGCCACGAGTTAATATAAAGGGATTAAAATATAAAATCTTAATGAATCCGCTGTACATAGAATCAGTTTTTTTTATATATTTATTTTTGGAACATTTTAAATACGGTAAAAATATATCGATATGCATTTGAAATTAAACTAAAATTTAATATGCCTCTTGATTTTTTGAATTGTTGTGTTAGAGAATAGACCTTTCATTTGGAAATTAAATTTTTTGTTGCCTCTCTAAATAAAATTTTAGAATTACTCAATATTTTTGAATCAGTTCATCATGATGATTCCTCAAAACATATTCTATATGGAAAAATAGAAAGAAAAAATATTTAGCGAATGTTCGTCAAAGAACACTATTATTTTAGACTAAACAAAATATTTTTGCGATGTGCTATTAGGGAGAATAAATTTGCCAAAATAATAAGCAATCAAACTTCAAAGATTTTTAAGTATTTCATGCACCACAATTATATCCTCTTTTTTTAAATTGTTGATTAGGGAACTTTTTAGAAAATCATAGATAAATGCAGAATTTATGATCGAGGTTACAGTAGAGTACATAAATTTCACGTGTAAATTAATTACACAATGCTTCTGGACATATGGTGGCAGTTTTCGATTAGTTGTTATACGGCCAATAATTGAAGCAAGTTGGTGAACAACCGTGCGAAGTCAGAATTGTGAAATCGTGTAATTATATATTTGTAAAATGAAATAAATTAGAGGTGAATTCATCTCTCGCAGACAGTGAGTTTGCCAAACTCTCTGCTTTTGCTTTGCTTTTGGCAAACTCAAACTTTTGCTTTGCTTTTGGCAAACTCAAACTTTTGCTTTGCTTTTGGCAAAGTCACACATATTTTTGAGAACAAAGGGATGCCAATTAGCCTAAAAAGAAAAGCCTTTGAATCGTGCATACCGCCAGTAATGACGTACGGAATGGAGACAATGGCCCTTACAAAGAGTAGCTTGTTGGTCTTGTGGTTAGGACACTGGCCTCGTGATCCAAAGGTCGCGGGTTCGAACCTCACTCCAGACTAGCAAGTTAGTCCTATTTTCATAGCACAAGCGTTTAGCTTAGTTTGAAAATAGTAAGAATATTGATGTGACACGTATTCCGTGTTCACATCTCTATTTAAAAAAAAAAAAAAGAAAAAAAAGTACAATAGTTGAAAAGTACAATAGTAGAAATGTACAATAGTAGAAAAGCTCAAATGCACGCAACGATCCATGGAGAGATCTATGCTTGGAGTAAACCTAAGAGATAGAAGTAGAAATGATGAAATTAGGCGCAGAACTAGAGTAGTGGATATCATGGATCGTATAGCGAAGCCAAAATGGCAATGGGAAGGACATGTTGCAAGGCAGGATGCTACAAGATGGACGCCCAGATTTCTGAATTGAATAGTAGGAGAATAAAAGCGGCGTCGGAAGACCTCAAAAGAGATGGGCCTTCGATATAGCTGCCTGGGGGGGGAGGGGGAAAGAAATGGCTACAATTAGCAAATAACAAGGAAAGATGGAAGGGTATGGAAGAGGCCTATATCCAGCAGTGGAGAAATGAAGGCTGAAGAAGAAGAAGAAGGCTGTGAAACATTGTTGTCGGCTGCGGAGGACACCGGGGAAGACAGTCGTGTTAGAGTAGAATAGGTTATTTCATTTAATAGAGTAGAATAAATCAAATAAATTTTTGGATAATTTAAGCACTTAAAAAGTTAAAATCTACTTTCTTCTAATGTCACCATTGAGCAATCACCAATGGCTTACCATCAAAAATTTATATACAATATAACAAAATTCATTTTTCACCGCTCGGGCCTCCAATCAGCTTTCAACTTTAACTCTAGTTCATTTAACTTCTGCTCTTTTTGATTATTTATAAACATAAAAAAGTTCACTGTATAACATTTTTGATGTAAAGACGAAAATTTATCTTTTATTTTTATTCACGCGCTTGTTTTCAATTCTCGTTCTAAAACACTGTCAAAAAGTTCTGTTTTTCATACCACAAGCACCAAGTTATGTTTTTAAAGATTATTGTCTTAACGTGGAATCCATGGATGAGTTAAAATTTTGAACTTTTCTTCATACTTTGTTGTCTTTTTTAGATGTTTGTAGATATTAATGTACCTACTTTTTAAAACGAGTTTTTGATACTTATTTTGATATTTTTAAGTAAAATTTTGTTTATTTATGTACCTAATAATACCCATAAAAAATGCTTCGTTGTTCATTATTTTTAATTTCATACTGAATGCTGGGTATTTAGCTTTTGTGTTACTTGTATTATTTTATTTGATAGCTTTGTATTCTGTAATTTATTTTATACTCCTGGGAGTCTGTAATTTGAAACGGTCGTTAGGGGTCTCGTCTAGAATGATGGTGATTTAGCTTTTTGAATAATTATTTGCAATTCAATTTACAACAAGTACTTTTAAATAGAAATAATATAATAATTTTTAATAAAATTTTATAAACCTACTTGGTAAAATGTGACAAGAAGATTCAATTTTGAGAATTGTAATGATTGATTTATTTTTAAAAATTAAACCAAATTTTATTGTACCGGGATACGAACGCAAAACTTTTCCATTCCGAGAAATAAGATACCAATATTGACACATAAACTATCTATGTTACAAAAAATAGAGATTTATACAGAAAGTTTTGAGTAAATGATTCATCTATTATTCTATTTTCAAATATCATTTTTATGTCGCAGTAAATCTCAAAAATCATTTGTCTACTCATAAGTTCATTTTTCTGTATTATCCTCGATAGAATTTAAACGTTAATTGTGTTTTAACTATTTACATTTACACCAAACTGTTCTTGCATTAAATATGAAAGTTTTATTTTACGATGGTATAAATAGAGCCACGAATATCTTAATCAAAAAAGAAAAAGAAAGTGGCATTTTCATCTCAAAGCCTAATTAATATTATAATACTCATGGATCAATGGACGGCATAATAAAACAGAAAAAGCTTTTATAAGAATTGGAATATTCAGTACATTAACATTCAGCGGCCTTGAAATTAGGAAAATCCCCTTTTCAAAACTGTTTTCTTAACCGTAAATTAATTCCAAAAATAAGATGAACGAGGAATAGAAGAGGAAGGAGGCGGGCGAAATCCCGCAATGTGTAAGACAAAGACCGAATTTCAATGAGATTCATGAATAATAGAGCGATATTCCTTCCCTGGCCAGACGGGACTAGCCCGCGGAACGAATGTTTCTAGAAGGAACTGGAAATAAATGAATACGTGTGTTACATAATTGTTGCAGCATCTAATCTGGGATCCGCTACTCCCCCGCTTTCTCCGGGACCACGTCTCAATAATGTATGCACATCATATTTCTCCCGCTGCTATGATAATAACTATTCACACATTTCTCAGAGAGTATCTACACCATTTATTATCATCTCATAAACCATATTGAGTGCATCACTACTTCATCATTATCAACATCAATACAGTCCAGTGTGCATATATGTACATATATGCCGCCTCTAGCGTATGCCATCATTTCCTCCTATCTCTGGCATTCCTTTTGTGATTTACCACACACAGAGAGACCACATGGCCCTACACTACAACTTAGGAGATTATTATTGAGAGGTAGACCTATTCATATAACTACACAACCAGTGGAAATTTTGCGCTAGACTTTGTAAAGGTAATACAGAAACGAATTTTGTAAAGGCAATACAGAAGTTGCGACTAAAGTACCAAATAGACAGAGGTGGTTTTCAAAATTCCAATCGAGGATTTTTCATTAGAAAGAACAAGACTTCTTTCGAAGTCCGTGGTCGAAGTGTTGATGATCATGACTGATCTTGAATCGCGTCAATGTACCAGAGATCGCGTTAAAGATGGGAGTCGACCCATCAACATCATCAGGTGGCATCTGAGGCTCACCAGGATGTTTTTGCAGTTCGACATTTAGACGCTTCAATTGTCAACTGTCAATTTAAGCATTTCACGTGGGTTTAATTGAGTGTTAGACAAAAGCACGAATCTTTTTGCATTGATTAGTGACAACACATGTAAAGTAGATATTTTAAAATAACGTGATGTGAAAAATACCTCAGACTGTACCTGGGAAAGCCCCACTGACCACTTCGAGTACGAAATGCATTACAGAATGTAATGCGTTGTGTTTGGTGAGACCGCAAATGTATTGTGAGCTGAACGGTATTGTGAATGATTGAAAAAACTTATCTGTGCACTTTAAAAGTATAGATCTCGTTTGGCAAAGACAAAGAGGATAGTTTTTCAGCAAGACAACGCACGAAAATATGTGGCAATGATGACACGTAAGCTCAAAAAATTGAATTGGCATGTTATTAAGTATCCATCCTATTTTTCAGGTCTGGCTCCTTCCGACTATTACTTATTCAGGTCAATAAATGAAAAAAAAATGCATAGGTAAAAACATCCCTTGACTCGTTTTTTATGTCAAAGTCGTATTAATCTTACTTTAATAAAATCAAATAGTTTTAAGGGATTTCATCTGAGAGACAGTTATAACAACCGATGATAAATATATTATTAATTAAAAACTAAAAAAAATTGGAGCACCGTGTACTCATGAATGCGAGGTAGAAGTTATACTTCTTTGGAATAACTGACATTTACATATTGGTGAAAATGTTTATTAATACAATAAGACGATGTCTAGGGAGATGGGAAATATAATTGATAACATTTTAACTTAGTGAAATTATTAATATTTGTTTTTGTAGTGGTATAAATGTAAATATGGGTTTATGATGGCTAAAATAAATGAAACTATGTAACTTTGACAGCCGCATTGAATGTCGAATAAATGAATGTGGTTTTTGTTTTGAAAATGAATGTCTGACAATTACGTCGTTTTGCAAAAACATCGGCACTTACGTGAAATCTTAATACACATCTAAAATCGTAATTCAATAAACAGTTATAATTTCAGTTCATTCAATTAATTCAATAATCAATCATTTGCCAAATTTTGAAATGAGCATCTTTATGATACTCGATTCAAGATGGTGGACAATACATACAATCATTTATATTACTGCATCAGTAACTTTAAATGTATTCATTTTTGACAGTTTAATTGATGCGCGCGTATTTTGTGGTCTCGTTTTCCCGCTACACGCATTTCCACTACAATGCGCCTACTGCGCGTTACAATTACAACTCCTGTTACAATAAAAATTTAGGCTAAATGCGCCAAAAGAAGACAACTTACAAAAATATATTATTTCCATTTTTTTAAGATAAAATTTCAATCAAATCTTTCAACCCAATACGTATACATTTAGGGTTTATGCTCGCATATATGTATGTATCTCATACATGGCATAAAGGATTTTGAATATGTGAATACGAGGCTATTTCTATTTCTATCTATCTTTTTCGATTTATTGACGAGTCATATTTTTAACTATAAATGTAGATTCGGTGCTATTCTGAGCTCTCTATTTCGGCCAAATTTTCTTGAAGGCGAACGTTGATAATACTAACAGAAATTATTATTAAACTTTGGTGTAGGTAATAGAGTTCGGACTTGTTGCACGCTCCATCGCGGAAAGTGAACTGGAAGTAACTCGGGAAACAGGCGCACTATCATCATTGAAAATTTGAATGTAACATTTCTGGTGGAGAACATCAGTTAAGAAATTATTATTCAAATGAATTATTAATAGAATCCGAGATCGAGATCCTGATAAGTAAACAAAATTCTTCATTTACAGTCTTATAAACATTCTCAAATGCTTTTGATTTCGTGTTCTATTTGCTCGATTTTACTTAATAAAATATTAAATAATATATATATATATATATATTGCGATGTAGTGGGGCCTACCCGCCCGGAGAATTTTTCGGTTAAGTCGGCGGCGTAAAGCCGTGAGGTTGCCCGGCCGGTTTTTTTCACAAGATGGCCGCCGGCGCTATGAAGGATGGTGCCGAGAAGCTGACGGCGCGTTACTGTTAAAATCTGAACGGGTCCAGATTCGTCGCTAAACGAGTCGTTTCTGGTACGTTTTTACTCAGCAACCTATTTTCATCTCCCCTGTATAATATTATGTGCATATTTGTAATGACGGATCTTACGCAGGACCCGTTCCGCTTCCGTGCTCGGAGCATTCGACCAGGGATTAGGCATGGATAATCGGCTTAATCATCGAGATTGACGAGGATCCGCTTGCAGCTGGGCTGTGGCGGTGACGAGCTGTCCCTAATGGCGGCTGGCCGACGGATCCGTACCTTTGCCGCGGGTCCCGTGGTCAATGGCGACTGATTTCCCCGGGCGAAGGCGGACGCCGATGGAGAATTATGTATAATGGTCGGCGTGCACGACCAGAGGCTTCAAGTGGGTATCCGTAACATCTTATTCACGCTAGTTTAACTCCCGGTTTCTGCGAGGAGTTCGATCAAGCAGGATGGGTATCCCGGCCATCTTTGCTTCGACGTCCGAGGAAACCGTGTTTGTTGTGCTTCGAAATCCAGAACTTTATTGTAGTGAAGAGTAACTCTCAGTGTCCGCCTGTTTCTTTTGGGTATTCGTCATATTTGAACTTTAGAAGCCTTGAGCTCGGTTTTATTTTAATTATAATGTTGTAGCCGTCGGCCATGTGGACGGAAAACGATGATGAATTTCTCTAGTATTGATTATTTTCTCTTGACATAGTGTGCCTCTCGGCGGTAAATTCCTCCCCCTATTGTTTTATTTTTGACGTCGGGACGGCTGTGTCTGTCCCGAGTCATATTTAATTTATGTAATATAATTTATCTGGATACCTGATGCGGCTGAGACCGCTCCCTGTATATAGTAATTTTAATTAAATTGTACGCACGCAGTGGCGTTCTATCCGCGGTCCCATGGCAATATATATATATATACGAAGGGTGTCGTAACAAATGTACAATTTGAATTAAAACTTTTAACAATCAAAAAATAAAACTTTTCAAAATTTTAATGTTTTTATTTGACAGCTGTCATCTATGTGTAAATGAAAATCAATCAATTTAAAAAAATCTTCATAAACGTACACAAATATATAATTGACAGCAGCGAGCTTCGGTCCGTTGATTCCATAAAATATCTGATGTTATTTTTGACACCCGCTTCCATATACACATAAAAAACATAATTAGTAAAAAACATAATTTGTACTTCGCTTTTACAAAAAATTTCAAAAATTCTAAAACACACGTGCAGTCGTACCAAACTCTCATCCGAACACATCTCGAATATGCGTCTAGCATTCGTAATATCTACTATGTATAAAGAAATATGTATAGAAAAAATCAAAAAATACAAAAGTGGGTAAGCGTGTAATATAAATGTGTATTAATTATATTATATTGAATACACTCTAAAGTTTGTACATTTACCAAACAAATTTAATAATAATGTGCGAACACTAAACTTAAAGCAGATTCATTGAATTATTTCAATTTTAAAAAATAGAATCGGCACATTTTCGAATTAAAAAAAAAACAACAGTCGCAGAGCTCTCGATATTTTCAACTTTTTTTTTTATTTGAAAATTTTTTTAAATACAAATCTTATATATTTACATATTTGATACATATAAAAATTTAGGTACATAAATTTTTTATCATTGTACCTCTCGAAAAAGAGACTAACTCTTGTGTCTGGAGAGGGAGTTACACTTTTATACATAACAATACTTTTTTTTATTACAAAAAAATAGAGATGTGAACACGGAATACGTGTCACATCAATATTCTTACTATTTTCAAACTAAGCTAAACGCTTGTGCTATGAAAATAGGACTAACTTGCTAGTCTGGAGTGAGGTTCGAACCCGCAACCTTTGGATCACGAGGCCAGTGTCCTAACCACAAGACCAACAAGCTACTCGATTATATAGGATACGTCAAAAACTATTTAATTTTTTATTTCTATTATTCCTTATATTAATATTCACGTCCTAGCAAGGGCAACAATATCACACTGCCTCTTTCATATTCCTATAGCTCGCACCCAGTACGGATTGCGCTTATCCATAGTGGGAACGTGCCGAGTTTAACACATTATATATACATAAGATATACATAAGTATAATTTAGTGACTAATATTATTCCAATTTCATACTGCGCACGTTGTTACACATACGGTGCAACATGGACGGACGTACTCGTAAACTTAAAAATACTTTACAGAATAAAATCATTTATATTACAAGATATTACGAGATTATTTTCACAGACGAATTAGTTTTCGAGTATTTTCTGTTCAGTTTCTTGCAACGAAAACGATTTTCCATCCGAAACTTTACCAGGTCATCGTCTGGAATTTTTAAAGATTAAGTCTTGATGGAAGGAAGGCTGCTAACTTTGAAATAACGTTTATTTTCAGGTCCAGAAATTGTTCGTTCGGCTCGAAAACTACCTCGTCACATCATGGTGTCTGCGAAAATCTATCAAAGTAAATAACCATCACGTCCATTCCTTCAGAAGTAGCCAGAGAGGCCACACTTCCTGGCACACTACTTTTAAACAAGGATATTCTCCTATATTTGGTTTATCTGATAATATCAGGTTTTTCCCGAACGCCCTTCTTCTCTTATCTTCCACACTCGCCTCAAATATTTTCTTTGCCACTCTTTCGCTCGTCGCTCGACCTTTTCTTTATTATATCGATTACGCCACAAATAGCTCTATGTTCACCAGCGGCCCTCATAGTCCAGTAGGCATGACACTGGTTTCTCAGGCCGGAGGCTCCGGGTATTGTCAAAGTAAATCTCGGATTTCATCCAGCCTGGGTGTTTTTATGATGTGTTTCACTGTAGTACCTTTGAAGCGATAAAAATAAAGTAAAATAAAAACAATAAAACAATTTAATTTCCACTTAAGCGACCTTATTTCTACTTCATTCGATCTTCTTTTGTTCTTTTTTGCTAATTTTAACAGAAACTCAAGATTTCACTCCAAAGTATATTATGTAAGGATATGTGTTGGAGACCAAATATAATACTTTGATCAATCTACATTCCTCCGTGTGGTCCCACCTTTGTTCGCTCCCCTCCCCCCTCACTAGGAGACTGTCGGCAAAGCAGTTCTCTCTTCTCGTAGTTGGACAAAGCAGTGACAGGATCGGCTGTTATTTTTGTCGCCGCTCATAAAAGGTTTCGGAAGAGTGAAATAGTATCTACTATAAGTGATGTGCTTTGAACAAGGTATCAAGAACAAATACAGTCCATCAAGAACTAGGAAGCAACGGGAGACTGGGAGAATTATCGGAATCCGGTGAATAATTCCATTCTCCTTCCCATTCTTCTCACCGCATATCTGCGTTCGCACCAATATGCTTATCGTTACATTATCCGAATATAATTATTTTGTTGTTTGTCCGTCCGTCCGTCCGTCCGTCCGTCCGTCCGTCCGTCCGTCCGTCCGTCCGTCCGTCTGTCTGTCTGTCTGTCCCCGTAACTTCGTGTAACGTCTGCAACTTTTTTCTCAATCTTTTCTCTCAATCAACTGCAACAAAAGATCCACGGACATTTCTTAGTCTAACGACAAAAGTCAACAAAGTATTTCCCAACGATAAAAGGTCTACGAACTTTTGGTCCAACAACAGATTCATGGAAATTTGGTCCAAACACAAAAGTTCCACGACAAAAATCCCACGTGACAAAAATATTGTTATTATCCCAAAAATAAAAATTTCGTTGTCTGTTTGGCTGTAGCGTCTGTCTGCCTATAACGTTTTTTTTTATAAACTTTTTTATTTTTTTAATTATTCTTTAGAAACCGATGTGTAAACGAACGTCATTTCTGACGGGTTACAGCTAGTTTTCAATAAAATATTAATACTACTCTTATTGGCTCCCAACAGAACCTGGATCTGGTTGGCAAGAAATAATAAGTAGCAGTTAAGAAATCGTTCATCGCCGATAGATTGCTCTTAGGCCCTGCTATAGTGGCCGTTTCGCGGCTGACAGTAGTGACTGCGAAGTCATTGGCATCTGTTATTGGCTCATCGATTGCTTACTAATTGGCCCAACGGACGGCTTTTTATATATAATTTAGATAAATGTTTTAAGATTTTTAATTTCATATTATTTTTATGAAATGTTTCTAAATCACTCTCTTTGGCAATCTTAACAATTGTTGAAGTTATTTCAAAGTTATTCGCGAATAATGTAAATACATACATAATTATAAAGTTAAATCTTTCGATGTGTTCGAGTTTGACACATTGTGATACACAAAAAAAGGTATATAGGTTCATGTCGATTTATTTTTTGTGAGTGACTAGAATATTAATAATGAACCTTAAAAATTTGTATAACTCGATTCTTTAACATTTTTTCATGTTTTTTGGTTGCGTAAGTACCAAGATAAGTACACAAACGTGGCACTTTATGTAATAAAGAAGATTTCCGAAACGTTTTGTAAGCACGCCTTGATACAGGGAGAAATGAAAATAGATTTCCCATCGTCACTCAATTAGTTTAATGGGGAGGCGGGTGGTACGTGCGGGCCCCGATAGCGCGGCAGTCCCGATGTGATGGCGTCTCCTATTAGGGGAGGGCAAACTAGGCAGGTTATTAATCGGAACTGCGTTTGCTTTCGCCCACCGACATTTATAAGCGTCCGTGGCGATATTTTTATATTCGGATGCGGCGCGTATTGCGAAATAAATGCGACGAAAGTTGTCCTAAAATAGTTTACATTTCTGACCGATAAAAAACACTCGAGAGCGGTTTTATTGTCCGCCACTGGAATGGGTCGCGAGGATTTTATTGAAAATTTGGCAGCGGAATATAATAAGGTTTTAGTTCTTTACTAAAAATAGCTACACGTCAGTAGTGACAGGAAATTAATAACTTTTATTAAAAAAGTTACATGTATTTTAATTAAATAAATTTTACTACATATGCATATACTTAAAAATACTTCTTCTTCAAATATAGCGAAATTATTTTGTGGTGACATAATTATAATTTATATAAAATAACTTTGTAAACACCACTTATTTATTGAAAAATTCAACATGTTTCGAAGCCAATGGCTTCTTCGTCAGGATAACAAAAATCTTTTTTTTTTATCCTGTTGAAGAAGCAATTGGCTTCGAAAAATGTTGAATTTTTTTTTCAATTAAAAAGTGGTGTTCACAAAGTTATTTTATATAAATTAAAAATACTTCGTCAACAAATAAATTGCCAAGCAGACATTTTTTTAGAACCGTTTTAAACTATGTTCTCTCTTTATGAGTTTGATAATAATTTTATATTTTACTACTTAAGTTTCGAGAGTAACAGAATTTATCGTCCATCGATAGGTGAAGACGATAAGAGATACTGTTACTGATAAAGAGATACAAACGTAAATAGTGAAATATAAAATTATTATTATAACATACTGTAACTATATTAAAATTATAAAAAAGAAGTCATTAAATCTTATTTTAGCTTTGAATTAATATGTTAAATTAATACAAAGAAATACGAAAAGCCTTCACAAATACAAGGATGGTATAAAATTATGAAAATTAGTAGGGCGGAAAGGCAACGAAATGACGATATTTGTATACATAAATAATTAAATAATAATAAAAATGTGTTTTTTTAGGAGAGACTTGCATTCCTACAATACATGAGTTCAATATCATCTCCATCAAAATTCTCGAATTTTATAAATTGCGAACTAAACAATAAAAAACATCTATTAGTTATGTTTATTGACTACCAAGGTTTTTGATACCATTGATCGTAAATCTTTAATTGCGACATTTGAAGAAATAGGTATAAGATGTTCTTCATTAGAACTTTTCAAAAATTACTTAACAGAAAGAAACTTTTTAGTTAATCAAATGGGAAATCTAGTAAATGCAAATATATTAAAAGTGGCGTACCACAAGGCTCAATACTGGGACCCTATTTGTACATTATCTATGTGTCACTAATGTCTCGACTTTTTAGTTATTGTACCCACTTAGACTTTGCAAACGACACTGCCCTAGTTATGTCTCATGACAATCTACAAGAAGCTGCTAACTGCTTACAAAAAGACTTTAATGAACTCTCGAAATGGTCACATGACATGGGACTGATAATCAACGCTAAAAAAACCAAATGCATGCATATAAGATCACCACACGCCGTTTTTAATGTCAAACCTAACATAATTGCACATGACTTCAACTGCATACACAAAGGTATTGAAAATAACTGTTTATGTAGCACTGTGGAGTATGTGAAAACTCACAAATATCTTGGTCTAATGATAGTTGAACACTTCAAATGGGATCAGCAGATACATAAAATTTGTACGAGCTTTAGGGCAGTATCTAGCAGATTTTACAAGATGCAATACATTATCCCAAAGCCTGTTTTAAGAGTGATATATTTTTCTTTAGTAGAATCAATATTAAGATATGATATAAGATCTTGAGGCCTTTCCAGCAATTCAAATATTAAGCCGATACAAAATCTTAAAACTGTTATCGTAAAAAGAATACTAAATCCGTAAATATTTTTCCAATTCTTGAACTAGTTATATTTCTGCTGATAAAAGAAAATCACGAAAACGAAATTTACAAAAAGGTAGTTGATCGTGGCAGAAACACAAGATGCGCTTCAAATCAAATATTAACAACACCAAGAATAATAAACAAATATGGTCTGAGGACACTTGAATATCGAGTTCCAATGTTCTTGAACAAAATACAAAGTACCTTTCCATCAGGCCTAAAAACTCCAAAATCAGTGTCAGAACTTAAGTGGTTAATAGAAAACGACATAAGTTATATATGAACTATATTAATATTGAAATGATGTGATGTGTTTTATTATGATAATGACGATGAATAATTAGTGATGTTTATATTTATATATCTTTCTCTCTTTCTCTTTCCTTAATTTTTGCTATATATATTTTTAATTTACTATTTTCTTTATTTATTGCTCTTTTCTTAATTTGCTTAAAATTTTTAACTTTGTACTGAATATTTCTTTTATGTTGTTTTTTGTACTTAATTGTTTATTGTCTCTTATGTTATTCGTTTTTTTTCTCTTATGTTTATAAAGTGAATAATATTTTGTAACTTTCAATTGTAAAAATGAACCTACAGACAAACTTTTTTCTTTTTAGGCTTTTAGACTTTTTTGACAAGTCTTTTTAGACGTTTTGTGGGACTAGATATTACAAAATGTAAAGAAAAAAAATAGATAATAGAATAAAAAAATTTATAAATATTTTAAAGATTTTATTTCTTCTTGCATATCTCTGTATCTCTAGACAGAATAAATACAAATAAAACCTTCGAAATCGATGTTCGTTGGACTAGTTTGTTTACTGCTCGGCTTATAGTGTAAAGTCAATAGACAACGGGAATAAATCTTCTCCAAGTGCTTCTATACTGTGGACCACACCTCGCCGCTGTAAGCGTAATGGCTATTTAAAGTTTCGTAGCGTGAAGGGATAAATTTATGTGGCACCCATAATTATTATTGCAACTGTTTTCACTAAACTGTATTCATCGTACAGTTACAGCGATCCGCTGTAACTGCGCAGTGAATACACTCAGAATGACTTAAGAGTAAATAGTATTTTCAAGGGAAAATGTGATTTTGATACAGCGATACTTTGATTTTGAACGATAATGGATATTTTGTTTTGGATATAACTCTGCGAGTGACACCCCAAGTCTAGTCTCTTTTGTTTTGAGTCACATTCATATTTAGTCACAATATTGAGTCACAATACATACTGAATTGAGATTGAGGACATGAAAAACATCAGAAACCCCATCTTCCCGATAGGACATGGAGTTTGAGAGAACGGTAGTGCAAGAGGACAAACGCTCTGGAAATGTCGCGGGACAAATAGTAGAGGGGTTTAAACATAAAAAAGATCTATCCTTAACAATACGGTTTTGGATCCTCAGATATTTTGGCCATATTAGCAGGCGGGAGTCACACTGATGACAGAGTGAGAAGTGCCGGCATAAGGCACATACTCGGCATGGAGCCCCTACTCCTGCACATAGAAAAATCACAACTGAGGTGGCTTGGATATGTGCTCAGAATGCCAGAGGAACGATTACCAAGAAGAATCCTCTTGGCAACCCCGGAGAAAAGACGGCCGGTGGGTCGACCCAGATTAAGCTGGGAGAGACAACAAAAAAATGTAATTGAAAAAAGAATGGGTCTGGACTGGTCGACTCGAGCAGAAGCAGCGCAAGACAGGGGATCATGGAAGCACCTTGTCGAGTCTTTGGGTCCCCGACCTTACTAGGACAAGGGGTAGAAGATGATGATAGCAGGCACGAGAATACCATAAAAAATTAGTGATACAAGGAATATGGAAAAAGCTAAATGACCCACCTGTTTAAATCATAGACGCAGAGCCCACGCGAAGAATGCACAAAAATTTCACGGATCAAAATAGGTGGCGACAGATCATTGATCAGTCGGTAGTCACAGTTCCACAATCACGACTGTTCATAATGAGAGTAAGGTGAAGATCAAAGCCATATTGTATTATTATAAGAACAGATGTTACCTACATCTCCCGAATAAAGTCCACCTAAACAGTGCAAATGATAATGCTACTCGAAATCAATATCCATTTCCAGCTTACCTCGAGTAGATACACAGAAGACGTACTGCCCACTTTCGTAGAATAATTCATTCACTTCTTTCTTATAGTCACCTTAATCAAGTAAAAACAAACTTCGCTAGACTATTCAGTCTTTTGTAACTCAACTCACAGAGGTTTGTGGATTTATTCTATTTCGTGGGTTTCGGGATATTAAGGACATGTGCAAAATGCTCATTTCCCTCTGTGTTCTTCTCATGCTGTAGTGAGAAAAAATGAAAATGCCTAAGAGTCCCTTAAATTTTTCAACCAGGAATTTCGTTTTCTACCCCAACATGTGCATGTATAGATTTTCTTCTGCACAATATGCATTTTGGTGTGCTTCTGTCTTTCGAGATTGATGAGGTATTTCAAATTTTTTCTACTTCTTGTGAGCATGATTAATAATTTTATTCATGAACGGATGTTTTTAATTATTCACTCGGTTGGCCTAGGAGGCCTCGAGTATTTACCTGTATATCCACATTACCAGGGCTTCGGTCTTCTTCATGAGATTCAGGGTCAAGTTTTAAGGTTTGTATTATTATAAAAAGAATAACTCGGTCGCTGTTAGTGACTTTCGAACACCGGCACATTGCTGATAAAGGCAGTACCCTATCCATTCGACGAGACAAGCTAGTCGTAGATTATACTAATTATTATGTCATATTATCCTTCTATACATAAACAATTTATGCAAGCTAACAACGGGGGGGAAAGTAGTTACTTTTGCAGACGATACAATACTCCTGTTTCACGCTTCAACATGGGATCTTGTTTTCAAAGCAGCTGAACTGGGTTGCAACATAGTAAAACACTGGCTGGAAAATAATTTGCTAACAGTCAATCTCAAAAAACTAAGCATTTGACATTCAGCATACATAAAAGAGGGCAGCCATCTAGCGATTTAAAATTGACTATGCATGATTGCCAACACCAAAACTGTGGTTGCACCCCCTTGGAAAATGCAGATAGTGTGAAATACTTGGGAATCATAATAGACAGGCACCTAAACTGGAAACTTCACATTGAACTATTATCGGGAAAACTTTTAAAACTCATTTATCTATTTAAATCCATACATAATATTTTTAATAAACAGCAACTCAAAACTATCTATTATGCTCTTGCCCAGTCATTTTTAAACTATGCGATTCCAAGTTGGGGAGGTACTTACAAAACCACATTAAAACCAGCTATAACGGCCCAAAAAACCTTGCTCCGAGTCATTAATAAGAAACCATTTACATACCAATCAGACAGACTATTCAGAGAATTTAATGTACTGGACGTTAGACAGTTGTTCGTTAAGTCTACCCTCATCTTTTAGATCAAAAACACAAACCACCTAATAGCAACCAGTAACTCGCATTCACATAATACTAGACAAGAATTACGTAACCTTGACGAAATACCAAAAACTAAGACAACACATGGACAGAAAAATTACTCATACATAGGGCCTAAAATATTTAACATATTTAAAACAGACTTCCCGGAAATCAGAATATACTCAATTAATAAAATAAAAGCTTTAGCAAACAACTGGCTTACCTCCAAAGGTAGAAGAGCAACTGAAAATTTACTTACTGTAATTGCATAATAATGTCTTTAAATAAAAATATATACCTATATAAATAAATAAAATAATTAAGGAAAATAAAAAATAATCTTAAACAAAACTTTAACCCTTTCTACATTAAACAATTATTCTACACACATTTACACTTGGACTTATGACTCACTCAACTTTCACTAACATTCCACTTGATACTTTGTAGATACATAATTACTATTTTTAGCGAAATTTAAAATAAATTAAATTTTAATAAATATTATTATTAAGTTCTACGGGTTAAGTATTTTTATGTGTTACAGCTGTTTCGGCTTGTAAGGCCATTATCAAACAGTGGATATACCACGTACAAACGACTTATTTATACAATTTTAAGTTACCCCTTCCCATTTAGAGTAATTAGATATTTGTGGTGAAGCCCTGCAGTAATGTACGTTTTTTCAGGGCACTTATCATTAAAGGTGCCTCGGTTAACGTTATGCTTAATTATCAAAATTCCCCGTTTTCTGCAAGTGTTATTTATAAATATTATTTTAATTTATGTCCTTGATTATTGGTTTTTTAAAAATATTTAGAAGTGGAGAGAAGATCATTTTTTGTTGATTATTTAAAGTTTAATATTTGGATCCTTTTTATATTTATTTATTTCTAGTTGCTCAAGTAAATTCATCCTAAAACCTTTTGTTTCTATATGTAAAGGTTTTGGTTCGTTATCACCTTGCGGGACGTGGTTTTCATTTAATAAATGGGCCGCAAATTTTGACTCTAAATTTTTATTTTTATAGCAGCGCATGTGTTCCGCGAATCTAGTTAAAAAAGACCTTCCCGTTTGTCCTATATATGTGGCATTGCAATCTTTATGATTACATGTTAATTTGTATATGCCACTGTTTTCTAATTTAGGTGTTTTGCTTTTAGAGTTTTTGAGGCTTGTTCCTATATTGTTATTGGTTCTAAAGGCTATTTTTAAATCACACTTTTTAATTTCATTAGCTCTAAAAGCAAAACACCTAAATTAGAAAACAGTGGCATATACAAATTAACATGTAATCATAAAGATTGCAATGCCACATATATAGGACAAACGGGAAGGTCTTTTTTAACTAGATTCGCGGAACACATGCGCTGCTATAAAAATAAAAATTTAGAGTCAAAATTTGCGGCCCATTTATTAAATGAAAACCACGTCCCGCAAGGTGATAACGAACCAAAACCTTTACATATAGAAACAAAAGGTTTTAGGATGAATTTACTTGAGCAACTAGAAATAAATAAATATAAAAAGGATCCAAATATTAAACTTTTAAATAATCAACAAAAAATGATCTTCTCTCCACTTCTAAATATTTTTAAAAAACCAATAATCAAGGACATAAATTAAAATAATATTTATAAATAACACTTACAGAAAACGGGGAATTTTGATAATTAAGCATAACGTTAACCGAGGCACCTTTAATGATAAGTGCCCGGGAAAAAACGTACATTACTGCAGGGCTTCACCACAAATATCTAATTACTCTAAATGGGAAGGGGTAACTTAAAATTGTATAAATAAGTCGTTTGTACGTGGTATATCCACTGTTTGATAATGGCCTTACAAGCCGAAACAGCTGTAACACATAAAAATACTTAACCCGTAGAACTTAATAATAATATTTATTAAAATTTAATTTATTTTAAATTTCGCTAAAAATAAATATGGAGTTCTACAAATTAAACACAAAAACCATAAATAAAATACATAATTACTACCTTATGAAAATAAATACTACTGACGAATTCGAAAAAACATTATAATTGTGTTCTAAAACGCCACTCTGGGACAGGCGTAGCCTAGTAGAGTGGCATAGTCCACAAATTAAAGAAAACAAAAAAAAAAAGTGTAATTTATCTTATGTTTTATTGTTAAATTAGTATTAAGTACCTTTATTTGTAAACAAGGATTTTTTAAAAATAAAATAAATAAATAAGAAATAAATAAATAGTACATTAATTCTTCTAGTATTTGTTGACTTAATGAAGGTTGAACCAATATTTTGTATTCGAGCCGACACATTGTCTCATAATGACCGTCATCATTATATCATTACATTGAGAAAACAAAGTTGTTATATTAAAAAAAGTTATATAATATCAATCACAACAGAATGTTCCATTCATTAACATTTTCTGTAACATTTCTTTTGTATGAATTTTGTATGAGTTTTCCTTTGCCGGGTTTTGTAATATATTAAGTATTTTTATGGAAGTCATAAAACTTTTATTTTTGCAGAGAAAGTTCAGTCGAAGCACGTGTTTTCATTGTTAGTTATGACATTTTTTTAATCAAAGTTAAACAATGGTTTTCAAAAATGTTTCTTTCCATGGAAGACCTACAATGCCCCGTAAACATTTTTTTTGCGAGAAGCTAATATTGTTAAGTGCGTGGGCTCGTATTTCAGCCTTCTTAGTGCCTCAGATACTTTATTTCGTTTGATTTTGTGGATTTAGCACTAACAAATTTAAAGAGAGATCTGAAAGTATTTTTTTGTGACTGACCTAAGAACATAATATATTCTTTTTTTATTTTGTGCTAAATAAGATTTTTTAACTGCCAAAGTAGATGTCGAATCTCTACCGTTTGGGTTCATAAGTTAACATCCAGTCAGCAACCGGAAAAACTCAATTTTCGCCTAAGTAGAATGAGGAAAGTATATTTTATTTTAGGAAATTTTTGTTTTGTGTTACTTTAAAAAACCTCAAACAAAAAAAAACGTTTTATCGGGGCGCTTTTGTTCAACTGAAAAACTAAATTTTAACAATCACTATTGATCCTTTCGCTTTCATGGATAAATTTGATGTTGAAATTAGGAAGACAAAAATGAAAATATGAAGGTCTTTTTACTAAATAAAAATATCGTTTATATTGTATATGTGAATTACAAAATGAAATATTCCATGATAAGCTTTTTATCAAAGATCGCTGAAGTACCATCCATAATATTAATATCATATTACCAATATTAATATCATAATTATCATATTACCGCTGTTGCGTCTCATATCGTAGTTGTATTTAAATTGAATAAATATATCGTATGTAATAATTTTGTATGATTCACTTGTTTCAACTTATTATTTTGTATTATTTTTATTATATATGTAGAAACCTACTATTTTATGTCTTCTTGGTCAATGTACCGTTTTAAATATATTTATGTGGCGGATAGAATATACATATGTATAAAATATTTCTAAAATATGAATTTTGAGCACAAGAATGTACGCACATAAATAACTTTAACGAATCCTTTTTTATACTGTGAGCATTATTTTTAGGAAAATTCTACGAGGTTGCAAATTAAATTTAAAATTTTATGAAAAATAAGTCTATATTAATAAGAAGAAAAAACTTTGCATAAACTGTATATTAATTGAATTATCAACTTATTTGGGGACTAATGGTCAACTTCATCAGAATACAACGTATAGCAAAAATTGAAATTAGAAATAAAAACATTAACAAATAAAAATAAATATATGGAATTTGAGCAAATAGTTTAGAACTAATGTGAAAAAAAATTTAAAAGACAACAAGTTGTTTGCAAATAATTGGCCTATTTATATTGCAGAAGAATTGTTTTACCACAAATTCGCTTATCTTTAATTGAAGAAGGCAATAATAATACATATTTGAGATAAGTTTTATTTTGTCGCATAAGTCTGAAACCGGTTATGTAGTTAGTTGGTTGAAATGTTACTTTTAGTGTAATCATCTATTGGTTTCCTTTGTTAACAAACGTGTTGAGTCTTACCTTGAGGTTGTGATAGAACCAGACCGCTCCCACGGTGGATATGGAGAACCACAGGAACAGAGTGAAGGCAGACACCTGGGAGATCCTGAGGGCGTTCAGGAAGGTGGAGACGATCACGGCCAGGGCGTGGCAGAACAGGATGGGCGTGAGGCACCTGTCCACGATGTCCCAGGGGATCTCCCGCGGCGTGTTGGGGTTCCTCAGCATGATGGATCCCCGCCGGGACGCTCGTCTGTTTTTCAGGGAGGCTCTGCGCGTGACGTCAGGGGGCGCCATCTTATTTGGTAATTTAAATCACTTTTGTCTTCAGGAATGTGTCCCGGTTCGTTGCCTCACCCTAAAATAAAGAAAATTTATTAATATTCTGTGACTTTTTAAGATAAATATAAATATGTAGAAGACTTAAAATTAAATTAAATATGTCGACGGAATGACATTTTTAAAAGAATTTATATGATTTCAGCTCGGAATTTTATTTTCATCTTGTTGAGATGATAATGATAAAAAAACTAACCCATAAATATCTAGTTTTTATTATACTCCCTTTCTAATTACTAGTGGAAACAGGTTTGGCGCTTAACCTACGCGTTGGGCTCTAGTCATGCGAAGCTACCAAAAGGATTAATAAAAAATGTCGAAAATCCATAATTTAATATAATTATTTTTTTTAAACGAAATTTTTTTAGTTCATTTTTATCATCGCCACGAGTCTGTTTGCAAAGTTTCAGCTCGATTGGACCACGGGAAAGTGTCAAAATCGATCCAAAGTTTTTCCGACCGACAAGCAAGCAAGGAAGCAGACGCTACGAGTTAAAAGAAAGGGAGTAAAAATACACTGAAAATACACTTATGAATAATATAAAATTTGAAAACACTTCTCCCATCCTAGACTAGTTTCCGTTAATAACGAAAAAACCCTCCCTACCACAACCCTTGCACTACCTGAATACATTGAAGTATGTTGTATTTAAATTAGTTATTTAATTATACCTAATGATCCTCTAGAAACTATTGTAGTAATAAATAGCTCTTATATTGTGTGTAGTGCAAATTTTGATTAAAAATCATATTTTAAATTAATACATATTTTTAATAGGAGAACTGATGTCATTTTTATCGTTATTTTGCGTCCTTTTAATATTTCGTACCCTTTTATCTTTTACGAATTTGCCTAAATTGAATAATTTTGGTGTTCCTTGTAATCCTTGGGTTCCGGGTTCGGTTCCAAGTCTGTTTTTGTGCTTAGTTTTGCTTTGATTGGGCATTGTAGCCTGTTGTACAAATGAATTGAATTGAATTTAGAATTTCGTCAAATACAATTTGTACCTAGCAATTTAAATTTAATATTCGAGCATAATAAAAATTATTAACTGCATTAAACTATTTCTTCAATTTGGCATCAGAAATATTGCACTTATACCTATATTTAAGCACTGAACTAAAGAAAATATTGATATTATTGAATTCAATTCCCAAGTTTATGAAGTCTTTATATTGGTGAGATAATATAGTAATAATATGTTGTTAAAATATTCATTAGCGACGTAGTATTTAGAGTAGGAATACGCTTCTAGACTAAATGACTTTCTTAAATCAAGGACGTCCAGTTTCAAGAATTGTGTAAAGAACTTACTGTCGACTAACTAATATAGTCGTCAGTGTACACGAGCTTTACTTTACATTACTTTACATTACAAATAAAACGTCGATTTAGGAAGGCATGTAAATGGTCTATCATTCAGTTTAAAATAATAACAAATTGTTTTAACTACTTAAAAAAGTAATTTTCTATCCCTTAAATATTGCTACAAAAGTCTAAATCAACAGAAAATACACATAATCGAAGTCTTTCGAACATTTTACATGAATTTGGAATCAACTATCTACATCGGAATGTACCAAGGCATCGGGTCTCTATAAATCGGGCATCGTACTGAACCCGGAGTTATTTTGACAAGCGAGACGACACCACAGAAAGGCGTGCGAACTGACCAGAGATGAGCGATAGATATTACGGCGCGAGTGGATACTTACGTGCGGAGTTTTATAGTGCGAACCTGAGCAATTAAAGCAACGGGTATCAATATATCATAGAAAAGTTATTCAGTGGTAATAAGTGCGAATAACGTAATTGGTTTGAATAAGAAGCGGTGCTCCGACTACAATTGTGTGATTAAAGTAAACTCGAATTAATTATAAGTATCTCGTCCACAACCCCTCTCCCCACAGCCACGATCTTATGATAATATTACATACTTTTTTAGAAGCATTTTAATTCCTTTTGTATATATTTTTACCCGACTTTTCATGATCTATCTTTGGAATTTTCATCTTTTTATTTTTTTATTTTTATTTTTCTATTAGGTTATATTCCGATACAATTTAACATAGGTATTTAATATAATAGAATACAGGGTTATTTGGAAAACATTAATAACCTCGCAGGACTATACTCCTGCCTCGATTATGAGTCGAAAATGTTCAAGCTATTATGACTATGTTATGACTATTATGACTATGACATGAATAGTTAAGGAGAAATGTGACATCAAAGTTTACATTTTTTTTTCAATATTTCCAACTTACTTTTTGTAAAACGTTGAACTATCATTACAGTAACTTATATCGAGTATGAAAAATTCATGCCCTTTAATATAAGTCAAATAAAAAAATAAAAACCTTCGAATTCCAATTGGAAAACATTCCAATTGGAATTTTTTCAGGGTTTTCAAGTCAGAAGTATTGAAAAAAATGCAAACTTTGATGTCACATATCTCCATAACTATTGATATTAGGTCATGATAGCTTGAACATTTTCGAGTCATAATCAAGGCAGGAGTATAGTCCTGCGAGGTTATTAATATTTTACAAATAACCCTGTATATGTACAATGTTATTGTTGATATTTGTGTTCTTAGTCCTCCTCACTAGGGGTTCCTGTACTGAGGCGGACTAGTTTATACATATTTTTTTTCTATTTTTAAATTTCTACGTCGTCGTAAAAAAAAAAAGAAGCAACAGTTAATCTCTGGTGGCAGTCGTCAGATCTGTGGCTGGGAGAGACAGATAACGAGTGTCTGGAAGAGTATGGCCAAGAGAGCGAGCGATCATGACTGATTCCAAGAATTCTTTATGCATATGCATGCAAATGTTGTTACACAAATACAATCATCCTACTTTACCACTTTGTTCTTTTCGACATTTCTCGCAAATTTCGCGCACCCTAACATGCACCACGCGATTCTTCTCATTCATTCATTGTTTAAATGAACAATCTTCTGGTTTAGTTTTTTTTTTAATATTCTGTCGTGTTTCTATGACCTGTCTGGCCGATGCCGTTTCGGATTTCATTGCAAGGTCCATCGTCAGGCCTAATATTTTGTAAATACGGCGGAATATCTCAGAAAACTCGCACCAGTAGATTCTGATAAAAAAACAGAAAATGTTCAATTCAACTATGTTTATTAATATTATTTAATGTATAATACATTGAGTTTAGTAAATTATTTTCGAGCATAGAAATTCGCGAACGTTACGACGTGAAAATTTACTCATTTTATAAATTCAGGTATTAAAAATAGATGAATACACAGTTCTGGGTATTCATAAATTTAAATGCAAAGATTTCATTGATGCTGCTCGCAAAATTAAATGTCAGATTTTTTTCATAGTTAATAAGAAGTTTCGAGATAGAGTTGAGAAATACAGGGAGAACTGAAAATAATTTAAATAGTTCTTCATGAATAATATTTTGTTGTGGAATGGTAATGGAATATTCATAGCAATGTTGTTCATATACTTGACGGAAAATACAACTAATGCTGGTCTCCAGAACAATAATCCATCCCGCCACCCCTTAACAAACAAATACGTCTACACGCATATGTGTATTATTTATACCTGTGAGACAGGTATAACTAATACACATATGTGTATAGACGTATGCGTGTGGTAATTTTCAGTTACCTACTACAAAGTGTGACCATACACATATTGTTATATTTTGTAGTAGGTATTTGAAAATATTTATTATGAGATAAATTTAAAGGTTTCAAGTAGAGAATTTTTTTTTTCAAAAAGAGCAAAAGAATTTTGTGGTGACATTACAATTATAATTAAAATGAACTTTGTTTTCACCATTTTTGTATTGAAAATATCAACATAATTCAGAGAATTTCCCATATATAATTTTTATAGTCTTTACTTCGATTTTTGATTTTTTATTTATTAGTATACAATTGTATCCTGACGAAGGGGCCATGGGCTCTGAAAAATGTTGAATTTTCAATACAAAAGTGGTGAAAACAAAGTTCGTTATTATTAATTATATAGAGAATTTTTCATTTTCATTTCTGATGCTGACGAAAGCTTTCACGTGTTAAAACATCAACATTTCTAATGAGCCGTGTGCACTGATTTTTAGTCTCTAGACAATCTCTCTAATACACGGACATTGTGTGTGGTTTTTGGAGACAATGATAGGCTTTTATAGCTCACCGTGTAAACAAGTGTTGAAACAAAACAAAATTGTTATAGTTGAAGGCGTGCACGAATTGTGCTATTTGGGTGGGAAATTCAGAATATATTGATAGATGCAGACCACAAATTTGCGCCATATCCAGTAGCGAGCTAACACATGTTTTACTTAAACTTTAAAAAAATCCATGTGCACCATAATACGTTAGAAGTTTCCAGCGACTATAAATTACGCACAAGGCGCGCAGCATCAATAGGTGATTTTGACAAGCGAGACGAAGCCATAGAAAGTAAAACCAGAAATAAAAAGTGATGCGATGATTCAGGGCAACCACCTACAATAAATTAAGAGAGTGCCTACCGATCTTTCAATTGTGAATAAATTGTTCAAAAGTCGTGCGAATATTCTATAAAGACGAGTATAAGCATTCTACAAAGAGTTCTTAATGATTATTAATGAGAAATTTGGCGAATTTAAGAATAGTGCTCCAATTAAATTCGGGTCCAGTAAATTTGGTGATAATTAAAATTAAAATTAATTTCAAGTGTTTGACTTATCTCCCATAGCCAATATCTCGTGACAACGTGTAAACATAATAAATAATTTTTTCATTCTGGATGAGTGAGGATGCGTATGCGTGCTCCTCCAAACCACCAGAATAAATGCCTATACCAGATTCCAGTGTTAAGTTAACTCAATACTTATGATGGATGAAATCACAATATTACTCAGTGCAATGAGCGCTCTTAGCTTTTGTGGAAGATCCATGGGGTAGATAAAATTGAAACTCTTACCGGGGATTAAATCGGTGTATTACAATAAGTACAAGATAAGTGAATATTGGTTAGGTTAAGTTAGGTGTGGGACATCCATAGTGAAGATAAGATTGAAACACTTACCGGGGATTAAATAGGTATATTACAATAAATAAAAGATAAGTGAATATTGGTTAGGTTAAGTTAGGTGTGGGACATCCATAGGGAAGATAAGATTGAAATACTTACCGGGGATTAAATAGGTATATTACAATAAATAAAAGATAAGTGAATATTGGTTAGGTTAAGTTAGGTGTGGGACATCCATAGGGAAGATAAGATTGAAACACTTACCGGGGATTAAATAGGTATATTACAATAAATAAAAGATAAGTGAACATTGGTTAGGTAAGGTTAGGTTAGATGTGGGACATCCATAGGGTAGATAAGATCGAAACACTTGCCGGGGATTAAATCGGTATATTACAATAAATACAAGGTAAGCGAACATTGGTTAGCAAAGTTTGAAATAGTGCAAAGTGTGAGTTATGATACGCGGGATAAAGAGTTAATTGGTTATTGGCGCACTCCCGGAATTCCACAGTTAACCAATCACTGCACTGGTGAACATAGGTCCGCGTTGACCCGCTGGCGAAATAGGAAAGGTCATGTGGACCCGTGCCCCGGGTCGTCGCGGTTGCAGGCAGAAATTATTTTTCTGGAAGGTTCCACGTGTCCTCATTGGCTCCTTTTTCTCTCGCGGTGACTGGAGCGTCTACACGCCCAAAGATGTCAGTCTTGTGTCGCTTTCGTCGCCGCTCGACATTCCCGCGTCTCCTCATCATCAATAAAAATACTTTTTACGGAAATATGTGACCGCTATAGCTGCATGTAGAGACCAGTCTAGAACAAGCCATCAGTGCTAATCGAACGCTTTAGCAACGGTACAATAATTTTTAACAGCTAAGATTTGACAAAATGTTTGTTACGGATTTCTGATATTCATTCATTCGCTCCGAATTCGGTCGCGCCACGTCGCACAGAGATTGGCTTATCCTTGACGAAGGTATATTTTGGGCTCACATTAATTATTTAGTTCACCCTCACCCACTGAAAATTAATTCGGCTCCACAGCTCTATAAATTCGCACGAATATTTGAAATATTGGATTGCAGTATTTAAACTGCATTCTATGCAATTAAGTAAAATAAATACCTTTAAAATTATTATAAGTAAATAAATTATCCTGATATATTCGAAATCAATTTTTTTTTAAATGTAATAATTTATATAAAATAACTTTGTAAACACCACTTTTTTATTGAAAAAAATTCAACTTGTTTCGAAGCCAATGGTTTCTTTGTCAGGATAATAAAAATAAAATTTAAAAATCGAAGTATAGATAATCAAAATATTAAAAATTTATATATGAAAAATCAATAATATAAGTACCTACTTAACATGAAAATAAATTTAAAGGATAACTATATAATAATGTATATAAATTATAATTAAGTCACCACAAAATAATTTTGCTATATTTGAACAAAAATTATTTACTTGCTTTGTGAATGTTTATTAGTAATTTAAAAGCAATAATCTTTAATTTTTGACATAAGAACAAACAACATACAAGTAAAGAGTAGGGAAAATCTATCTAGAGTGTTCTATCTTTCATCTAAATGTTTAATCAGGCAGTTCAATTAGACCAGTCACTTTCACACATAAGCAGTTACGTAGTTAGTAGTCTCCTGAACTTCCACATCAAATATATACAGATGCTGTGTTTGTATCACAAATTACAGAGTAGTAGAAAACGAGTACGCATGATTTACTTTAGATTTTTGTTATATTTATTATGCGTCATTCTCATATTAATTTAAATGATTACATATTTATTATTGCAACATAAAGTGGTATTTGTCTGGTTTTAAAGGCTTGTATCTGCTAAAGCCGATGTACACAGCATTTATAGATTTAGAAAAGGCGTATGATAGAGTACCACGTTAGTTACAATGGAGTGTCCTACAGGAATATGGTATAGACGGCAATCTATTATGATCAATCCAAGTGTTATATATAGAAAGCAAATGTTGTGTCAGAATAACAGGTTAAAAGTCCAGCGAATTTGCCATCAAAACAGAGCTCAGACAAGGTTGTCCAATGTCGCCTATCATATTAATGGTATTTATGGACAAGATCAGCCGAAACAGCATTGCTCATTATGGGGCGAAGATAACCCACCTTACTTACAGACAAAAATTGATGACGGGAAAAGCGTGACCGGACTCTTTTTTGATTTTAAAAAAGCATTTGACGCGGTACATCTGACTACCCTAGTCAACAAATTATCAAAAATCGGAATCACTGGCAACGTCCTAAACATTTTCGACAACTACCTAAAATACAGAAAGCAATACACCACACTACACGAAACCACAAGTACATATATGAATGTCAGCTATGGTGTCCCACAGGGATCAATCCTAGGACCATTACTCTATATAATATACATAAACGACCTGGAGCAGCTAAATATTAGAGGCAAAATAATACTCTATGCGGACGACCTCGGAATATTTTACGAAAACAATAATGACATAGAAACCACAAAACAAATCAACAAAGACATAGACATATTAACTGAATGGACAAAAAGAAATATACTAACCTTAAACGCTCAAAAATGTAACTACATTAACTTTGAGGCCAAACGGAAAACGCATAAAATGGACATAAAAATACATAATGAAACACTTACTGAACTAGAAAATACTAAATACTTAGGACTCAATATAGACATATATCTCAAATGGACCTTTCAAATAGACAAAGTAACTGACTCACTGACAAAACTTAGGTTTCCATTACTTTTTAAATAAATAAAAAAAAATAAGGGAGTGGAGAGACTGTTATTTGCAGACGACGTTACCTTGCTGGAAAAACCACTAGAGGAGTTACAAAACAGCCGTTGAAAAATTTGACAGAGAAAAAAATCGTGCAGGGATGAGGCTGAGCGCTGTTAAATCCGAAATCATGATGATTTGCAGAAGCGAAGAACAATGTTACAAGACGTGCCAGAATAGACGTCTTAAATAGGTAAATAGTTTCAAATACCTCGGTGTAATAACATCTCAGGATGTAAAGAAAGAAAGTGAATTGGATAGGATAGGAGCCGCAAGCCAAGTAGCTCAATCCCTGTATTATCCCGTATTTAAAAAAGCGGAGCTCAGCCACCGAGTAAAGTTGGCAGTATTCAAATCAGTTTTCAGGCCAACCCTAGTGTACGGCCACGAGCACTGTATCTTGACCGAAAGAATCCGCTCAAGGCTACAGGCCGCCGGAGTTACCAGAAGGGACAAAATCAGAAATACTCAAATAAGAGAATGTCTCGAAGTAGAACCCTTATTGACGTTTATAGAGAAATCACAGTTACTTATCTTACGGATGCCGGTAGATAGATTGCCAGAGCGAATATTCCAGGCAAGCCCAGATGGCACAATTCTAAAGGACCGTCTTACAAGGAGCTGGCGAAAACAGTTAGAGTACTGCTGCGAAGCGAGGTTGCAATTAAATTGGATTGACGTGGAGAGCGAAGCCGAAGCGAAAATAAGAAAAGTTTGAAAAAGAAGAAGAAGAAGATTACTTAACCATTTGAAAATTGAATATGATTACACTTTGAAGAAAAAAATGAGTCTATCTTAAATGGTAAAAATGTTGGACTTTAATTTCTTTTCTTTTTTTAAATGAAATAGAGATGCGAACACGGAATACGCGTCACTTCCAATATTCTTAGTATTTTCAATCTAAGCTAAACGCTTGTGTTATGAAAATAGGACTAACTTGCTCGTCTGGAGTGAGATTTGAACCCGCGACCTTTGGATAACGAGGCGAGGGTCCTAACTACAGAACAAGCTTCTCTAATAATTTGTAATCGATATAAATAAATTAAGCACATAAAAGTAGTCAAACTGCAATACATAATAAATAACCAACTAATTTTAACCACCGCGCACCGGTAAATTTTTTTCGATATGTCCTATCATTTTTCCATATGTATTCTTCATCCTAAGCTTTTTGTATCAATCTCTTTTAATTTGTTTCAACAATCAAGTACTTATTAAAATTTAATTATTTATTATTAGAATTTATTTATTATAAGTAAATTTTGTAAACAATGTGTATATGTTATATTTTTGATTAGTTTTTATAACCCTGATGAATAAACGACTGTTTTCGAAACCGGTTCAAATAATATAAAATTAAACGGTTACATAAACAATTTAAAGTTAATAATAAATTTTGTATTCTTATGTTTCAAAAAACAGGTTATTTTTGTTTACGTGTTTTGATGAAGTTCCCACATCACAGATAATGTCTGGAAATAAATCAACAGAAATGTTAGTTACGAGCACACTGTACGCCATGTGGGCTGTGAAGCGCTTTGGGCCATCCCTCGTTAAAGCAAATAAATTAGCAGATTTCATCAAGCCCACGTGAGTTCTTGAAAGCTGTTCTTTGCGCTAAAAAAATTCAAGATTTCCCGTACGCTTAGTAGTTCCTCGTCGATTTAAAATAAACAAAATTTAAATTTTATCGGAACTCAGATTCGCCAATTCAGAAGATTTCAAGCATGTGATAAAATAAAACTGAAAATTCATTATCTATTAATACCTTGATGAAAAAGTGATACAAAGAAAACGAATTAAAGGTGAAGCCATCTGCTATATATTGCGTTGTCCAGTTGTAATACAGTAAAAAAGACAGCAAAGTAGCGAAATCGCATAAATTTTCCAGACTGGGAAATAACTGACGAATTCATAATCATCCAATCGGTTGTAACTGAGAATCGTGATCTTCATGACCTCCCTTCGTCTTGACTATTCTCCTCCAGTTTTCTGGCATCCTGCAGTCACCAGAGAAATGCCCGTGGCTTTTTCCACTTGGTTGGAAACTTCCTTTTAGACCCTCGACGTGGCATACCTCAATAAAGGTCTCCAGGCTATCTTGTATTCTGGCAAGATGTCCAAAAAGTTGATGGATTTTGAGTTATTTTAAAATTGAGATATGTGTGCACTTGAAAACTGGAAAAAGGAGTGAGAATTGAATTTACAATCTCAGATTCGCGGACGATGCAACATTGATCCCTACATCAAAAGAATAAATGATCGCACTAGTGGTATTAAAGAAAAAAGCAGGATATTGGATTTCGAGATGGCGGCAGATGCGGGCCAGTCAAACGTCTAACGACGGATATGCACGGATAAAAGTTTTATGTCCAGATTTAAAAAGTTATGGAAACACCGCAATATATGGAAAACAATCAAAGTTGGCTCGTTAGGTGTAAAGTGCACTTAATATTCCTTCATCGTGTGAGATCGTGAACTCTAAAGGCTAGAGAGACGGCGGATCACTGTCCTTGTTGGAGACGCGTGCTGCGTATGCCGTGGCTGTGAGAATATCGAACGTATTTTTAATATCTGTCAATTACATTTTTTTTTAATATTCTCTCGTATTGAGTAAATTTGGGTAACATTTATTTTACAGTGTAACATTATTTTTATTGTCTTTACGTAAAACACTGAATTCAACAACGGAGTAAGCAGCGAAGTCAAACGATTGTTTTCAATTGTCAATGTCGAAATAAAATTAGAATCGCAAAGTAGTTTAAATACTTTTAGAAATTCGAAATTGCATATTTCAAAGTTTTCAGTGATTGAAAAATAACAAATCCCTTTAATAATAAACGCAGACGATAAGTTTAAATTGAAAAATAATTTTTCAGTAGAACTGTGAATAGATGATGAAATAATATTTCTCAAATATGAATTTTAAGTTTAATAGTGTACGTGTACGTTAATAAATTTTACGAACCCTTTTCTATAATGTGAACATTATTTTTTAGGAAATTCTATGAGGTTGCGAATCAAATTCGAAAAAAAGAAAAATAAGTGTATCAAGAAAAAACTTTGTATAAACCACAATTTATTGAATTATTAACATGTTTCTGGGCCAATGATCCCTCCATTCAGATTCGACGTATACGAAAAATTAAAATTCGTACAGACATTAACGAAAACAAAAATAAATGTAGGGAAATTGAATAAATATTATGAACTTATGTGTAAACAAATTAAAAGGTAACTATTTGCAAAAGAGATTTAATTATTTATAATATGTGATTTGCTATTAACACTTTTTCTAATTTTTAAATATTAAATAAACACGTTTTGAAACAGAGCAAACTGAACATAATTCAAAAAGTTTTTGATAAATTAATAAATTATGTTATAATGATTATATTCTGCTGTAGAATTGGTGGAGATGAAAAAAATCTATGTTTGTTCTCATTACTTTATACAATTTTATTTATAGGTTAATTTGAGGCATGTAAAGAAGAAAAAAATTAATAAGCTTAAATAAAACATTAAATTCTACCAAGTTTGTTGGATGTTGAAATTGTTTAACATAAATATATTTTTACAAATCCGAAGTTAAAGTAATTTTTTGTGTTATTCGGCGCTATTTAAAAAGTCAGTCGGCACCATCGTTCACTTTTATCCGTCTGTAAATAGACACACGGAGAAGGAACACTTCGCAAAATTCGGCAGAGTCGCGATTCAGAGCGTTGAAACACAAATTAACTTATCACATCCGCAAACCGCGTCTTTCTTTCACATTCGGGGTAGGTAAATAAAACGCAAATAAACACAATGCCCGCTGTTAAGGACGGAGGGGTTATTGTTTCTGCCTCCAGCGCCACTCTCGGAATCAACAAGTGACACAGTAACAGCGCTCCCGGGGAGAGATCATCACATATTTAAGTCTCGAAATATACGCGCTGATTCGATGAGCACTTTTGGAAAATGAAAAAATTAATTTTCAATTTTCGAAAAACATACGGTATACAGCAATTACTTGACCGATCCGTTGAGCACTTTCAGAAAATACATAATTTGATATATCGTTACTTGAAAAACATTGGAGTGCAGCAATAAGTTCACCAATTCGACGAGCATTTATAGAAAATAAATAATTTGATATATCATTACTCGAAAACTACGCAGCTTGGTACAGCTTGATAACTTGACCGATTCAATGAGCACTTTTAGAAAATATACGTTATTTCATTTCCGTTCGTTTCATTCGATGATATTTTGATGACCGTTTGGCTTTGTGGTTTTAAAACTCACATTAAAAGTAAGATTATTTGTTATTCCAATGCTAAGAAAATATTGGATATGTAATTATAAACTGACAGTTTAAAAGCACACTTGATAAAAGATTTCAAAAGTTTCAAAGTAGACGATCAAGTTATTATTGATTAACTCTTAAGTTTTTCAAGCACACTGCGGAAAATTCACCGCATAGTTCAAAAGTAAAAAATACAATCTGGCTGGTTGCGATTCCTCGATACTTTTTCAGGCGCACTTAAAAGAAGATAATTTAATATCTATTATTATTATAACTCGAAGAATACCGTGTTGCGATGCCACGAGCGATATTAACGTTTGAATACTGTTTCGTAACCGGCATTCCTAGAGATGCACCGAAGTCGTATATGCGCAGCAAAGCGACGTTGATGAACAAAAAAACTCGATACAATTGGCGTCGTTTTCTTCATTTGTTTTAACAATCGAACATTGATGTGGAGCGTGGAGAAATCCCCGAAACTTTAACAATCACCTCGTCGGTCACTGTCCGCCCTAGCGCCGGCGAGGGCGGGGGATCGCGTCGTTGGCATTTACCGCGGGAAAAACACTCAAAAATACCTTTTGTGGACAATTGTCGCGTATTACCGGTCCGGTTTGGTATTCCAGAGAGTTGGCAGCGTCGGTGCCGTCGGTTCGCGCCGAGTCTTAATTCTGGACGCCGCGGCGGCCGGCGGCAGGGCCGGCGCTCGTAGGTGACTAAATGCCATCCGTCGCGAACAGGGTTGGCCCAAACTTTCGCGCTTCACTTCCTATCATCAGCGGTACCGAAAAATACTGGCAATCTTACAGGAAGCAAAAGAACATATGAGTTCGATTACTTTCGCAATAAAAAGGTTTCAATGTATTTCTTTTATTTATAATAATTTCTCTTAATCTTTTCCATTTTCTTTTTCGTATTTTACACATAGAAAATGATTATATTTTTCTACTATATCATCTACTTGGTTATTCAATCAAGGGGTTGCACCATCCTGGAAGAATAAAATTTAGTATATTTTTCTTGCCTTAAAATAATAAAACTATTGTTTTATTAATTTTTTTTTTGAGAAAATACTTAATATAGCCGAGTAATGTCTATGTCCGAAGAACTCCTCCGTGACTGATATGCAATTTTCCATGGTGCACGTTTGTTCGAGACAGAAAAAAGTGAATGTACATATTAATAAATTAATAAATGAAATATGTAAAATGTAGAATAGGGTAATAATTAATAATTTAATTAGTATTTTGTAAGGGATTGACATTGTTTTTTTTCTCCGCTTTTTGGTTTAACGGTCTTCATTAGCATAGACTGGTAAAATTAAGAACTTTATTTTCATTTTACTCTTAATTAGAGTAATCGTGATCAGAGAATTGCGTCTCTTGGCGGATGAGGGCATGGATGATCTGTCGTTACCTGTATGTTTTCTGTTCATAAATTGTTGCAAAGGATTTTGAGACATAAAAGTACATTTTCCCTTTGGCGCTCTGTATGCGGGGAGCCAGGAGCAGCTGGAGGCACAGAAAGAGGGGAGACTGGTGATATTAAGGGAGACCTGTATCCATAAGTGTAAGAAATAATGACCACGTTCAAGAACTTATAAAAGTAAGTTAATTCCATTTGAAGAAAGTCTCGAACAAGTTGCAATCACGAGAAAACTTGAAGGAAATTTAACAAGACGACGGTCTCTAACAAGATTGATCGACTAAGTTAACAGGGTGTTATAAAAATGCGTGGTTACCATGACGTAAATTAAGAATGGAAACATATTATGCACCAAATTCCATATGAGCTTCGCTTTAAGCGCAGATAAAGAAGTTGAAGACTTTGAACTAGGCAAGGAGCTTCTATCTTCTCCTATCTTGCACCACTTCAGTACTAGGTGGTCGGTCGAGGCCTAATCTATCTATTTAATCTTTTTGCTATTATTTTTATTTTTTTATTTTATATTTGTGCTGGCTTAGTCTGGAGCGGCCACCAGACCCTTTCTCTCTGTAGTTCTCAAGAAAATATATCTTGGTAGTCGCTCCTCTGATAATTACAATACCTATCCAAGCCACCTTAATTGAAATTTTTTTTAAGTGTAAAAGCCGCACTATTTCAAGGGTTTCCCCTATATCGGTATTCCTCATTCGGTCCAATAATGTTACAACCAATTAGATAGAAGCAAATGCAATCGTGCGGCGCGGCAAGCGAGTCATGTCGCTGTCACAGAATGTAGTACATATTAAAATGAATATAACAAAATGATTTATTTTAGCAGCCTAGATAGCCTTGATTCTCTCTCAAAATCAAAGGTATTTGTGACTTTCTCTAATTTGGCAACCCTGTTGAGCCGGTTCCCGCGCGAGTGTCGGCTTCCCGCCAAAAGTGAAATGGCCGCTCCATATCCGTAGCCGCCTGTGGATCCCAAATTAATTCCACTGCAGCAGACATCGCCCATCCGTGCAGCGGCAGTCTGCCTTCGGATATATCTTCGGGGAGGCAACTCGCGGGCCGGCTCCACAGTCGCGCTGACCGTTGACACAGGTGGTTTGGTCACGCGAAAGTTGGTAAAAAGCAAAACAATTGTTATTTTTTCCTCCTTCCAAACTAAAACATTCAAAAGAACACTTTCCAAGTGCGTCACTGTAAACTTTTAAATATTTTCCAAGCAATTACTGGCTCGTAACTGTTCACATATTGCGCGGTAACAAATAGTTGAATAACGGTTTCCAAAGCGGAAATGAAAAACTTTATTTCCTTTCATTCAAATGAAATTTTATTTCGTTTGAAGTTTAGTTAACGGTTGTGATGAACCCGTTAGATAGAGGGTCCTAATCAAAATGACGGTATTTTCTAGAGATGCTTTCTATTATATGAAAAATATTATTCAGTCGTAAAATAGTTGACGCGAGTTTAATTTTATTATTATATTTTTCATTTCGATCTCCTGGTCGCGGACACCACTGTGATGATCCAAGGTAGATAGTGGGCCCTAATCAAATCGAGCGGACTGTATTTAATGTCGAAATGATGTTCAATTAATATTATAAAGCATTTTATTGTATTTCAATACAAATCGTTCTCCTGGTCACGGTAAGCACTGTGATGATCCAGGTAGATAGAGGGGTCTTCCTAACGTATTAACGATGAATTTTGTATTAATAATTTATTTAAAAGGCCGTTGCTTAATCGCCGCGAGTTGATATTTAAATTTTATCTACTATGTTCAATTAATTTGCCCACTCCTGGCCGCGACTAACAATGTGATGAATCCTATGGGGTGTCCCGTCAAAAATACGTCGTGGAAAATAATATTAAATAATATAAATTTCATTGCAATGAATAAAGTCATTTGCCGTATGATGTTAGCGAAAATAGTTGTATGGCGCGGGTGGCAACGGCCGAGGTCGACAGATACGCTGTAACTATAAAAGGATCGCGGAATAAAATATTATACCTTCTTGAAATATTATAAATAATGTATTCTATACAATATTAATACTCTGCCTGTGCTAACTATACATTTAACTAAAATATATATTATTAACTGGAAATAATTATTCTGTGAAAATTGCGCTTTTGAATGCAAAATTAACTAAAAATATTAACTAAAATATTTCTAATTTGCTGTTGAATATTACCTATAAAGATATTGACTAAAACTTTTGCTTTGAATGGAATATTAACTACTTCTCTCATCAAATATTATTCTGCAGCAAATATTCAATGAAATTATAGGAACTAAAATATTTCTATCATCTTGGGTTCGCATACTATATTGAAAATACCTAATGCCCTTTGCATTTACTAAGTATATTACCTAAATAGCCACAGCTATACCATCCTGTCCGTCAGGGACTAAACATAAAACATGGTTATATTTCTAAAAGTGCTACCTCTTACGCGACAAAAATACCTATTGCAGTCGGGCTATGAATATGAACTATTTCCGCCTCATAATGGCGCCTGGAACCAATACTAAAAATCTCACTAGAAATAATAAATGCGACTAAATCTCGATAAATACAATATATACTATTCGTAATACGTCGTTGAATTGGCACATGATTCGTCTAATGGATGAAGGACCCCGTTGTGTATCGTAATAACTTCAAATTCTTTTATAGGAGCAGTGTGGAAACAATTGCATAATATTACGTAATAAAATCATCTAACGAACCTAATAATCTATACATTTATGTTACAATAAAATACGTTCACCAGAAGAATTCGTGTATTAGAAATAAAACATTTTCGATTTGAGACAAACCAGTAAAATCGTTTGAACGGCGCAAAGGGAAAAATTCACACATATTAAATAACACTGAAATTAATAATTATAAACACTTTGTATTAACAAATTCTTACCTTGAATGGTTTCGTTCTAGACGTGCATGAACCTGTTCATATTAATTCCATGGGAAAATAATACATATATTTTCTACCTACAAAATAATACATTTTTTTGAAGCGAAACTTCTTTATAAATAAGTAGATAAGGTCTCGGGGATGGTTTGTTCGAAAGGATTCTACAACAGCCCGTGAGTTTATATGAAATAATAGTTTCTTTGAATGCTAAATTTTGGTTTTTTAAACCCTCAGCATCTCTGCTGAGAGGGGTAGAGGCTCCGCGCCCGCCTAAACCCGGTAGCCGACTTCCTAAGTGACTAAACGGCCCCCCTTGTTCCTCCGGAACTTACTGCATCCCGAGACTCTATCTCTTCTTTACGAGATGTGATCCCGTGACGCCCTTCTTTTAGGCTTATAATTGAGAAGGCCGTACTCTTTTGGTACGAGTTTCTGATGATGTGTGTTGTCTTGAGGCGCCTTTCTTTTAGGCCGGTGTTTGAAGAATCATGTACTCTTTTGGTACGAATTGATGACGACATTAGCCTCCTTTGCGGGCAGAGTCAGCGATGTTACAAATTATTGTGCAATCTCATTATGCCTTTTCAGAGCGGCGTCCCACGATTCTGCATCTTGCAACATTTACTTTGGACAAATGTTAGAGTGTTAGTAACATATTTATAATATCCCAGCTATTCCATATGAGTGAATGATTTTTATATTTATTCTTGCCCTGTCTTTCTTACAGAGGACGAAATAGAAGTTAACGTTTTCTATCAAGGTTTTACAGCATTCAAGCATGGAAATCCTTCCAAAGACAAAGGGAACCTTTTTGTTGGTTTAAGTAGTTTGCGCCAGATGAGGTTAGGTGGTCGGTTTATTGACGACCCCGAGCAACAAGGAGGACCCCGCCTTTAAGGGGCCCTGCAGGGGCTTGTGCGGGTTCCACGCCCAAGTGCCGGCAATCATCCACCCCTCAGCCAGCTAGGCTAACACAAACCAGATATCCCCAATCTTTAGTTAGACTTCCCCATTCTGTCCTTTACTCGTCATTCTGAAGCTACTTGTTAAGCTAGATGTACCGAGGTACTCAAATCATAAAGAGTTAACTGAAGACCGGATTGCGCAATACTTACGCAACACAATTATTATAAGGCTACTAAGCATTTCTTATAGAATTACGTGTATTCAATTATTAGTAAAAATAGTTTGAAAATCCCCATACTTTAAAATATATTCGTTCGGAAGAATTTCTCGTACGATTTGGATTGATATCTGGTTATGCAATACATAACGCGTCGACAATATTATGAATCTATTAAGCACTGCTTATAGAGCTCCGTAAAATCAATTGTTAATACAAATGGTATGAAAATCCCCAAGCATCAAAATATATTCGTTTGGGAGATATTCCCGTACGAATTGAGCCAAGATCACACAAGAAATCGTGATATTAATTATACATTATTGTTCCGATTTTAAATCTTCCCAAAATAAATACATTTCAATAGTGAAAATAATTAATCGATAGATAATATAAATGTGTTCCTTAGCTGTTACACAGTGGCGGTATGATCCTCTCTGCTACTGATGAATGGTAGATTCCTCCATAAGTCCGGGCAGCAACTCCGTCCGCAAATGCTGTTCTGGAACTCAGGGCTCCGTCGGTAGTCTGTTGGGCAGCGCTCCCGCTCGCAAGTCTGGTCTCGAACTGAAGGGGCTGAGTATATCGCGTTCGCTCCTTTTATAGTAATGATTTCACCATACCTCTGAAATCCACGCTAGTGCAGTGACTCATCCTATGCCCGATGACCTCACCGCCGGCGCTCGCCATTGGCCGGATTCAGCCATCAGGACGGTCGCCTCCGGCTCAACCCGTCGAAGGCAAAGCGCGCCTGTGATTGGTCCGTTTCGTTAAAATAATAGTTAAGCACCCGCTACACGCGAGACTTACTATTCTGATTCATAAATAATAAAGGCTCGTTCGCACCTACTCACAAGGTCGAGTCTATTAGGATTGGCAAACGATATTAATTTAACACAGAATTATATCTATGGTATAATAAAGATCTAAGAAATATTACTTGTATAGCTGAATATTCAATATTTTGTTAGCCTCTTGTAATACATAGAATCTTAAGAAGAAATATATCAGGCTTTTACTTTTAAACGATTCCAAACAGAAGAAACATATTTTTGATTTCCATACTTGACTTACTTGAATATTATTATTTTAAGATTTTCTAAATTTATTAAATCTATCTCTATGTCGACCATCACAGCTTCCCCCTTATTTAGAGAGAGGAATGATCTATCAGACCAAGCCTATCTGCTAAATAACCCAATAGGATAGTATATTTCGTGATACTTATCAAGAGTTTCTAAAATTCCTTTTAAAATAAATCGTTGTTCTTTCAGTGCGTACTATATTTCTATTAGGGTCTCCTTTTCAATGGAACCTTCTTTGCGTATTTAAAGCTACTGTAAACCATCTGCCTGTCATTCAAATGAAAAGTGTACAACTAATACAAATATAAGATTTGAAAGCGAAAGGGACTGTACATAATTTTTTCAATTGACTGAAAAGGTTCGATTCTTCATAATCGATTGAATGCCTCAGTAATGTCATTATTGTGTCTGCTAACCACTCAAGTTCCATCCTGTTATCAACACTTAAAAGGGACGCTCCTTCCCCCACTTTGTTATCCTCCTTGCTTCCCTTACAATGGTGCACTCCTAGTGTTCACCACCTCGCAACTCTATACTACTTTCCCCAGCATATACCTCCCTTCCCCCAGAATATACTCCCACTAACACTCCCCACATCCCCTTCAAGCTATACAAACCAACTCAACCGAGTAAATATTAACTGTATATTTCTCCTATGAAATGCGAGCTACGATAAATCTGAAGTTCCAGAATTATGTTAACCTATGAATTAATGTACAATCTATTCATATAAATTTAACAACCAGCTTCCTAATATATAGAGCAAACCCTTCGATCTCAATATCCTCCGTACACGAGTAAGCGTGATGACGATGATACTTGCTATCCACTCTAAAAAGAAAAAGTGCAGTCTGCCTCCAAATTTTCTAATGACTAGTCGCAAATGGACAAGTCCCTTCAATAACCGTTGGGCGTCGTTTCAACTAACTGTCCAGCTAACCCTCAAAAGAGATGCCCAAAGACGATGCACACTTGTTAAAGAAGTAGAGCTTCAATCATAATCCAGTTGTCAAAAAGGTTTCCAATAACTATTCCTTGCTATGCTACCATGGTGTACCCCGACAAGTGTTCACCATCTTGTAACACAACTCTAATTCCCCCTTCCCCCAAACTATACAACCTCTTCTATCTGAAACTCGTATAGTCCTGTTTTAGCCGAGTGAATGGTCAACCGCATATTCCTACTATGATTGCAAACCGCGACAAAATGAACTCTAGTACCCCACCTGTGTTATGAACCTTATACATATGCGCAGTACATTTCCTATTATGTAGAATCAGCCAATTGTCCTCAATATTCCACGTATACTGTAATGACTGCCATAATTTATTATTGGTGTAATATGATGAAGAAGAAGAAGAAGAAGAAGAAGCCGCAAAAGTAGTGGATGACAACAGAAGAAGAAGAAAATGAATCCATTGAAAGGCATAAGATAAAGAAGAAAAGTCACAACCGAGTGTAGTAATAGATAAAGACGAAGAAGAAGAAGTCGAAAGTTATAAAATTAGAAGAAGACGTGAATGTAGTAGTAGGTAAAGGACAAAAGAAGATGAAGAAAAGACGTAGAAAAACATTCGAAAATTATAAGATAAACGGAAGAAGAAGTCATGAATGTAGTTATAGGAAAAGAAGGAGAAGAAGATGAAGAGAAGACAAAGTAAAACAGTTGATAAGTATAAGATAAACGGAAGAAGACGAAATGAATGTAGTTATAGGAAAAAAAGAAGAAGAAGAAAGTGGAGAAGCGAATAGTAAAGAAGAAATAAGAGAATAGGAAAAAGAAGAAGAAGAAAGAAGAGAGAAGAAAGAAGAAGAAAAGAAGAAGAAGAAGAAAAGAATGTAGTAAAAGGAAAAGAAGAAGAAGAAGAAAGTAGAGAAGTAGTCGTAAGATATACCATAAGACGAAAAGTAGTTGCAACGTATTGTAATAATTGCTATTTATAGAAGAGAAGCATAAACGGTATGTATTCAAAGAGGAAGAAGACTAGAGTGAACATAACCAATAAAAAAAACCTTCGTACCGAAGAAGAAGAAGACGCTATTGAAGTCAATATAAATAAAAAGGGGAACGAAAATATATATATAACCGATAGCATATACGAATAACAAGAAGACGAAGAAGAAGAAGTGGAAGAAAAGGGTAGGAACAACCTCTTCGATAATTGTAGAACGTAAGAGTATATATAACTATTATCCGTCTCAATTAACTTTCCAGCCAACCCTCAAGAGTGATATCTAAAGACGACGCATGTTTGTAGAAGAAGTGGATCCAGATGTCTAGAAAAGTTTCCCATAGCTATTCCCTACTAACCTGTCTTCCCCCAGATTTTTAAGCGTTTGTCAAATAATCAGGCGCAAATCCTCCGTATAACTGTAATATTGTTCCTCCCAAAACTTATTGAAAACCTAAAACAACTTTATTACTATGTTCCGTATTCATCATCCCCATACTTATATGTAACATAACATTATAAAATTTTAAAGTGTTCCTTTAACAACGCGAACATGTTTAACGAAGTACACTGTTACAAATCAGAAGAGGTGAACCCTAATATCTGTACTAGCTGTAGTAGTCGTCACCAACACTGATATCCACAGAAGATGTATGTGTGTAACTGAATCAAGAATTCCTAACGTATAATTCGGCTTGCTATACGACTGGAATCTATTCAAGATCCAAACGACTAATCTTCCTACCCTAATCTAAAAGTAATGGTCACGACGACGCATGAAGGTGGATGAATCTAATGATGATGCTATTACTATATAAAAAGGTTTTTTTCAAAGTCCTCCCGGTAAAATCTATTTTCAAAATTTTTTTTTTTCAAAATGTTAAAGAAGAATTCAAAAGCTCTCCTGAAAATTTCTTTTTTATTTTATTTTATCACTATTCAAAAGGATTTCTACATACACCCAATGTATAGTAAAAACAATAAATGCTTTATCAATCATAGCGTTACGATTTCTCAAAACTTGAAGAAACTCACATATCGTTAATTCCGGATTTACTTTTGTATTATTTCCAAGAAGATTGCGCCTAAAACTAAAACAATCCTTATATAGATACGTACGAAATTTGAAGTAGTGAGATGTTTATTTCTACTCTGCCTATAAATAAGCTATATCAACGTATATTGTAATATAATATTTATTAATGAAGATAAAACAATTTCAATTAACGTTGCAATGAAGCGAAACAAAGGAATATATATAAAAAAAAAACAAGTCCAATTTTTAATTATTCGTTACTAAGAGTATATATATATTGCGCTCTCTATTACCGCTTCCTATAGACTAATACTAGCGAAGGCTCAAAACTTTCTCTGATTTCCGCTAGATGGCGGTAGTATGACCATTTTAATTCATATGCCAGGCCGTCTTGTAAATAAAAATGGAAGCAATTTTATTCTTGTAATTCAAATCAAAATAATTTTAGATCAAAACAAGAAACTCAAATAATTATTTCGTGCAACAATACGCGTCTGTGTTTATATTACGAACAAGTCTATCAATCCTGCATACAACAAAGAAATTATAATTAGTTTGAATAACCAGAACCGTATATAACTGTGTATAACAATTAAGAACACATTTAGATAATTAGAATAATTAAGAACCATAATAAATCAATGAAGGAAATTATTATTTTTTTTCAATTAATTCAGCAACATTGTAGATTGACATTTTATTTTTTTAGGACAATTTTTAATATAACACCTTGACGATAAAAAGGTATCTCCGAAACATGCACGTGAAAGTTATCAAATAACACAAGTAGATTTGGAAGAATACTATAATCAATTAATTTTTTTTGTAATTATTATCTGTAAAAATTTAGCTGAATTTAAAGATCTTTTTTTTTCAAATATAGAAACCCTTTTTAATATCATAAAAGTTTTCGTTTTTATATCTTCTTTTCTTTTAGATTCATATATTCTCGTGTTTATATTTTCTACTAAATTGTTATCCGGTTTTTATATTTATTTTTACTTTTATATTTTTCCGCTATTATTATTAATTACTATTGCATAACTCGTAAGCGAAAATATTTGCCACTGAACAGATTTTATCTAGCGTGGGTTAATTATTAGTTTATATTAATATAAGAAATTAAATTAAAACCGAATTTTAAGCTATCATAAACCCTCCGTGGCGCGCGCTGAAATCTGTCGCGGTGATCTGCCCGTAATACAGGTGTATATTTTTGCATTTCGGGCGCCGTGCGAATCCGTTTCAGTGGAGCAGCTAACTGTCCCTTCGTACTAGCCCGAGCGCGAAGGTCGAACTTGTTAAACCTTAAACCCTCAAACGTCTCCGGTCTATTTCGTGAACGCTCGCAGTCGGGCGGAACATGACCCTGGACGGTACTGTATGGGGAACCGTGTCGCGCGTGCTCTCCCATTACACAGCGCTCGCAAACCCGGCGGCTTTGGCCGTGTTCGGTGGTATATTTGCGAAACACAAACACAAATGCAATAATTAAAACCTTTCAAACGTGAATCGTTTGAATCCTAACTACATATTTGTTATACTGCGATCCGCAAATCCCGATGGTCTTTTTTAGATTGTGACGGTGGCTTACTTGTGAGATCGCATTCAAACAATTATTAAAATATTTTTCAAATGTGAATCATTTGAATTCAAACCACATAAAATGAATGAGATATGAAATAAATCACATATTCTATAAAATGGAGCAATACTTTTACAAAGAAACAGGCATTCCAAAATCGAACTAATATATCACAAGGACCAAAATTACTACAATAATTTTCGTTCACAAAATATTAAATAATAAAAATGCCAACTATCTATATGACAAACAACCTAAAGAAATTTCTAATACCTAGTATCACGTTTGTCTACAAATCTCAGTACGTGGTTCACATAAATGCTCAATCTTTTTTCTTTGATGTCACGGACCGTGGTCCGCGATTGTTTAAATAAAACCGCTTTTATAATCAAATATTTTCTTTCATTTATAATATTAACTAAACCAAAATGATTTTATTACTATGCAAATGAGTCCAACGAATACGCTCCTCCTGGTCACGGCACCACTGTGATGATCCACAGAGATAGTGGGTCCTAATCAAATCGAGCAGACTGTATTTAATGTCGAAATGATGTTCAATTAATATTATAAAGCATTTTATTGTATTTCGATATAAATCGTTCTCCTGGTCACGGTAAGCACTGTGATGATCCCGTTAGATAGAGGGTCTTCCTAACGTATTAACGATGAATTTTGTATTAATAATTTATTTAAAAGGCCGTTGCTTAATCGCCGCGAGTTGATATTTAATTTTAGCTATTATATTCAATTGATTTGCCAACTCCTGGCCGCGGCTAACAATGTGATGAATCCTATGGGGTGACCCGTCAAAAATACGTCGTAGAAAATAATATTAAATAATATAAATTTCATTGCAATGAATAAAGTCATTTGCCGTATGATGTTAGCGAAAATAGTTGTTAAAAATTAAATATTCAATACAGAAATATTACTACTACTAAAATTCAACTTTTCATATGAAATAATGTTCTATACTATCAGAAATTGTTCTATACGATAAATTAACTAAAAATACGTATTAACTGAAATAATTCTAACATCTTGGGTTCGCATACTATATCGATAATACCTAATGCCCCTTGCATTTACCAAGTATATCACCTAAATAGCCACAGCTACACCATCCTGTCCGTCAGGGACGAAACATAAAACACAGTTACATTCCCAAAAGTGCTACCTCTTACGCGACAAAAATACCTATTGCAGTCGGGCTATGAATATGAACTATTTCCGCCTCATAATGGCGCCTGGAACCAATACTAAAAACCTCACTAGAAATAATAAATGCGACTAAAACTCGATAAATACAATATATACTATTCGTAATACGTCGTTGAATTGGCACATGATTCGTCTAATGGATGAAGGACCCCGTTGTGTATCGTAATAACTTCAAATTCTTTTATAGGAGCAGTGTGGAAACAATTGCATAATATTACGTAATAAAACATCTAACGAACCTAATAATCTATACATTTATGTTACAATAAAATACGTTCACTAGAAAGAATTCGTGTATTAGAAATAAAACATTTTCGATTGGAGGCAAACCAGTAAAATCGTTCGAACGGCGCAAAGGGAAAAATTCACACATATTAAATAACATTGAAATTAATAATCATAAACACTTTGTATTAGCAAATTCTTACCTTGAATGGTGTCGTCTTAGACGTGTATGAACCTGTTCATATTAATTGCGTGAGAAAATAATACATATATTTGCTATTTACGAAATACGACATTTTTGAAGCGAAACTTCTTTATTAATAAGTAGATAAGGTCTCGGGGATGGTTTGTTCGAAAGGATTCTACAACAGCCCGTGAGTTTATATGAAATAATAGTTTCTTTGAATGCTAAGTTTTGATTTTTTAAACCCTCAGCATCTCTGCTGAGAGGGGTAGAGGCTCCGCGCCCGCCTAAACCCGGTGGCCGACTTCCTAAGTGACTAAACGGCCCCCCTTGTTCCTCCGGAACTTACTGCATCCCGAGACTCTATCTCTTCTTTACGAGATGTGATCCTGTGACGCCTCTCTTTTAGGCTTATAATTGAGAAGGCCGTACTCTTTTGGTACGAGTTTCTGATGATGTGTGTTGTCTTGAGGCGCCTTTCTTTTAGGCCGGTGTTTGAAGAATCATGTACTCTTTTGGTACGAATTGATGACGACATTAGCCTCCTTTGCGGGCATAGTCAGCGATGTTACAAATTATTGTGCAATCTCATTATGCCTTTTCAGAGCGGCGTCCCACGATTCTGCATCTTGCAACATTTACTTTGGACAAATGTTAGAGTGTTAGTAACATATTTATAATATCCCAGCTATTCCATATGAGTGAATGATTTTTATATTTATCCTGGCCCTGTCTTTCTTACAGAGGACGAAATAGAAGTTAACGTTTTCTATCAAGGTTTTACAGCATTCAAGCATGGAAATCCTTCCAAAGACAAAGGGAACCTTTTTGTTGGTTTAAGTAGTTTGCGCCAGATGAGGTTAGGTGGTCGGTTTATTGACGACCCCGAGCAACAAGGAGGACCCCGCCTTTAAGGGGCCCTGCAGGGGCTTGTGCGGGTTCCACGCCCAAGTGCCGGCAATCATCCACCCCTCAGCCAGCTAGGCTAACACAAACCAGATATCCCCAATCTTTAGTTAGATCTCCCCATCCTGTACTTTACTCGTCATTCTGAAGCTACTTGTTAAGCCAGATGTACCGAGGTACTCAAATCATAAAGACTTGGCTGAAGACCGGATTGCGCAATACTTATGCAACACAATTATTATAAGGCTACTAAGCATTTCTTATAGAATTACGTGTATTCAATTATTAGTAAAAATAGTTTGAAAATCCCCATACTTTAAAATATATTCGTTCGGAAGAATTTCTCGTACGATTTGGATTGATATCTGGTTATGCAATACATAACGCGTCGACAATATTATGAATCTATTACGCACTGCTTATAGAGCTCCGTAAAATCAATTGTTAATACAAATGGTATGAAAATCCCCAAGCATCAAAATATATTCGTTTGGGAGATATTCCCGTACGAATTGAGCCAAGATCACACAAGAAATCGTGATATTAATTATACATTATTGCTCCGATTTTAAATCTTCCCAAAATAAATACATTTCAATAGTGAAAATAATTAATCGATAGATAATATAAATGTGTTCCTTAGCTGTTACACAGTGGCGGTATGATCCTCTCTGCTACTGATGAATGGTAGATTCCTCCATAAGTCCGGGCAGCAACTCCGTCCGCAAATGCTGTTCTGGAACTCAGGGCTCCGTCGGTAGTCTGTTGGGCAGCGCTCCCGCTCGCAAGTCTGGTCTCGAACTGAAGGGGCTGAGTATATCGAGTTCGCTCCTTTTATAGTAACGATTTCACCATACCTCTGAAATCCACGCTAGTGCAGTGACTCATCCTATGCCCGATGACCTCACCGCCGGCGCTCGCCATTGGCCGGATTCAGCCATCAGGACGGTCGCCTCCGGCTCAACCCGTCGAAGGCAAAGCGCGCCTGTGATTGGTCCGTTTCGTTAAAATAACAGTTTAAGCACCCGCTACACGCGAGACTTACTATTCTGATTCATAAATAGTAAAGGCTCGTTCGCACCTACTCACAAGGTCGAGTCTATTAGGATTGGCAAACGATATTAATTTAACACAGAATTATATCTATGGTATAATAAAGATCCAAGAAAAATATTACTTGTATAGCTGAATATTCAATATTTTGTTAGCCTCTTGTAATACATAGAATCTTGAATATATCAGGCTTTTACTTTTAAACGATTCAAACCAGAAGAAATATATTTTTGATGTCCATACTTGGCTTTTTGAATATTATTATTTTAAGATTTTCTAAATTTATTAAATCTATCTCTATGTCGACCATCACAAGTTAATGCAATATTAAAATCTTATCACAAATTATATATTTTTTTACTAAGCTTTTAATGCTCCATTATGGAAAACCTGTGGGGCAGTTATATTTCTCACTTTAATACTTTTCTTGTTCTAGGTAGAATCACAATCATATAATATAAGAAAATAAGGTATAATAAAAATATATATAAAAGATTGATTAATAAACAAGAATAAATAGGTATAACTTAATTCGCGACCCTGCCCGGCTCCGCTCGGTACAGTTTTGTCCACGTCGTCCACAAATTATATATTTTTTTACTAAGCTTTTAATGCTCCATTATGGAAAACCTGTGGGGCAGTTATATTTCTCACTTTAATACTTTTCTTGTTCTAGGTAGAATCACAATCATATAATATAAGAAAATAAGGTATAATAAAAATATATATAAAAGATTGATTAATAAACAAGAATAAATAGGTATAACTTAATTCGCGACCCTGCCCGGCTCCGCTCGGTACAGTTTTGTCCACGTCTTATTATTTTAAACTCATTATTCTAAGATATTTAATTCAATGATTTGGTGTAAAGGACAAATTTCATCTGAGGTAAATGCTAAAGCTTAATAATATGTTAAATTTGATAAGGATTAATACTGAATTGCTCAATATTTAACCATTATATCTTAGTTATTCATAGTTATAAGTTAGTGTGGTTAGTGTAAATTATCATTAAAAGATAGATATATTTTTTCAGTAATTTTTTTGTAGATAATATAATTTTACACAATTCCTTTCTTTATGATTTTTTTGGTATCTCTAACTGATTAGGTAGTTTCCGTGAAAGCGTTTTAGCGGCAAATTTCAAAAAATTAAAATCTTCCTGGAGAAATGCAAAACACAACAGTTAAAACCGCATACAAATCCATTCAGTAGTTCTCGAGTATAGCGCGGTCATACAGACAGACAGACAGAAGGATGCTAGCCGGGAACTTTGTTATACTATGTATTAATTAGAAACCTCAGTTTATAGCACCGGAAAGGAAAGGTTAAGGGAAGTTTGTTTGAATTAACACAGTCTCTACGTAAGCACGAAGCTGCGCCGCTTCCATCTCTTCCATAGATTCAGAATTCGTGATTCAGCAGAATGTCTCAGAAGCGGTCCATCTCAAGATGTGTCGCCTCAACGCCTTCTATTCAGCTGAAGGGTTTCTGACAAGGAAAGATTGCCGGTTCGAAAACCGCGAGCTTCACCCGAAAAAATCATAGGTCGCAAAATTGCTTGCATTTTATGATATTATTTGCATATTTTTAGGGGTGGCAAATATTGTGTTTGTATATATTATGTTTGATATGGGAAGAAAAACAATATTAATACTCGAATTCTAACAATATTACTTATTGATTTAGCATGAAAATTGTGGAATGACATGATTGATTGATATATAAATAAAAGACATGTTATATAAGATCACTTTTGAGTAAAAGTTTACGCTACTAGTTTCGAGATCTACAGATGGTCTCATCTACAGGTGAGAATACATTTTCATTTCTCAATAAGTACCTACATATTATTATTTTCTGTTTCGAACAAATATGTACCGGGGATAGGGAATGTTGCATGTCAGTCCCGGAGCTTCACAAAAATAGACAAGACGTTGTCATTTTTTTATCAAATTTTTTATATTAAAATGATAGTAAAATATATAACTTAATAAATGCCAGTAAAAAATAATAATTTATCGTATTCAAGAACACATTCGTATTTGCGAAATTATAATTTTTCAGAACAAAGTTCTGTGAAATATTTTTAATAACCAAATTAATTAATCAATTAGAAAGACATACAGAAAAATCTAATTCACGAAAAAATATTTGGCTACTACCGGAGTTCGAACTTGGGTCACCTCCTTTCCGAGGACAGCGCTCTGACCACTAAGCTACAGAAGCCTTGTACATTTCCGTGAACAATCGACCTTATATGTAATTCTCATTAATTGATTAATTTTTATTTTTATTTTTGTCCATAGAGCAATCCTTTTTTTTGGTACGATGGTTCAAATTACTTTGAAATACTACCGATACATGGACGCCAGAATTTATTTATTTATTTATTTTTATTTAAACACACATTTGATACAACAGATATTATATTCAAGAACACATTCGTATTTGTGAAGTTGTAATTTTTCAGAACAAAGTTCTGTGAAATATTTTTAGTAACCAAATTAATTAATCAATTAGAAAGACATACAGAAAAATCTAATTCACGAAAAAATAAAAGGAAAGGAGGTGACCCGAGTTCGAATCCCGGTAGTAGCCAAATATTTTTTGGTGAAATAGATTTTACTTTCTAATTGATTAATTAATTTGGTTATTGAAAATTAATTTATCATGTCTTAGTTTTCCAAATATCCAATTTTCACCTCACTTTTAATCTCCCAGGCTGGTGTAAGCCATTAAAGGGGAAAACGTACCTAGACATTTCGAAAAAATCGCTTTTAAATTTTTGTATTTTATTAAAGTTTGAGGTCTTTAAAATGTCTGGTATGAATTTCAAGCAAAAATTAAAAAAGTAACAAAGTTATAGCTGGTAATAGTGGCATATCTTTTTTGATTACCTGGCCGATTAGTGGCATCTCTTCGTTGATTACCTTTCTTGAGCCCGACTGGCAGCTAGCTACCTGCGTGTAGCGTGGCTCCACGCAACACACAGGTAGCTGCCAGTTGGGCTCTTTCATAACGTAACACCTGTTTCTATTATGTTTGTGCTGGATATGAGAATTCTAAGCAAGTTGGAGGACTTATTTATGGACATGGAACCGCGATTTATTCGTTGCTCAAATTTCAAACACGTTTTACTAGAAACCATGCTTTGAAAATCGGTGATCAAAATATCTCGGCAACCACTGAACTTGAAATTTTTAGGGGTTAGTTTTTACATTATTATCTAGTCTTTGTCGTAGAATTTTTTTAAGTGACTTTATTTTTTTTATCGGCATAATAAAATCGAATTTTTTCCTAAAAAACGCTTTTTTAAATTCAGACGCACGCCATTTTGTTAAAAATCTGTGTATTCAAAAACCCCTACGTCAAAGACTAAATTGAAGTGTCATTTTTGAAAATATTTTTGTTTTTTTATTCTGATGATTACAGATGAAATGGAGAATTTTCCGTAAATGTTGAATACTTTTTAATAAAAAAAATTTAACATATTTTTAAAAATATGTACCTACTTTCACATAAAAATGATACAAATACCAAAATTTTTATAGGTTTTCTTAAAAAAATTCACAAAAATTGCTATTTTTCTCGCTTCGTAGAAAGGTAATTCCCCCTTTAATCACTCCTCAAAACACTGTTCCGCTCACGCATTCTATCCTCTACCGTGTCAATGTCACCGCATACGTCAATAATTGAATGGAATTGTAGAATCCGATGTCCGAGTCCCGAATAATATATTCTAAAGATATATTGAATAATGGGATCGCCAATACGCCTCACGTCTCTTGCAGTGGTGAACTTCAAAGGGTTCGGACAGATTATTGCCCACCCTGATTCTGCACGCTACTGGAGATAATTTACCTTGATTAGCTTCTGCGGTAGTCCAAATTCGCCCATTGCATTGGTCAATGCGTTACTATTCACCCTATCGCAAGCAATCAATTGAAATCAATCAAATATATTAACATTTCAACAATATTTTTATGCATGTTCTCAGGACACAATTACTGGATTCTGTCCACAGAAGACTATTCATTAATTAAGATAAATTACATTAACGAAATTATTTATATGCGAAATATGTTTGAAAGTTTTTACAGGGTTTCCCAGGGCTTACGATACGCTTTTTGTCACGGAATGGAATGCTTAAAATATTTACGCACTGTATTAATTTTCTTGTAAATGTCATAACACTATCGAATAATTGAGAATGGCCTATAACAATCTTACGTGATTTGAAACCTTCGGAAAACGTCAGTAAACGTCCAGAAACACCTGAAAAAAACCTAAACCCTAGAAAAATCTAGGAGGTTCGATAATCCAGTTTTAGAATATAAATGCGGAACGGAGTCCCGCGACAGTTGAAAGTGCCACAAAGTACTCGCAAGACAACGCCTCATGTGGCCAGTCGTGAGGATTTCGAAGCGATAGATAAAGCGAATAATCGAGCGAAGTACCTAATTGGGGAAATAAATAAATCAGAGCGATATACTGCGAAAAAGTGTAATTAAAAGAATAACATTAAGTTTAATTCGTTTAAGTGACTTTATGTATTGAATAATTAATTAATCATTAGTTAATAAATCGCTAATTAATTTCCAATGTTTTCTTTTATTTTTCCCTATCCACGACACGTGACAATATGAAGAAAAGTGATTCGAAATATAAATAAAAATTTGAAAATGTTCTCGCGGTGGAATTGTGAACGTTACATTGTGTAGAGTGATCACTTAAGCCAGCTCATACAGGTTGTAAGCCCTGGGCTACCCTAGAAAGGCATCTTTATACGTTTCTTATATAAATAGCTTCATTTCTGTGAGACATCTGTAACTCTGTAATCTGTAACTTAAATCATTTGTATTTAATAAAAAAAAAAATATTCAGGGTTAATACATTGAAATAAACATTTTGACAAAATATATCTAGATATTAGACATAATTTTACCCGAAGCAGCTTTAAAGTTTATTCCCTGCAGTTACCCTCCTCCCGATATATTTCTTAACGTTCCTGCTGTTGAACATACTCCCTAATAAACAAACTCATCTACTTGTTCAAGATTTCATTGCCTACTAATATTTCGCACGTCATAGTTTCCTCCTTGTCGAAAATCATATGTGGGGAATAAAAACAAAGGTAGGTAGTAATATCTAAAAAAAATTGAATGCAGTCGTAGAGGATTATTTATTTATAATGGACTGGATTCAATATTATAGGAAACATACCCAATAAATTTTTAGGGAACATATTTAGGAAGCGACAGAAACATAAAATCAATATTTCAGTACATTTTAAATTATCCTCGGGACATTTTTTTATTTTTTTGGATATTGCTGCCTTTGCTTTTATACCCCACATATCAAGACACAGTGCTAATAATTTCTATTATAGTGGAAATGTCAGAACTAATGCATTAGAAAACTCTGTAATTCACAGATTGCACTCATTAGGGAATGCACATGCAGAGGCGGCTGACATTTTTGCTGATAATATAACTGTGTTTAGGACAAAGCTGATACAATTCTTTACATCTCAACGAAATGGAAATGAACAATAAATTTTTCTGTATTATTATTTTACCTTTTAACTAGTATTATTTGTACCTTTAACTATATCATTATTTTATCTGTCTTATGATATTTCTTTTTAAATTTGTTTTCTGTATTTTTGTAAAAGCCCATAAGGGCGTTAAATAAATAAAATAAATAAAAAAAAATATAATAAACTTTTACTTACATGCTATTTGAAAATATATTCTCTTTTGTTTACAGGTAAGGGAGTTGTGTATAAATCTCTCTGATGTCGTGCATCCGCCAACGTGTGTGTAAGTTTGAATATTTATATTTGATAATTTAAATTAATTTAAATTTAAAATTAAAAAAATATATAGGGTAGACCGAGGTCGATTGTACCAGGATGAAAAAGTACCAATGCAAATAACTCGTAAACTATAGTGGGTAAATATATGGCACGCCGTCAAAAGGCGCATTTGATATGTACGGACTAGTCTCCAATAGCTCACAGGATTTGGTGAAACGGGGATGGTAGCACTTAAAAATATTTTTTATGCGTTAATCAAACATGTATAAGTTTTTTGAACAATTAATAGTTTGATATTATGATTTTTGTGCTCTGTTTTTATCATTTTATTAATCAACTTATTTCTTTTGATATTTGTGATAATTTTATGACTGATTTTAAAACGCCTGTGTGTAGAGAAATATCGAAATTTTACTTTTTAGTAAAAAATGGACTTTAGGGAACGTTTGTACCATATTTAACACACATCAATTAAATATTGCAAGAATTTTCATAAGGTTGTATGTTTAATGAAGTGAAAACGTTGACCTGAAATTTAAAAAAATAAAAAACTGTTTTCTTTGCATGAATAGTTAAAATGCGACTACTTTGTGACTAAATTCTATTTTTTAATTAATTACTCTATTGGTACAACTAACCGAGGGGTCAGAGTCGGTTGAAACATTTCCCTCGATGTGTTTATAGGCTTATAGTTTATTCCTATTACATAAAGAGAATTTAAAATATAATATTTTGTTTTCAACTTAATTGTATATGATTATAAAAACTAGTTTCCTTTATATTTTCTATATCAATGATGCAAAAAATCGCTATTCGAAAAATGTTACCATTTGATCCCGGTCTACCCAACACATATTATGTTTGGACAAAAAATATTACAATATTTAATAATCATCATATTAATAATGGGAAATCTTTTCCCATCGCACGCATATGCTCAGATTATAATTACCTCTTGAATTCAATAGATATTTTTAAGGCTAAATATGAAGAGTATTGTCATATGGTGAGGCAGATACTAGAAACTCGTCCCCCTCCCTGTCCATGTACATTATATACATGGGTGGGCCTGTACATATATTTGAAAACAGTCAGTTTTGTCTCGACACAAATTGTCGATAATAAGATAATTGACTCTTATTACCCTACAATACGAGTATAAAGAATGTAAAACTTCTCTGTTTCACTTTCCTGCCTCCCATCACTAGAAATTCATTTTTTTATCTTCTTCTCCGTATACCCTATCAGGTCCTCCAACGTTGGCAATCACTTTAGCGTCTCTATGCTGCGCTGTCCGAAATAGCTCCTCCACACTTCTAATACCGTTCACTCTCGTACGTTGCACAGCCATGACATCTGCTTCCTACCAGCCTCTCAGCAACCCTATATCTTACCTGTTTTTGTATAATCATCTTTAATTACATCCAAATTAATAAGCGTCTCGAATATCACCACAGTTTTACATAATAACATGAAACGGGTTATGACGCCAAACTTTCTAACTCACTGCTATCCTCACAGCTGAAATGAGTGACTGACAACTTAATGAAATTTTCTCTGAAGACGGCGATGGAACAGATCCGCTGCCCCGGAGAAATTCGAAGAGCCTTTTGCAATTTAAAGGAGTGACCCCTCCCTTTAGCACTGCAGCGATGGGGGGTTGATTGGATGGTACACAACCCAGTAACCCCAGATACACAAATGGATGTAGCTAAGAAAAAAGTAACCCATAAAAACCAAGTTTTTATTATACTCCCTTTATTTTTAAAATATAACAACAATTAAAGACGAAATAAAACATATAACATAACACTAAACTTACAGTAATTTAATACATTTCTAAAATGTCAGATGTTTTGAGCTTTGATAAGACACTTTATGCTTTGAAGATTGAATTCTAAAAACATTTGTCAGAAAATTTAGATTTTCGACATTCGTAGTGAAGTACCTATTATGTAAACCGACGGAGTAATTCAAATTTATAAAATATTCCGCGACGTTATCGGGCCGCCGTTTCTAGTAATCAAAACTATTGTAATGATTCCAATTTGAAAAAACTATTAAAAATTTGAAAAATCCAAAATTATACTATGATTATTATTATTTTTTAACGAAAATTTGATAAATCTTCTTGATCGTCACCACGAGTCTGCTCGCAAAGTTTCATCTCGATTAAATCACGGGAAAAGAGTTGAAAATCTATCCAAAGTTTTTTCGACGGCAAGCCGGCAAGCAAGCAAGCAGACGCCACGAGTTAATATAAAGGGAGTAAAAATGCGTTTCGTGGAGTGTTTGATTTAGGGTAAATGAGACCCATATAGAATTAAATTAAACAAAAAAAATTCGTCTCTGTTAGACTTCTGCAATTTATCTTAATTAATAAAGTGAATCTTATAAATTTATTAAAACAAAAATATAGTCCACCGTAGATGGCTCAAGTTATCGCCCGCAACGTGGCTTGCTTATAAAAAAATTAAAGCAACCATAATCCAAAAGTACAATAAACAATTCAAGTGTCAAGTTGACTGAAAATATATTTTCGCTGCCCAAAAAATTATTTCGCAACGAAAAACGTTGAAAAAAATTCACTATTTTCCTTGCATTGTATTCCTTGGGATTTTTTGACAGAAATGTCACGCAGCGTGTATGAGGGTTGAAGAAGAATTATCGTCGCGACAGGTGTCACTCAGCGGCGCGATACGGTGGCCCTTAGGGGTCCTGGGACAGCGGGCCGATAAGGTTTTATTAAGCTGATGAAATATCAATGTATTTATGATTGAGGGATGCTAGATTGCGATGACGTAGGGTTGCAGATAAAGTGATTTTATTATTCAAGATATAACATAGATGTCTCATATAGACGAAATTATATTTTTGTATGGGAAAATATGGAAGTCTTTGGATGTTCATAGGACTAACGACCTATCGCTTAAGTGATCACTTTACACGATGTAACGTTCACAATTCCACCCTTGATAGAATACGATATCTGTCAGATTTTTTGGAAGTTGTATACAGGGTTATTTGGAAAACATTAATAACATCGCAGGACTATATATTTTTTTCAATATTTCTGACTTATTTTTTGTAAGACATTGGACTATCATTACAGTAACTTATATCGAATATGAAAAATTCATTCCCTTTAAAACAAGTCAAATAAAATTTAAAAAAAAAACATTAAAAATATGAAAATATATAGAACGTTAAAAATTTGATGTGTGGATGTCTTTACGATGGAATTGGTGAACGTTGCATTGTGCAGAGTAATCACTTAAGCCGGCTCATACAGGTTATTAGCCCTGTTATTTTTTAATTTTGTTTGAAATTAAACCATATACGATATTTAATCTTCAGGTATTTTACTGCTAAAGACATATTTGTGGTCAGTATTCATTTATGCTATTAAACAGTAATAAATTACTTTCTTCACTTTGGTCTATTCTCTAACACAATTGTATATGTTTATCCTCTACTAATTATATTTAAGCATATTCTTTCCATACTACGCTGTGTTGCCTTTGGGTTCGCATGATTGTTAAAGTTTGTAAATAAAACTACAACACCGCGAAGCTAAATTCAGCACATAGTTAAGTTTAATTTAACAAAAAGCTAATTTGGCAACCCTTACATGTTTACCGCGTTTTCCGGTAAACTTGAGACTCAAAGATCCATTAGGCGAAAAGCCGCGGAAAATCAACAAGTGGGGACATCCCACACGCACACAAATACCCACTTGCACAAGTGTGTGCGGGTTTATTGGTACAATACTTAACGCCCTTATTTCCAATCCGCTTAGGGGTGGACGGAGACTGCCCAAAAGGTTTCGTTTATTAGGCGGGTCGGCCGGAAAAGGAAGTGACGTACTGGAAAAATATACCTCGTATTTAACCGATTTTTCTTTGCCATATTGCCACTTGTCGTGCCAAGAAATGTAAATTTGTTTGAGGTAGCGTTTGAAATACAAATTGATCGTATAAATTAATTTTGTACATGTTTGTTTTGCTCAAATATTAGGGTTCGTGTCCACAAAGTCGAAACAATCTCTGATAAACGGATTTGAATATAAAATATATGAAAATACATTTTAAATTTTAAAAGCAAAGAAACACTTTGTGGCCTGACGTTATATTAAATCAATATATATATATATATATATATAAAGAAACCGGTGTTTCCCTACCCGCCAAGTTTTCTCCACAACCAGCCACAACCCACCGGTGGTTGTGGTGGTTATGGTGTTATATAGCCCTTCACATCGAAAATATGTGAGTTTGGTGGGGGTGGCTGCGCCTGGGTGGGAGCATGTGACAAAAATGTGCTTTCTAGCACATTGTTTTGTTATGGAAAGGCCGCATAGGCTTCAGATTGTTTCAAAATAGGCGAGCCGATTGTGTCGGTGAGTCTAGAAGGTTCTGGAAAAACCTGCTCTAGAAAGTTCTGGAAGGAGAAGGTTCTAGAAAATTCCCGAAAGTTCTATAAGATTCTAAACTGAATGGCGGAATGTGTCGGTATGTCTGGAAGGTTCCTATACATTCGAATTTCTTGAAAGTTCTGGAAGGAGGATATTCTAGAAGGTTCGCGAAAGTTCTATGACCATCCAAACAGTGTTCTAAAAATCTACGCGTGCGAAGCTGCGCGGGCACAGCTAGTTTAAAATAAAATAAGCACTTGATGCATCAAATGCTTAACAAATAATACAGGGCCACAAAAATTTTACTCGAAAACGGAATAGGTTTGTGACTTAACAGTCTGGAAGTGTTAGAAAATAGTAAAGTTATCAAAAATAATAAATATACAAATAAATTGATCTAATAGTTCGATCTAAAAGTTGTTCCCTCTCTCCTCGCTTAACTCCTCCTCTTTCCTTCCCCCACCTGTTGACATTCTGTCCTTCTCTGTTTTTCTTTCTGATCATGTAAATATTATGTAAACACATAGATTAGTCTGTGTTATACTTGTCCTGAAGAAAGTTGAGACTTGAGATCAACCGCAACTAGTTGAAAAATGTACATATGTAGTAATAAAGGGTTTAAAATTAAGTATTTTATTTTATTTTAAAATAAGCATATATTTTATATTCAAATATATACGTAGACGTTTCACATTATCAATGCTGTTAGAAAATAATTACAATTTATAATTATTAAAAAAGCAATACAAAACAAAAAATATTTTTATTAAAAAAAACATGAAAAATATATGATTGGGTGATGTTATCCAGTTGGGATAAGCAAGGGAAAAGAAGGTATAAAATATAAGAGAAAATATAAAAATGAATCACATAAATTGAATTTATTAAAAAATATACGTACATTATATTATTGATAGATTGGGCGTTAACCTTATAGAGATGATCATGATGATCATTAAATTGGATGAACAACATAAACAATGTTTCATGAGTTCAATTTTAATCTTATATTTTATTACTCAAATTTCGAGAGTATCAGATTCTCTCCTCGACAGGATCACCAACATTTCATAAGTTTTTCACACAATTTACCAAAACCATCTCTAAGTAAACTAAGACGTCAAAAAAAAACCATTTTACAGTGCAAGTATTGGAGTACGGCCCTGTTAAAAGCCTTGACAACCATAGAGCATGCATGAGAAGATGTATGAATGTAGCCGAAGCAAAAGTGGTATGTCAAGATAGAAGAATATGGTATTCTATCCTCTCTGCCTACCTGCGGAGAAACGGTGTGTTGGTTAGCAGTCAGTTAAAAAAGATGTGGTTTTTACGAAGTTCGTTAGTTTTTTTTTAATAAAAAATTAAACATTCTTCATGATAGAATTCATTGTTTTCTTGTACAGCAGCACGATTGCTAGTTTGCTCTGTATAATTTCCATTAAAATCATATGAAGTAAATTTCTCTCTCATACTGAGCACATATAAAATTGCAAATTTATGCATTCATTTCCATTAAGTATACAGTCCTTCTACGTAGTTGGTTAACGAATTAAACTAACATAACTCAAATTATGTTACTTCCACCAAAATTGCGAATGCGGAATCATTATTACATAGTCGCCAATATCATTTCATCGTGGATACGAACTAGCAACAAACTACTGGATACAACTTTTCAAAGTAAACACATCGAGGTAAATTAATTCATATTAGAAATTCTTGTTCATCGATGATAATATGGGATGTGATACAAATTATATTTTACTTTCCAGTCCAATTATTCGGTTTTGTGCTACACAAAAGGGTAGTTGTTTACTGATTAGCAAAGTAATCCGGTTTCACTTATAAACGAGGAATAAAAAGTGTATCAGCGTTATAATATGGAATGGAAGCACTGACAATTGATAATAGGGATTTTGTGTAACTCGGGAATAAATTCCTGGAAATCCCAGTTTTATGCTGCCTGAGTCCCATGATTAAAGATTTTGAGTATCAAGTCCTGGAAATTGAAAAATGATCTAAATACAGAAATATTCACTTACTTAAGTAATGATAATACGGCTTGAAGCATTAGGGATGGGGATCTACAAAAGAATGCTCAACTTTCTTCTTTCATTATGAACAAAGAAAAATAAGTATGTAAATCAATAAAAATTCGAAAACTTCCGTGTCTTTTACATGATCACATAATTCACAGAAAGATTGCTCTAAGTCGCGGCCCTGAAAAAATAAGAGCGTTCGTGGCAAAATCTCTCGATAGTAGATCTCTTTCCATTTAAGATAGACTATCGAATTAGTATGTGTAAGCCGTGCGTATGACGCATATTGTTTCGTTGGTGTTTACGTGTATAAACACTAACATAATGAAACGATGTGTCTCGTACGCACTGCTTACACATACCAATTCGATTGTCTTTTAAAATGTAAAAAGGTCTACTTCTGACTCTGGGCTTTCAATTTGAAGGTTTGGACACCAAAAATGCTCTAGAAACATATAAACACCACTCCTCGGATACATCCAGTATCCCGCCGTATTGGTGTTCTTCCGATTAGTCTTTTTATAGATAGCTATTTATCTTCTGCTGGCCGTCTGTGAGCTCTTAAACCATAACACACAACATATGTTTAATTTTTGACTCCCGCGTGAATCAAAACCCGTCCGTTTTGTTGCGATCATAGAAAAAAGGAACTAGTTCGCGGTAACTCGCTCACACAGAAAACTAAAGCGCGGTCGCTGAAACGAGAGAATTTCGTACATTGACCCTACGCTACGCATCCTTGTCGCTCGCCTACAATTATGTAGCTATCACGCTCGCACAGGCATGGTGACAGCGGCTGTCACCATGCCTGTGCGAGTGTGACACCAATATAATTGTGGGCGAGCGACAAGGATGCGTAAGGTAGGGTCAGTGTACGAAATTCTTTCTTTTGAGCGACCGTGCTTTACCACAAGGTTTTCCTGGGACCATTGGAATGGTTGCACCCTCCATTTGATTTTGGTACAGCGAACAGTGCGGTCAGCTGTGTGAACTTTACTAGGACACATTCCAAGTGCCAAACGACAAGCACGTGACGAGTGTACGCTACGTAAATCAATTAGCGGTGTAGGTTTACAAACAACCGTAGAACTAATTTCGTTATTGTGTATCTGTATTGGAATTTAGAATACTTGGTCATGTATAATAATTATTTATAGTTTTGGCGTTAACTGCCAACTCAAAGTCTAATACTAATTCAACTAATGCAACATTTGGCATATGTGCTTTTGAGCGAATGTCTTCGTGTTTTATCGAACATTTCATAGCTTTGTAGATTTAATATTGCTTTTTATGAAACTCAATAACTATAATTAGAATGTTAACTTTTTTTTTAGAATGGTAACTTAAAATTTTATTATAATGTTACGGATCGTGGTTACGGGAGACAAATGAAAACACTGGAAATTAATTGTCGATTTTATTAATTAGTGATTTATTTAGTAATTTCCTTAAATCGACAAAGCTACTTTACACAAAATAAATTAATACACTTATCTCTTAAGGGGCTACATGGGTTTACTCGGGGAAAAAAAGGCCTATTTTCAACAATTTTTTTTATACAAAAAATAAAATATTTTATCAAATTTTTTACCATCTTAAAGATATACATTTGACAAAGAATTTCTGAAATTTTCAAAAGAAAATATTTAAAACTCCGCCATTGTGACGTCATTTCCGGTGACCCCTCGGGAAAAAGGTGTGTCCGCGTTGACAGTAGAACTCATGACAGGCTTATCTGAAGTGCAAAAAAATAAATATATGTTTTAGTTAAGACCATAAACTAGAATCTGAACGAAGGGAAAAAAATAGAAGTGAAAATTGGATTTTTGGCAGACCTTTTTACAAAAAAAGCAAATTTCGGTAAATTTTGCTCAACATTTTTTTTTTTAAATAGTTGTGATTGTAAAAAAAAAATATCCTTCGTTCAAGTCCTCGTGAATTGTATCTCAAAGACCAGTGTAAAATTTCATCAAGATTGGTTGAGTAGTTTTAGAGAAATTTTGTCAACCGACTTTGAAAACACAGTTTCGAGATAAACGGGTTTAAAGTTTTGAGCAACAATAAAACTCAAAAAAAAAATTTTTTTTTACTTAAATCGTAGATTCCTGGGTCATAAAGTAAGGAACCTGCAGCAGCTGCAATGTCCAGGGCATCCTTTTGCTCCTGTCTACGATGAATCCTGACTTCGCGAGTCTCGCTCGAAGATTTTTTTTCGGTTGCGCAAACACGGTTTTCATCAGAATTTCGGGAATGTGCCATGTTTTAAATCCATACCGTGCATAAATAATAATAAAGCTGATTTTCCTTCATTAAAAGTGCAAGCAGCGACCAATGCAGCAATATTAACGATCTTTGAACCAGAAGGAATTTTTTTGGAGTAATTTTCCAGATTAACTGGCTCAAGCTTTCATTATTATTTTGTATGAAACCTCGTGATTCAAGAAGTAATCACAAATTAACGTATTTCAAACTAGTTGCCCTTAGAAAGTGAAAGCAATGGACAGTAAGGACGGACAAACAATAAACGAGCAGCTACCTGCGGCGCGCTGAGCCTACCTACGCATCTTCCCAAGGCTGTATCTCCGAAACTTTTATTCGGATTGACTTGAAAATTTAGGATAATATTTTCGAGATGTTGTAGAAATTAATAAGACAATAAAAAAAAAAACGATTTTTTGAAGCCGCGAAACCCATGTAACCCCTTAATTCACACTATTTCACAATTTATCACTCGGTTATTAATACTTTATTATCGCTGGGTAACACTTTACTTATCACTTTCTAGAACATTCCATTTGAAATCGCACGTAAGTAGTCACTTATTTAAATCACCAGTTGGGTGCTTCGCTCGATTATTTCGCTTAATATCTGTCGCTCCTAAATTTCATGGCCGTCGTTCCGCGGCTGATAACATGCCGATATAAATGTCAAAATAAACTTAAACTGCGCCACTGTCTATTCCGCTTTACCTAGGCAATACGCTGGTTTTCGAATTCTATGTGGGTAGGTACTTGGACTTTTTTGAAAATGCACAAATTTTTTGATTTGTCACATCATGTATCTGCAATTCTGAGGCGATAAATGACTTTGAATCGTTGTGAGACATCAAGTCGAAACCATTTATCTCTTATTTTATTTTATTACTCCTTTTATTTTAACTCGTGGCATCTGGTTGTCTGTCTGTCTGACGAAAAAACTTTGGATCGGTTTTTAACCCTTTTCCCGTGATGCAATCGTGCTGAAAATTTGCATGCAGACTCGTGGCGACAATCAAAATGATCTTTTAAATTTTCATTAAAAAAAATGAATAATTATAGTATAATTTTGGATTTTTCAAATTTTTAATGGTTTTTTCATACAACTGAGTAATGACTCCGACGCGTCTGGTATACACCAAACGTGATTAAATAAGAATGGGAGTTTTGTAAAAAATTGGTTTTTATGGGTTACTTTTTTACTCCCTTTTTTAACTCGTAGCGTCTGTTTGTTTGCTTGTCTGACGAAAAAACTTTGCATCGATTTTTAACCCTTTTCCCGTAATCCAATCGAGCTGAAACTTTGCAAGCAGACTCGTAGCGACGATAAAAATGATTTATCAATTTTTTGTTAAAAAAAATTAATAATTATAGTATAATTATGAAGTTTTAGAAATGTAAGTGTTTTTTTTTCAATTTGGAATCATTACAGAAAAGTTTGCGGCGGCCTGATGACGTCACGGAATACTTAAAATTTGAATTACTCCGTCGGTATAATAGGTACTTCATTACAAATTTCGATTGGTTCACAGATGACAGCAAAATTCGGTTTTTTGGGAAGAAATCAAATAATAATTTATTTCTTTTCAATTTCTGCTACATTACTCAAATCTAATTCAGACGATTTTAAATCATTTGACGCTGGAAATTCATAAAGTATGATATTGATGATAATTGAATCTATCAAGATCTTGATTAAATTGACTGGGAAATGTTTTTAGAATTTAATCTTCAAACATGAAGTGTCTTATCAAAGCTCAAAACATTTGACATTTTAGAAATATATTAAATTCCTGTAAGTTTAGTGTTATTTTATATGTTTTAATTCGTCTTTAATTATTAAGATTTTCATTCGCCAAAAGGAATGTAAGAGGAAATAAAATGAAAAGAAAATTCAAATGGAGATAAAGACATATTTTTAGAGATTTTTGACAAATATATTTTTCTAGACATGTTTCATTTTCAGTCAATCAACTATTTAATTCCATGACAGTAAACTTAATTTACAAAGAAAGGGAGTTTAATAAAAACTTGTTTTTTATGGGTTAGTTTTTTTAGTGTTGTAATCGACTTGTTACGAGGAATTACGACCGGTCCACGAACAGATTACTTTTTCACGTCGCGTAACTGTTAAATATTCGTGGTTCGACTTCGTGGTCGCGAATAAACGTGTTGTTCTGGATAAGTTAGCATTTACCTACTTACCTAACTAATTATCTTTTTCATCAGACCAAATCTATCCTCGACTGTAGACAAGGTACAATAATAAAATCATTTCCGGAAAAGAATATTGTCACCATAGAAGGAAAAAGGTACTGCGGCAGGAGAGTCAGGCTTACTTTTCCGTTCCAACGATTGTTATACAGTCCACTAGAATCATTACTGTTTACCCATCCGTAAACCTGACAATTACATATCCTGGATTCATTTTTAGATTCTACATTGGCAAAATTATTCGTAACTCAAAAATTAAAAGAAATATTTTAAAAAATGTGAAATATACTGAGTGAATAATATGAGTCATTTGTGTAGATTGGTATGATAAATACAAGGGGCATACAGTGAGAACAAAGAGCATGATTTTTATTTAACATATATTTATTTGAAAAAAAATCAAAATTAAATATTCATCTGGCAGAATATTATGAAATATTAAAACCTTAATAATTTGTTAAAATGATTCATTTGTGTAGATTGGTATGATAAATACAAGGGGCATACAGTGAGAACAAGGAGCATGATTTTTATTTAACATATGTATATTTGAAAAAAAAATCGAAATTAAATATTCATCTCGCGGAATATTATGAAATATTTAAATCTGAATAATTTGTTAATTATTGTGATAAGAATATTACAAGATTTATTATATAATAACATATAAATATATGCCGAGGAAAAAGGCATGCTTCTTGTCCTCAATGCACGTCCCTGATAAATACATATATACATGTATAGACAAATCGTCGTTGCCTACAAAAGTAATAACTTCTTGGAGATTTTTATTTTTTAAAAAAAGACTAAGAATGAACTACTTACGTAGAACGTAGAAATCTAAAAATAATTCAAAGCCACTATCTATATTCCCATTCATAACCGAAAAAATCTTCCATTTATGCCACACCCTCTACCCGAATAGGTTTTTAGATTATTTATAGAACCGATTATGAGAGGCTCTGCTTATCTCAAGACTATAGGAGTAAAAAATAACTTACGTGTGTGTAATACAAGGTTTACTTTAAGGAAAAAAGGTCAAATATTTTTTATATATTATTTTCCTGGAGCGACAACGTCCTCAAAGACGTATCTGCCTTGGAGCTTCTGAACTGGAGAGAGCTGGCAATAAACCGAGATGACTGGAGGAAGACTCTTGAGGAGGCCAAGACCCTCCAGGGGTTGTAGAGTCAAGAGTGAAGACGATGATGTAAATTGATTTATCTTATTTGATTTACCCAATGTTGAATCATATCAAACAGGTAAATTATAATCAAGGCCCACATGCCTTTTAAAATGTGTGAAGGATTGTATGAAGGGTTGCGTGTAGTGATAAATTAGAGGGTTAAACCTATTCACAGATTCACACCGAAATAATTAAAGCACCAAAAATTAAATTCTATATTTAAATACTCGGTGTCGAGGAGTGCGCGCTTATCACTACTGACGTGATCGGGATCTATGGTATAGTGAAGAAGCTTCCTGAAATGGCAAGCCTGTTCTCGGTGGATGCATTTAGATGCGGTTTGCATCGTATGCTGGCGGGCACGTGCAGTATTTGTTTGGCACGTTTTGGATGACGTTCAGAGGTATCACCTTACCTGTCTTACACCTAAAATATTGTAACGAAATGAAAAACAGAAGGAATAGAGCACTGTCGGAATCACTTGTAATAAGTCACAATACTATGAAGGGTCGAAAACAGCCTATAGTAAATCTAGAGTTATCTACAATATTTGGGAAACGCCTGAAATAACCTAGAAGCGATGCGAACCTTCTCCTAATACTATAAAAGAATAGAATAATGTAGGAGGTTCAATCGCGTGTATAAGGCAATACCGCGCCACGCAAGAAGTAGTTTGTTTATACAGTTCGTACGGTGCAAAGTGAGTTGTGATTAGATAGTAGTAAAATAAAGAAATGCGATAAATGCTACATGTGAAAATTGAATGTTCTACGAGCAGTATATAAAGTGTTCCCAGTGATAATAAAGTGTTCATATATGGTTAACATATTGAGCAATAGTTTAATTTAAAGAATATCGTTTAGTTCAATAATTAATCAGTTATAAATAAATTGATAATTAATTTGCAGTGTTATTATTTGTCTTCCAAAGCCACGTCTCGTTGCAATATTTCTATAAAAGTTATTTTTAACACGTTAAGCGTTCAAACAATTTTCAAGAAATAAGTATCAAACATTAACAGTTATTGTCGATACTTTAATATGAAGCTTGTTTTAAAGGGGGGGAAATATTTGTGAACTTCTGTCGTCTGAAAACTTGGCTACAGGGGTAGTTACGGAAAGTTTGCCACGTGTACAGAGCAACCTGATGGCCACGCAGGGAACAATCCCTCGTAAAGGTTACATTCTCTGAAAAGTCTGTGGAGAAAACGGTGAACATTCTTGGTTACCGTCTTGTAATATAAACTTCTGAACCACCCCTTTATTACGTTCACAATTATGAGTTACGCTAAAAACACTTAAAATTAATAAAAGTTTATTATTTTCAAGATCACTGGATACGAACTTAACTACAGCACTTTACTTAAATTCACAGTCACAAAATATGCAATTTTGTAATTCGCACTCATCTGTGGAACCTTTTTTGTCGTTCTGTTTCTACCGCATCGATCACTATCGAGAATATTCCGCTCAATTTCGCATGTGAGTACTTCGCCCTAATATATTTATATCACTCGGTTATACACGCACTGGTCACACTATTTCGCTGGTTTTATCACTGTAATATTAATGATTGTCCCGTGCGCACTAGTTTCCGCCCTTTTCTACTAAAAATATTGGTTTTAGAATGTTTGAGATCCTTTAATTCATTCCCTCGACATTTATAGTATTTACGAAAATGTCTCAGTCGATTTTAGAGTGCTCCAGAGTATTGTGGAGTGTTCGACAGATTTTGATGGTGCGTAATTCCCTCCGATTTTACTACCTCGTTACAATCCCAATTATAATAATTTCGCTGTATGTCCATCCGCCCGACTGTACGTCCATCGTAATTTCGTGTAACGTCCATAATTTTTTTATATTAAAAAAATTCTTTTTTTATTTTTCCTTTTTTTCGTTACTTCTTTTTTTATAAATAAATAAAAGTGCCGTCATTTTTGACGGGTTACAGCTAGTATATTATATAAATGTATTTCATGGTGCTGATTTTTATACAGGGTTAGATAATCGTAAATATTGATATGAAATACATTTACAATCGCACATTTAACGACCAACTGAATTCACAAATTAAATGTTTGCATGTTACAATAATTGATTATTCATGAAAATTTTCGCAAAATACAAAGATATCTTTTTCACGTTGCGTTATTATTAAATATATGACCGTATAAGATTCCTTTTTTTTAAATAATACATCTGCTTAATATGTTATTAGGACATAAACTTCATGGTCGCGAAAAGCTATTTTGTTCTTGATCAGTTTGCATTTACCTACCTAACTAACTATATTTTTCGTCAGACCAAATGTATCGCTCGACTGTACAAGAGGTACAACAATTTAATCACTTCCGGAAAAGAATATAGAAGCAAAAAGGAAGATTTAGAGAAGGAAAAAGGTACTGCAGTAGGAGAATCAAGCTTCCTTTTCTATTAATTGGCATAAAAATTGACACAAAAAATTGACGAAAATCTCAATTTGACGGGTATTTGATAATAAATTTATTCTGAGTCGTGTAAAATAATAGCATTTTTGCAATATTTTTTTTTGTTGTATGTATGTTCTAAGAACACAGTTACTGTATATTATGCGTTTCGGGATTATCATTAATTATGGTAAATGTAGGCTTTAAAAGCAAAGGCAGCAATATGCAAAACAAAATTGTACGCAATCATTGAGGATTACTATTTATACTCCCTTTATATTAACTCGTGGCGTCTGCTCGCTTGCCGTCAACAAAAACTTTGGATCGATTTTTGACCCTTTTCCCGTGATCCAATCGAGCTGAAACTTGGCAGGTAGACTCGTGGCGACGATCAAGAAGATCTATCAAATTTTCGTTAAAAAATTAATAATTATAGTATAATTTCGGATTTTTAGAAATTTTATTGATTTTTTCAAATTGGAATCATTTGAAAAGTTTGATTACGGCGGCCCGATAACGTCGCGGAATATTTACTAAATTTTAATTACTCCGTCGGTATGGATAATAGGTACTTCACTACGAATTTCGAAAATCTAAATTGACTTACAAATGTTTTTAGAATTTAATCTTCAAAGCATGAAGTGTCTTATCAAAGCTCAAAACATCTGACATTTTAGAAATATATTAAATTACTGTAAGTTTAGTGTTATGGTATATGTTTTAATTCGTCTTTAATTGTTGTTATATTTTACGAAGAAAGGGAGTATAATAAAAACTTGGTTTTTATGGTTACTTTTTTTTTTACTTTTTATGGGAAACAAAGTCTTAGAGTCTTGTTGCAAAATAGGTATAGCTTCTTTGGCCAAATGTTGTGTCGAAACTTGGTTTATTTTTGTTTACCATTTTAGTGCCTCTCGTGTTATTTTATACGCAAGTTATTCTTATTCTTCAATTATCCCCATCAATGATTTCAGAATCTCCTTATTAATTTGCATGTCATGATCGAGCGCCAAAGGCAAACGTTATCAATAATGTAGATTAATTAGTCCCATGTGAAATTGCGTTAGAGGCTTTTGAGCGTTATCAATTAATTTTTCAATACTAATATTGGCGCCTACGTAGCATAAGGTTCCAGCACGCTAATTTCCTTAATGATGTGTTTATTTCGACATGATTGGGTTTTGGTAGCAATAACAAATAATTGTAAACAATTATTATGTGTTATATAATTCGTCGAATGATTTCTGAGGCCTTTGAAATTAGTTCAATAATTATCTTTATATTGGACGACGCATACGTAGCTGGAAGCAGAAACTTCAGAGGAGTTGAACTGTGAATAGAAAATATTGTTTATATTTTGGGTAAGATGTCAACACTTACGGAGACAAACATGACATCAAAAGCGACATCAAAGATTGCATTTTTTAATATTCCTCCCTTATCTAATTATGTTGTCGTTTATCTCCTTAACCGTTGTGATTTCAACCAGTGTAAAAAATATTTCCTTTTTAAAATTGAACCAGGTATAATAACCATTGTATAATAAAACTATCTTTATACATTTTTTTTACTCCCTTTATATTATGTGGCATCTGCTTGCTTGCCGTCGAAAAAACTTTGGATCGATTTTTAACCCTTTTCCCGTTGTCCAATCGAGCTGAAACTTTGCAAGCAGACTCGCGGCGGCGATCAAGAAGATCTATCAAATTTTTGTTAAAAATAATAATAATTATTATAGTATAATTTTGGAAATTTTTAGAAATTTTATTGGTTTTTTCAAATTGGGAATCATTAGAAAAGTTTGATTAGCAACGGCGCGGCGGCCCGATAACGTCGCGGAATATTTTCTAAATTTGAATTACTCTGTCGGTATAATAGGTACATCACTACGAATTTCGAAAATTTACAAAACAGTTGGTTCACAGATGACAGCAAAATAGGGATGTTTGGGAAAAAATCAAATAATAATTTATTTCTTTTAGATTTCTGCTTAGTTTTGAAGAATTCTACATTACTCAAATCTGATTCTGACTAAATCATTTGACGCTGGAAATTCATAGGATCGATATTGATGATAATTGAATCTATCAAAATCTTGATATCTCAAAACATTAGACATTTTAGAAATACATTAAATTTCTGTAAGTTTAGTGTTATGTTATATGTTTTAATTCGTCTTTAATTATTGTTATATTTTACAAAGAAAGGGAGTATAGTAAAAACTTGGTTTTTATGGGTTACTTTTTTTTATACATTATTTTTTTTAGATAATTAACAATTTCAAGCATTGGAAAAGGAATATAGTATCTTTAAAATGACATTAATTTGAATTTAAAATTCCAATTAGAATGCAACATATCGAACTTTAAACGAGCTAGAGTCAGAAAATGGTAAATTCATTGGTAAGGACCTAATATTGTAATAATAAGCCTAAAATACACAGAGTTAATAAACCGCTGTAATGATTTACTGCTACGTGTATATTCTTTATTATATTTAGAGGAGAAGCGATCCATCAAGTGTATCGCGGGCGGGATCGCGAGGATTGATTCTGTTTGCGCTGGAACTCCCAGCGAAATCCGTTACAGATTTTTTTATTAAATCTGCGAGGAGTGGCTCCAGGCTTTCAGGAATCAGGACCGCGTCACACTGCCATCGCGAATTGGAAAAAGCCTCACGTGCCATAAATAAATACAAGAAAATATACGTGAGTTATGCTTTTATATTTATTTTACTATATCATGGCGGACGTACAGAGTGTAGAAAAAATTGTTTCAAATAAAACCCCAGCTTTGTATTCGACAATTTTGCTCACATCTGATGAATGAAGGTTTTGATTCACGCAATGGTATTTTACGGGTTTACTTAAAACTCAAAAATGACGGAAAATTGGTTCGCGTAAAAAATTCAGGTTTTCACGACCGTTCAAAATCTTCTGTGTACAGTTTTCTGGGATATTCTGCCGTGTGTATGTGACCTCTCTGGCCGCCGGTTCGGATCGCATTGCAGGGTCCACCATAATAATGTGATAAGTGTACAGAAGTCAGGGTGTGTCCAAGTTTGTTTGAGGTTAAGTACTATATTGCAGTACCGTGCCGAAAGCAGGGTGTGTATGTCTTAATGTAGTGTGTGGTGATTCCGTGTCGGAGACAGGTGTTGTTAAAATATTTTTGTAGCGTTGTCACTATTCCATCGATAGAATCTAACCTAACCTAACCTATACATCAACATACTCATCACATTAGCCCAAAATACGGGTGTCTGTTATCGCTTTCAAATCACGCTCTGTTTACATGAAATTAAACATAATTTTTTTGATCGCCTGGCGGGGTTTATTTATAGCTACACTGAGCCCCCTCTAGAATTTTCAACCGTTTCAGACCATATCATACGGCTTCAAAATATTCCAGAAAGTTCCAAATGTTTCTTCACTACACGGGACTGTTTCGGGATTTTCGATGGAAAGTTTCCATTGTAACATTGTTTTGAAAATATTTTCAGATTTTCATTTCAGCTTCAGAATTTTTTTGGCCTATGTTACGGGTTGTATTACAGGATCCATCGTCATAACCTGATAATATATAAAATATCATATAAAATTCTAAGTATATTATCTTTTTTGGATAGACTTCGGAATTTCAAGTTGATTTTTATTATATTATTTTCAGATTTTAATATACCATAACATTTTGTTAAATGAATAATGAATTTAGATCTTTTTTCAACATATATTTTTTTGGTACAACTCATGCTTTAATTAATGTACTGACTGCATGCGCCTGCATGGTGAATTTAATGATTTGGTTTGTTGTACCTATATGCGTCCATTCTATTAGTTACGTGATAATATTTTTGTTTTGAAGTGCTTTAAAATAATATTTTGCAAAACAAGTCATACTTTATGCAACGGTCATTTTAATTATGCAACAAAATGCGGACGCGTCATGCGACGGGAATTTTCACACCATTAAGTTATTTAATACAAATCTGTTTCTAACTATATTCCGCCAACTGTAATCTGTGTATATCTCTTTAATTGTCAGTTCATGTGGCTGGTTTGTTTCGCGCTTCCTTACGTTCAAATATTTCTGCATTTCTTTGTACTTTGGCGGATGTGCTGTGAGAAGGGATGCGCTGCTTATTTTATACATGCCAAAGATGCATAACTTCTAAATTGTAATAAAATTCATTTTAACTACGCATTAAGAGTTATTTTGTCTTGGTTGTTATACGTCCAGTTAATTCAGCAATCGAACATTAAATTCTCTTTAAAAACCTGACAGACTATTTTAAAGAAGCCACTAGTTTGAACAAATGGATACGCAGGCATACGTCAAGATTAGAATAGAATATTTGGTACCCTTCTGGGGAACCGTAAACAAAACTTACCTAAACGGACTCCAACGACAGCAAAACTAAATATTATAAATGGTCTATGATCTGAAATACCGGACATCAACTGAAACTGTATACCGTATAACGCAACAATTAAACATCGAAAGCATTACAAAAATCGAAACACTTAAAATCATTCACAAACTAGCAATTGGCGAAATACAAGACGAAGACATAAAATTAGACAAAATACACGAAAAACACCAACACAACACTAGAATTGCTCAAAACTATCACATAACACATGCCAAAACAAAAACAGGACAATCCCGAATAATTTGCAACGGACTAAACCTGTACAATGAACCTGCCACAACAGACCAAACATGACAAGATGTGACAAAAATATTAAAACTCGGCCAAATATAAATTCCTTTGTATCTAAATTACATTATTATATTTTCTTATATTGAATCGTGTAAAAATGTCTCTTAGGTTTCCATTACTTTTTAAATAAAAAAAAATAAAAAATAAGGGTATAATCAGCACCCTGTAATGCCGACTGCGCACGTTGTACAAATATGAAATAAGTTCCACCGGTCGTGTACCGTTGTATTGGAGGGAATATAATCTGATATATTGGTTTTCGCCGTAAGAACAATCTAGAAGAAAACCAGGCCGAGGGTAAAGGGTACTAAAACGTGGGATGAAATACATGATTCGAAAAAACACTGCAATTCAATTTGATGTTCATCGTGAGGTTTATTATTTAATATTAAATCATATGTCTGCCTGCGGCTTTTAAGAAAGTCGGGCTTCCATGGTACAAGTAGTAGAAAATATGACAGCGTAGTCCTTTTATTAGGCAATTTGTTCTTGTTTCTCTGTTGTCTCAGAAATAAATTTCTACACACGTGTTGTATTTATTTATTTATTTGCGTGCAAACGGTGCAAAAATAGTAAAAACAGAGAAACATCCTTACAAGCTAAACAGTATTATCAAAACACATAAGGAGGCAACCAAAATCACGATCACAAAGACAGTATATGTCAATAAAATATTAAAAGCCATTTAAAAAAAAATACTCGGAAAATTAATTTAATAAAATTGTATATGATGCGAAATAAGAAAAAGTCGACAAACCTTAGAGCAACCAAATATATTGCACAATACAACATTAGCATATGTTACTTTAAAAAATATCAAAGTCTCATTCTGACTTAGAATCTACTGCATGTATCTCTTGAAAGTGGTAAAGCTATAATTTTTTTTCAAAAGGCATCTTGCAAAGCTAAATATCTTACAAGTATTGTTGTATGTTTCCTAACTAGATCAATAAGTTTTAAAACTTTATATTTGCCGAAAGCGTGTTGTATAATCCATTAGTTTTATTATTATTAATTTAATTATCAGACATTTCCGGTAAAGGTTTAATAATAATCAATCAAGTCCCACAGTCCCATTTTCACGATAGTTAATCTCGGATCCTCAACGCACGTACGCGCATTGTACTACGCCGTAGAAAATTTCACGAATATTCTTGTAAACGAACCGCACAACAAAATACTCTAAGATCCTGCTTTCTGCAAATATCGTTGCCTAATTTCGTAGTTTGAATGTATTATTACGTAATAATAAATTTATTGACCAATAAATCGGCTTACCGAAAAACCTATAATGAATTTACTAGTTAGTATCTTCCAGGGGCGTGCATAAGAACAAGAAGCATGACTTTTATTTAAATATATTTGGAAAAAAATCTTAATTAAATATTTATCTGTTATATTATGAAATATTAAAATCTGAATAAAATTTAAATTATTGTGATAGGAATATTACGAGATAGGTACTCTTATTTCGGTTTCTTTTCAAAATATATGCTTAGGAAAAGGTCATTTTTCTTGTCCTCACTGCACGCCCCTGGTAACTTTCTATGTTAACTCGGCTCAAGAAATACTTTTTTAAGTACATTCGTGTCTCGTTGGCATTTGATTAGTCGAAAAAAACTTTCAAAATGAAACTCTTTATGTCGATTGGGCGAATCAAGAAAAGAGAATTTAATTGAAATCAGAAAAGCAATAAAAACTCCGGATGGCGGATTGCTCCTGAGCCCGGATCGACGAGAAATCCTACTTGGAAGTTTCCTTTGAGGATTAAAGAAGGATCAACAGTCACTTAGCGCCGAATTCATTAACACTGTGTGCCTCAGGATCAAGGTAAGTCAATTCGAGGATCTGCTCAAGTGAGGCTTTTGTCTTAGAAAGTGGATATAAACCTTTAATCCTTTGTGAAAAAAAAGATTATGATTACGACTGTTTTTGACTCAAATTTTTCTTCATAAATTCTTCAACAGGTTAATTGAATCCTTGTACTTGTCGTTGATCTAATATAAAATAAAGGAAATCAGATAAGTGCGCCCACAGACAAAGACACCGTAATGTAATCCAGCCAAAGCGTCCTAAGAGGGAAGTACTATCTTATCTTAATATCTGACATAGACTTTGCGAAGGAGGAAGGCTTAAGATCTTAAAGGGTTGTCTAGTTCTCAGAATTATCATCCCTTATTTATATATTATTTTATCTACTATCGTTAAACTTTACGATCTTCCAGCCGTTATTTTCTTAAGCGTTCAATTCTTTGATGATCTTTGGCAATCTCTTCACGACGCCGTTTCATTTGCATTTCAAAACGAAGTACGCAGATATCTGTACTGAAAAAACTTCAATGTTCAGATTTTTTTTCAGTGTATCGGCGTTTGATATTTACGGTTAAAATATTTTATCTTATTCTCCATGGAGCAGTGATGGGTAATGGCAAGATTAGACTGAATGAAAATTATTTGAAAACACACTTACCTATTAATTTTTTCCAGTTTCTATATCACTCTAGCTTCGTCAAGACGGACGCACACGCATGTGTCGCATTTATCTGGGCCATTTTTCTGGAGGATTTTGGAGCACTGAGTTATCTTGGAGGTCTTTGGTCTTCCTCTAGATGGCCGTCGATAAAAATCCACAGACAATGCTTCAGACACTGATTCACCGTGTGGTCTGGTGATATGTGCCCATACCATCTAAGTTCTTTCCATACCGTGTTGTTCTTACTGTTTATGTCCGTGACACCCAGGCTACCACGAAAATGTGAACTTTTAATTCTATCTTAGTGATACTCCTGCCGACCATCTAAACATTCGCATTTCTGCTGTTTCAAGTTGCCTAGGTAGAAATTATACATAGTCCAGCATTTGAACCCATACACATAATCAAGAAATTAACATAGTTTAGTATATATTTCTTTTAGATTTATATGCCTTTTATAAACAGATCGGTTATATGACGGGGGAAAAGCTTTAGTTGCGGTGGGAGTGAGGCTCTGACCATAAAGTTCAGTTTTTACATATTTAATTTATGGATCACTTTATGTTCTCTCCTGATGAAGGTACAGCGGTATAAACCAGTTGATGTGAAATTAATCAATTTGATTTATACAAAGTGTCTCAGTTTTTTATAGGCAATAGTTTCACCCTACCAAAAAATATGTGAAACTGCGCTTGCTATTACTTGTATTTTCAATATGTAGAGAACTTGCATTAGTAATTTATCTTCCATTGGCGCATTGCTAATTTCGATACGGCACGTTGCAGTACAAAAAGTTCGGCCGTATTCTGAAAAAAGCAATATTGCTATTTCTGTATCCTCCCTGCCTACCCCCACAGGGAAACGGCTTGATGATAAGTTAAGTTAGTTAGTATCTTGACAGTTATTGTATAGCATTGTAATGCTGTCAATGTTGACGTTTTAAGTTTGACAGGTTTGTTCATTCACCATTATTCACAAATTGTGAATAACTTAACGTTTTTTTTTACGTTTTAAAGCTCTCTGATTGATTGAATTAATTCATTTCAAACCTATCAAACTTAAAACGTCAACACTGACGGCATCACAATATGATACAATAATTGACAAGATACAGAAATTGTAATAATACGTGGCGTATTCTGAGTAGAAAACAAACACACAATTTGTTTTATTTTGTATATTTATTTTTTCGCGCGAATTTTGTTGCGAAGATCATCCGCTAGTATTTTAATGTTAAAAAGAAATTAAGTATGCGTACACAACCAGCAATAAAATTTCCGAACGAAGTTCTCGGAAAAATAAGTGCAACTCTTCAGTTGCTAGGCTTGTCCTTACGAGGTTAAAACTTTAATTAATTGATCAAAATTCACGAACATTTTAATTAACTATCTTCGTAGGAAAACTTTGGTTGATTTATATTCAGAAACGTTAATTAGCAACTCGTCGCGAAGCATACATGGATACAGAATCAATTATTATTTTAGTGGCCATGTTGTGTTCTATATTGAATGGATTTATTTAGTAAACTTAATATAGAACAAAATAGCCAAAGAACAAATTACCCAAACCGTTATTTAAAATAAGAAAATTAGTTTACAATATTTAATAATTCATATTATTTAATCACTGAAAAAATTGACTTCATTGCAAGCAAATAAAAATCAGATTACACAATAATAAGAGACCACCTTACAAGCTTCCACAGAATAAACATGTTGTGTATTAAAATTTAGCAACAAAATGAAAGGTTTAATTAAATTTACCGTATATTTTGACATTTTGTAGGTAAAATCTGAGTGAAAATGTGTAAATCGTAGACAACATACAAGGTTTACAAGACAAATTTATATTTAGAGACGAAAGAAATATGATGAATATTGAACGTAGGTACTTTTTATATTTTATGTTATTAGGTTTGGTTTGGTTGGGTTCATTTAATTTTATTAATTTAATTAATAAAATCATTAATTTTACAGTACTTGGCATAATCCGTATTCTTGGATTATGCCAAGTACTGACAACGGAGTGGGGGGAGATCATGATTAAATGATTAAATTTTAATTTAATTTATATAAATGAAAATTCAACGTGTTTCGAAGCTAATGGCTTCTTCGTCAGGATAACAAAAATAAAATTTAAAAATCGAAGTATAGATCAAAATATTAAAAAGTTATATATAGAAAGTGATATTAAATGGAGATTTAATGTATTTACTATTAATAAGATGAATGAGAATTTTCGTCACGTTAATTTGAAATAAGGAGATCAAAAAATATTTTTCTTATGCAAATCGATCGAGTTAATCGAATTAATGGACCGGAATTCACGATAACACGTCGAAAAATTAGTAAGAATCGAAAAAAATTAACCCATAAAAACAAAATTTTCAATATCTAATAAAGTATATTGCTCTCAAAATTCCGTAAAAAATCAATGTAGATTTTCTCATTAGCGACATCTGTGGGGATTTAGGGGAATGAAAATGGCTTTGTACAGGCCGCATGGAAAAGGCGCTTACAACTCATATATGAAAGCTTTCCACGCAATTTGAACATATATACAACTTCCAAAAAATGAATAAGCATGGTATATTCTATCATGGGTGGAAATGGCGAATGTTACAATTGTGTAAAGTGATCACTTAAGCCAACCATAAAAAGACAGGTCATAAGTCCTGTGTACACCCAAATGACTTCTATACCTACTTTCCCATAATTAATACAGTTTCGTCTCTGTGAGATATCTATAATATACACTAATTTACAAAATTTTCATTTTATGCGAGGTCTCGGTTTTCATTTTATTGTATTGGTTGTAATTTTACAGAATAACAACCAGCGTTTATTTTGTAACAACTTTAAATAAGGGATACATTCTAGTGTCAATGATTTTATAATAGTAGCAGAAAGTAGGTGCATGCGCGGAAATTTGAGATAAATTTGCTTTTTTGTGTGTATGTGTGACCCCAAATATCTGTAACAATGCTTTATCACCGACACCAAGTAGAGTGCAAAATTTCAGCTCGATTGGATGACGGAAAGTGTGTTAATTTTCACTTCCAAGATTTTTCGATTTTCTAAGTAAATTAATAAAGAGGATTTTTAAATGGGCGCTAATTTCATTAAAAATATATTTTGATGAAAATCTCATATTATTACGAGTAATCAATACAAATTCACTACGCAGATCGGTGCGAGAATTCCTAGTATCGATCTATTTGACAGTTTCCCGCGAACGGCGACATATAATGTCGAACTATTTTAGAAATGCGGACATGCTGAGAGTGCTAATGTCCATCTATTTGACAATTACCGATGGCAGCGGCTACTAATAGTCTATTTGACAACTAGTGACGTTGGCTACGGGGAACAAAAACGAAACGAGCTTTATATGAGCAGTCACGAAGAAAAAATTGCGCGTCATATATTTAATGTGGAACTATTTCGGAAATACGGACATATAGAGAGTGCTGATGGAGTAGGATCCAGCGACATCCATTTATGTTATAATGTAAGCGTTATAGTATCAAAGCTGAATATTTTCTGTACATGTGCACTATTGTAGGTTTGGCAGTTATGAGTTTTAGATGTTAATGTGCGTGTATTCGCGAAGGAATCAGTGTGACTGTGCACCTCTGCCAAAATGCACAGTCAGTCTATTGAATGTCGAGTGAACGCTGAAGGCGTGTGTGCAAAATGTGTGCTGCGTGAAGAAAAGGTGAGCGGGATGCGATACAGGATGAATAGAAAGAATTACTCACAATTAACTCGTTAGTTAATTGAAGTCACAAAACCTTCCATGTTTGGAGAATGCGTTATACAACAATATACGGAGCGCGAGTTTGAGCATGGTATCGCGGGCGCCGATCGGTGAGAGAATGAATTGGTACTTTGCCGGCGCCTCGGACTTCTCGTTAGGCGATATCTCTCGAACGCGATTGGTCCGTTTGGGACGCTCGAGGGACTAGAGTCCAAACAGGTCTGGCTCCACCACATAGGTAAGAAGATTTGGATACTCTGACATCGAGTTCGGGGTATTTTGGCAGATAGCAGGTAATACAGGTACAAAAAAATGTATAAGTAAACATATAAAATATAAGGTATCGGACGATTCTTAAATAGTGGCCCAAATAAAATATATAAAATTCAGATTTGTTACTATAACGGAAATTACATTATTATTCAGAGAGCTTCACAGCATCTGGCGGAAGAAATACACCGCGAAAAGCATCTGGCAATTATTAATATGTATATATAGACTGCCCCGTTAAACACATAAAAAATTCAGGTTTGTTATTTTAACGTTTTACTTATTCATTTTTTTGCACCTGTATTACCTGTTATCTGCCCGAATCCCCGAACTCAAATGTCATAATATCCAAACCTTCTTATCTACTATAGTGCACATTTACAGAAAATATTATATATGACATTTGATACTATAGGTATAATGTAAAACTGACGCCCACTGGCTCTTGGTGTTATTATATCTATCTATTTGACAATTACCGATTGTAGCGGCTACTAATGTTATATTTGACAGTTAGCGACGTTTAGCTACGGGGACCGAGAAGGAAAGAGGCCTTACATAAGCAGTCACGAAGAAAAAATTGCGCGTCATCTAAATATAATAATTTCGTTGTCTGTCTGTCTGTCCGCAACATGTGTAACTTGCTGAAATTAAAGCTTTAGATAATTAGAGAGCGGCTACAATCAGCGGGCGGCTCAGACAACTCGCGAGGGTCGCCGCACCAAATTACGCGGTCTTGATATTTTTATATTGTTATATTATATAATGTTTTAGGTTTACACGAATAAAGCCAATTTAAAAAACAAATAGTTTTCTATTCATGAATTTTCAGCTTCAAAATCCTGCAATAATTATGTACCGTGATTTTTCACGGCTGTACGGCTAGTTATTTTTATATCCGTAAAGAAATTCGATATATTTGACCTAAAAATGTATTGATTTTTAGTGCAGGGATCTAAAATTGCGAATTATCGAAGTTTTACTTAAGTATTTAGGATTTTTGAGATGGAAATGACATCGATTCACCAACGTACTATTCGTTTTTGGATTTCTTCTGAATTTGATGCTTGTTATTAGGGAGAATTTTAAAAAGATGACCAAGAATTAACACTGGCCATGTACATAAATCTAATCTTGTCGACACGATGCTTCTGCAATCGTCTCGATCATTTGCTGTTACAGATTCACATTGCCAATTGAGCTCCAACCTTTCCTTTTTTTATTTCTTAAGTTTGTTAATATGACACTTCGTATATTAATTAGAATTTTTATTTTTTTTATTTTCAACAACCTATCATTAATATACAATACACAATAACTTACATATTTACATTTACATATCCTATATTATACTAGGTACAGTCTATAATACAATATAATATAATACATCGTATTCTCTACAGTTCTTTACCATTTTTACAATAATCATATTTATTTTTAAAATCATTCATCTTATTTATATTCCTCACGTTTTCCGGCATTTCGCCATACATTTTCACCGTCTGTATATTTTTTTTTTTTTTTTTTTTAAATAGAGATGCGAACACGGAATACGTGTCACATCAATATTCTTACTATTTTCAAACTAAGCTAAACGCTTGTGCTATGAAAATAGGACTAACTTGCTAGTCTGGGCTGAGATTCGAACCCACGACCATTGGATCACGAGGCGAGTGTCCTAACCACAAGACCAACAAGCTACTCTTTTCTTATATGGTAATCTTGTCTTATTCCTATTTTTTCTTTCGAGAGGCTTCTTAATTTTCCGGATGAAAGTATTCCAATTTACTCGTATCTCCAGGAAGACTTACTCCCTTCTAGGAAATGATTCTTAAATTATTATTTGCCCTAAATTTTGATGATATTCTTAATGCGTGTCCCAGTTTTTCTGTTATCCTTCTACGGAAATCAGACAAGGGACATATTCTGAGAAGCCTTTGACACACATATACTTTATTTGGTTTCTCATTAAGATCCCTGTTCGGATAAGACCTCTCATCTTTGATATTTGTATTTTCTTCCGGTTCTAAATTTCATTTCTATATTTCATTTGATTTTCTTGTCCATCTGTATAAACTGGTACTTTAGGTACGCAAGGCGGTCTGTCTATTTTAATAATAACATAGGTACTTAAAGCGGTCTGTCTATTTCAAAAGTAATAGGTACACAAGGTGGTTTGTCCACTTCAAAAGTAATATACGTTTTTGAAACTGGTGTTGAAAAACAAAAATACGCACTGCATATTGTGTGATTTTGTTTTTCAATAATCAAACGATATGATAGTTAATACCTTATTAACTATCATATCGTTTCTCCTCGGAGGGAGGCATAGAGTATAGAATGCCGCCAACTTCTGTTTTGGCACACCACTTTTGTTTAGTTCACATTTATACGTCTTCTCGTGCACACTCTTCGTTCGTTGAAGCTTTTAACAAGGTCGTCCTCCGATATTTGGTTTATCTGATCATGCCAGGTCCTTCGCAGGCTCCCTCTGTTCCTGCCGCCTTCAACACTCGCCTCTTAAATTTTCTTTACCATCCACTTCTCATTCATACGTTCCACGAGATAAAACAATCTCAGCGTTCCTTCTTTATTCGTTACTGCCAGAGGTACATTCATTCCCAATATTCCCTTGTGCAGATACTGACTATGTATAAAAATTAAGGAAATTTTCACTGGTTTATAAGCTATTGAGAAAATATTTTAAAGAGCTTTTGTATACACATAGCTCACATATCGGCCCAACATATTTGTCACCCAATTTGGCATTTTTTTACGCTAAATTGATCATCCTCTCCGCTCCACTTTAACTCGTATTATGAGTGCAAGCGGCGCGGGGAGGCGTCCACACTAAACCGCTTCACTGTCATCAAAAGCAAACCATACAATACAAAACAAAAGGATGAGATATGATACAATGATATCACAAAAACAAATAAACTTACTTAAAATCACAAATGTATTATAAGTTCTACAATGTAGGTTACTAAATGAATTTCACGCACCCTAGTCTAAATTACAAACTCCCGTGACTCGAGAATATTGGTTGACGATGTCGATCCTGGCGCTATTCTGGAAAGAGTCCTGCTTCTCCGGCGCATCGCTAGATGTCGCCAGGTGTCCGTGGAGTCACCACAAGCTTTTGCCTGTATTTTCTGTTCGTTAATGGAGACTTTCGTTCACTAGGTAATGCTTTGTGCTGCGTATTCATCGCTTTTTATTAAATAACCTACTCTATTATGTATTTTAAATTGCTGCCCGGTTCACTTTAATGTGTAGCGCACAATCGGCTGTATGCACAATTAACAAGTGCAGTCATCAAAAAAATATTTCACGTGCCTTTTTAATGCACAATTCGTTTCACATTTTTGGGACAAAGGAATAAATCAAACGGTATATTTATATGACTAGAATTCTATCGGTCATGTTTTGTATCCCGAAATATTCTATTCGCGGAAATCAAAATTAAAAGACACAGAACTTGTTTAAAATAGCTACTTACATGTAGATTCCTGCATTTTTGAATTTTTTATTCAATGCTTTAGTTTTTATTATTACGAGAAAAGTGTTGATTTTAATATTTTTTTTACATTTGATCCTGATGAAGACTATTTCATCAACTTCTCTGGCCGACTTTTTGAATCCAATTGCAGGGTCCATCATCAAGGCGGATTTTGCCTGTAATAGGATCCAAAACATAAGCCAGAAAGGTCGTTGAAATACTGCAAAATACCTCAGAAAAATCAAACCAGAAAATAAATTAATGGTGACGAAGAAACCCAAAGGAGACAAAAGAACATCTTTAGTCAATAGTCTGTTTCGGACGAGAACTATTTCAATAAACAAAATGAAATCACTGGAAATTTATTAACGATTTATTGATTATTACAATTAATAAATACTTGTTTATGAACACTGAACACTTAATTATCACTTGTTAACGCTTTCCATAAAATTCTGTTTTATTCAACTATCGTAGGTGTTTCGCTTCATATTTCTCTTCAATTAATCTGCGTATCACTGGTATCACAAATGCATTGGTAAATTGGTAACACCGATAACTACTGTTTGTCGCTAATATCGTACCGGTAGAAACGTCGAAACAAAATTGAACTACCGCACTACGGAAAATCGAGGTCTGTTTCGGATCAAAAGTCAATAACTCTTTTATTTCTAAAGATGTATGCCCTTTTTATAGTATAATTTTGGATTTTTCGAAATTTTAAAGATTTATACATTGTTTAATTTTCGAGCCCTACGCGTGGAGTAGGCGCGAAACCTGTTTCAATGAGAAAGGGAATATAATAAGAACTTGGTTTTTATGGGTTAGTTTTTTTAATTTTGTTACAATTAAATATATTAAAAATAAAATAAAATTTTCATTTTTATGAATGAATAAATAATAAATATGAAAATTTTACTTATAACGTATTCTTAAACTTATTATAACATTATGTAAAGATACACAATTTATCCATAATCTATCTAAAAACATGAAATGTAAAGTTTATATTTTGATATAATAATTTATTTAAAATAATGATGAAAACATGAAACAAAATGTCTTTTATCACATTTTTCCCAATAACTTTAGAATTATTAAATATTTTCAACTAATTTTTATAAATGTTTTTTATGAATATATAGGCTACAAATTAATATTTAATGTAAAGCGTGGGAAGACACGGGTAACTGCCAAATGGCCCGATGAACTAAAAAAATAAAACTTTTTACTGTCCAGTTATTTAAACGTAAATTTGTGTCACGTCGTGTAAACGGCGACGCGACCCGGAGAGGCCTGCAAAAGTCCACTCATGTACCTCTCCCACACATAAATAAACATTTATCAGATAAACATACATAATGTTATCAAATATACAAGTTTAAAGAAGACATAATATATTAACGGCAACAATAGAAGAAAATTGAATTTTTAGCAGACCAGTCTAAGTACGGTGATGCTCTCAATCTTCGAGATTGATCTCATTTTCTGTCAACGGCCGCTATCGTCTTAATTTGACGCTACGGGCGTCAAGCTTCGTGGTTCACCTCACAAACGTAGCCCTGTGTACGTAACCGAGATGTTTGATGGAAGGATACACGATACAGACCTTCCAGATCCCTTTGATCCTGCAGCCCGTCCACCCGAGACGCCACGCAGATTGGTTTCCCCTGTCAGTCAGGCTGCCAGCATATTGGATCTGACCACAAACAGGTAAGGAGCCGTAGATTGCGGGTCACATCTTAAACATAGGGAATTTTCACTTTTTTTAATAGAATAATCTTTACTTTGGTCTAGAAATTTTTTTTTTGCATATCGTCGCTGTATATATAATAAATCCTATGTGCCGTTTAACACATTCTGAGATGAACGAATCAATTTGTCAATATTTCATATAAATAATGGAGATATACTAAAAAAAACATTGCCGTTCATCTAGAAAATCTGCCTAGTAATTATTTAAAATATTTTTTATAAATCTAGTCTGTGCAATTATTTTGTAAAACAGTTTTATTCGTTTATCTCAGAATGTACTAAAACGTCACATAGGATTAATTGTATATACAGCGACGATATATTAAGAGTATAAAAATTATTTTGAAATTCAACATTTTAAATTCCCGTCAAACCCCTTCATTTCACTTGTCGCGAGTACGTGCGTCATAATTGTATGGAACGGCACTACTCCAAGTACGCGAATTGATACGTCACGGCCAACCATACGCGTTTTAATGGAGTCGTATTTTTAAAGATTTTTCTAATCAAAATTTTGAATAAAAACACAACCCCACATTATCCATACTAATTCACAGTATACACCTAATTAATATTTATGAATCTATTCACGATATTTTCATCGGTATTTGTAATATGTGAAATCTCCCTATCAAACATAATAATTTCGTTTTCTGTCTGTCTGTTCGCGATTTCGTTCAAATTTACTGCTAAAAAAACGAAATTACACTGCTGGAAGTAGGGCGTAAGCCTCGGACGCGCAAATGCCAGCGCGGCACCCTAGCGACATTGCTACCACTGCCTCTCCGTGGACCGTCAAAAATATACTATACTATATTGTTCACGGATGTACGGCTAGTCTGACCTATTATGCATAATTACACAAAAAATAATAAGAACTCAATTAATAAATCAAAAGGAATTCAGTAGTTCAGTTCAGTTTCAGTGCCGATAAATCGGCGTTTATTTGCTAGATGATAACATCTTTTTTTTATAACAGCTTGCATCAAACATGATAAATGGTGAGAATATGATAACAACAGAGTTTATGAGTAAGATAGTAACAAGTACAATTTCCAGTTTTTTGTGCAGGCCTTTATCGTTACCTACCTCGCTAGGTACATAAATTACCTGTTCTGAGGTAAGTAGCCATTCCATTCATTGAGACTCCATTAAAATTTCTAATATCATGATTGTGATATTAAAAGAATAAGAAGAAAGTAAAGTAAAGTAGTAGAAATATAAGAAATAAAGTAAATAAGAATAAAAAGATAATTAAAGTAAAAAGTATATACATGTATAAACAAACAAAAGTGTAAAGAAGTCAATTAAAGTAAATTAATTCCAAGGTTGATAATTTAAGAACAAAAGTATAGAGTAAATGTCAAAAGTATAGAGTAAGTACAGAGTAAGTGTTATTAATGAGTGATCATCGATCGTCGGTCATGGGGTCATCGGTTATCATCAAATCATCTGAGGCCTCTTCCAGGTGTCTTTTACCAATTTTAGAGATACTGATGTTTCTTCTTTCTTCTTTATTCAGACGTCGTTTCTCCACAATCTATACTATAGTATTTTGAGCATCTCTTCCAGCTGGTTTCTACCAATATTGAATAGCCATTCATTCAGTCAGCAATGCAAGGAATTTTAGATGTTTTGTAATTGTGATATCTTTGTAATGTGTTGTTGTTGTTGGTAGTGTTAGTAAAAAAAAAGAGTTATTTTAATCGATTACACATGGTACAGTTACTTGAAAATTGTATCTGACTATGCAAGTAATTGTAACTGAAATATAACTGTTGTATAGTACTGATGGTTGCCTGTCGAATTGCAAAATATCGGTTGCCAAACATTGACGCAATCAGATACAAAACTCAAATAACCTAATTAGCGCGTCACCGCTTAAAATAACATCACTAGAATCCAACACCAAGACAAAATTTCGATTACGCGGTTTTGTACGTATATGTCATTATATATATGTTAATTTTGCTCCCGTTTTAGTGTCTTAACAATTTAAAAAAACATCTCATTACATATCATTTAATTCCAATTTGTTACATGATATGCGTAATATTAAAAATATATTAAAAATATAATACAATGCGGGCATACATACATACTTATCATAAAACTTAGTTTTTTCTCACTTGCTCTTGTAAGACACATTCACCCTGAGGAGTGAGAAGGATGCATTTCGACGAGCACTACAAGAATCAATCATAATATTGATTTCGCAAAAAAATGAACTTCGTGCTATTAGAATTAAAGTAAAGGAATGCTATTCCCGGACGCTTTGGGATTTATCTAACATAATAATTTCGTAGTCTGTCCGCCCGTCTGTCTGTCCGTCCGTAACTTTGTGTAACTTCCGTAATTTCGTTCAAATTCACGGCTTAAAAATATATTAAACGGCTGGAGATAGGGCTTGAGCCCCGGGCCAGCAAACCGAACCGGCCGCTCTACGCATGTTGATACGGCTGCCTGTCTGTAGACCGCCAAAAATATACTATTAATATATACTACAAAGACGCTAACCAATATTTCGTTATTTTTGACGGGTTACAGCTAGAAATGTAATAATACTGAATTTCACAAATACTGTCAATCGGGCTGGAATCCCTGAATTGGATTCCATGGGCTTAATTCATGGGATAGTAATATTCTGTCGAATGTCTGGGCCAACCTTGCACGACAGAATTCCAGTACATTAATTTGATTTCCATCTGCGTTCCGTTAACTCGATGTAATCTCACTTTGACAGGCCTCCAGCATCCAATCATTCGATCCTACAAACTACTCGAATATAGATTAGCTAATACTTGACAAGTTCGAATATATTCGAAATGAAAACACAGGACAACAGTAAACAGAGTCGGTTTTTATAACAGAATAAGATAAATTATCTTCTTCGTTTCTCATATTCAAGGCGATCCTTGAGAAAACACACGTAATTCAGTTATATCGATACATTAATCTCGTAATTTTTCGATTGTGTTTTTTTACCGTTTTTTAGTTTAGGTAATAGTCTAAAACCACATTTATAAATCCATTTGAAAGACGCACATAAAAATCAAATCAACGAAAAAATATATGACTGCTACCGGGATTCGAACCATGGATCCTCCTATCCTATATATGATTTGATTTTTCTATACGTCTTTCTAATTTTCGATTAATCGATTTGGTTTTAAATTTTACAGAACTTTGTTCTGAAAAAATTGTAACTTCACAATAAGGTGTTGCTAGACCGCATTCAAAAGAATGTGCGCAAAAAAATATGTGTTGTTACGATGCAAAAAATGAACATAAAAGAAGTTTTTCTAGTAAGTAAGTTACCTTTTTTAAACTAAAAAATATATACTATTGTATTTTGCTATTACATACTATTATAGACGTCTAAATAATTTAAAAGCCCCAGAAATTAAGAAATCCATAAATAATAATGAATCTTTTATAAATAACCAAAAAATCTAACTTACAGTCCTATCTTGAATATGTTCCCTTTCACCCTATCATCTGTTTCTTTCGCACCCCCTACTATTTACCCCCATTTGGACACTTGATTCTGAGGTATGATTATTCATAATGTTGTAAAGTTTAATTAGTATTAAGTATACCCTGACGAAGGAACGTTGTTTTTACCAAAAATTAAGTGGTGCTAAACAAAGTTATTTCATTTAATTATAAAAAATATATACTTATTTGGAATATCATATTGAGGCTTGTAATACGGGCTTGCCAGGCAACTTTCCCCCGCTTTCTTCTTACCGGACAAAGCTAGGGAATGGTCTTTTGATTGTGGTCGACCTATAGTAGTCTATATGAATTTATTTTGTTTATCTTCATCTTGCTGGTAGGAAAAGGAGCCGCTCATCTCACTAGGAAGAACCTGTCGTTCTTCCTAGTGCTAGAGCGGCTTACAATATAATGAGAACAAAATCATCGTGTACGTACGTTCGTTTCCTCGTCGTTATTATAGTGTTTTTTTTGCGACTCTATATAATCATTTAATAACTTTTGAAATTAAGCAATTCTGATGAAAAAAATAATAATCAATAACACATTCATATTTATGAAGTTGTAATTTTTCAGAAAAAAAATAATTGCCTTAGATTTAGGCTTAGATTATTTCGGATTAGATTTTTCTGTATGTCTTTCTAATTGATTAATTAATTATGTTTTAAAATTTTCACAGAACTGTGTTCTAAAAAATTACAACTTCACAAATATGAATGTGTTCTTGGATATGTTGTATCAAAGGTGTCCAAAAAAATTTAATGAATTAAACTCATAATTCTGGCATCCATCTAGCGGTAGTATTGCAAAGTAATTTGAACTCCCGTATCGAAAAAAGTGGATTTCTCTAAAAATGGACAGTAATAAAAAATTAATCAATCAATAAAATCAGACTTACAAATAAGGTCGATATATTATATTATATAATATACAAGCCTTCTATAGCTTAATGGTTAGAGCACCGGCTCCGGAAAGGAGGTGGTCCGGGTTCGAATCCCGGTAGCAGCCAAATATTTTTTCGTGGATTATATTTTTCCGTATGTCTTTCTAATTCATTAATTAATTTGGTTTTAAAAGAAAATAATATTTTATAGAAAATTATAACAGTTATTAAAGAAACGTATGCAGTGCCGTAATATAAACATTTTAACATCTTCAAGAGCTATTTATCCTGAACAAGTTGAACGGAAGATGACAAACTGTAAGGTCAGCCTCTAATTCAGCAGCAAAAGGGTAGTAAAACTGATCAGCCAATGCCAGAAGACACTATACTTAGTAAACGGGCATCTTTGGTGACAAGCCTAAGGGCCTGGAACTCTCTACCCTTCATAATACGGTTCATCAGAAACATTATTTAAAAAATACAGAAAAAGCACTTCTTAAAAATCATATCTACTAGTTTGCATTTTTAAATATTAAATACTAGTTTTTGATTAAACAGTTTTATGTAAGGCGCCCTTGAGGTAATTTTTTTAGGAAAGTAGCGCTTTGTAAATAAAATTTTCATTATTATTATTAAAAATAATAGCCAATCCATAACACTCTTCTTATCTTTAAAATATTGAGGTAAATATATTCGTAAATTAAAATAAATCTGCCTTGAGTGATTTAAAATATACCAACAACTGAAATTGTCATAAAGGCGAGATAAAAATTATCAACCAGATTTAACTACGCGTCGAGATTTCTATAGAAGATAGTTCCAATATGCTTTAAAATATTTTGTAATCTATTTCAAGTGCTTTGCTATCCAACAGTGATGTGTGCATACGACGCATTGCGTCTAAAAATTGTATAGACCACGCATCATATATATTTACACCACAACGCTTAATTAAACGCACAAGTTATCAAACTCCATCTACAGACAAGCGTGTAAAACACTTTTGTTCTGGAGCTTTTGAGACTCGTAAACTTGTCAATGTCCCCTTGAAGATTTTATATTATATTCTGAATGGATCGCTGTAATAATCCTTCTTTGAACATTAAATAAAATACAGAAATCCTTTAAATAAAACAGATATTCTACGTGCTTCGTTTTGCGAGGAGTTGAAACTTTTCTCCGTCGGTAGGGATGATTTTGTTTTTATCAACAACAAAACATCCCCAAGCGGGGCGGCGAAGAGGGCTGGAATGATAAACTTTTCAATGTACAGAACTAGAAATGATATTATGTATACTATATGTATACTTTTATGTCGTACCCTGAGAATATTACTAACATTTTTCAAAAATATGCACTCTGAGATAATAGTGCTTAAAGTTTTTTGTTTTCATAATTCAATAAAGACAAGAACTATTATTAATTTATTGGCACACGTATTCTACAATTACTTTGGACTTAAAAAAATGTAAAATTAAATTAAAATAAATTAAATTATAATAATTAAAAACGTATATTAATACAATAATACGATGTCTAGTGAGATGATAAATATAATTGATAACACTTTACTGTAGATAAATTATTAATAATTGTTTTTGAAGTGGTTACATTTCTACCACTTTTTATTTTATAGATTATTTCATATATGTCGTATCTTATTTTATATATTTATTTTATAGATTATTTTATATATTTCGTGGCAGCATCGCAGACATGAGCCGACGAATGAAAAAACTTTCTATATATTACTCACTTTCATGTTTTTTTCGATTTTAGGCCTAAAACGGTTCCGTTTTCAAAAGTTTTGAAACCGTACAACTTTGATAACTGTATGGAATGTCGAATGAATCAGTATGTTTTTTGCAATAAATAATAATAAATAAATAAAATATATAAAAAAATAGAAAAATAAACTGAGTTTGAAATAAGTAATGTACCGTTCTTAATGTATTTTGTACCCAGTATTCTGTAAGATAAAATAGTGACATGTCATATTATGACACGTGGCACCTTGTTGGAATCACATGTCATTCAAATCAAATTCATCCAGTTTCGGCCACAAAAACATCTAGCGTCATTTTGAAAAAAATATGGTCCGATGATACCAAAAACCACCTTAGGAATTATATTTGTGTTGCATTTCATAATTGCTTCCCAATAAAAATAATAACAAATTATTTCTTTAAAATAAAAATAATGCATTGCTTTTGAATATAATATTTCTTATCACAATTACTTTCCCTTTGAGAATCCTTCTGCATTTTTCTCTTACTAGATCCATCGCCTCGGGAATCGTCTTCGAAATTTTCCTGGAATAAGCACAATGAGGCCATTTTTCCATATACAACTTAACTTAAAACGATATATTTCTTTCAATATTTTTCCATTTAAAATAAAAATAAAAGTAAATTAGGCTTACAACAACCACCATGTCTACAATTTATTAAATAGAAACAATATTTTTCCAAAGACAAGCCCAGAAAACCCAAGTAAGGCGCCATCTACCATAACAAATTGTAATTACTTTAAGGGTTTGGGATAATCCTCTACAAATGGGTAAGGGTCAAACCACCTTTGACTAGGATAAATTTAATATTGCCTCTTACGACCTCCGGTTACCGTTTTTCCGAGAATTACTTTATCCCATAGATAAATTATATATTCAATAAAACGTTGATTTGACCATCAAATTAACCTATACGTCAGGCATGCGTTTGGAAATTAATCTAGAGGTGGTGAAATCGTTTTTAAATATCAAGATAACTAATTATTAATAATCCATCATTTTATAAATAAATTGTTATGGGACGTGGCTGTGGGGGGCAAATGAAAATACTAAAACAATTTAAACTTTTATTTATTACGCATAACATCACTGAATACGAGCTAAATCGAAGTTCCGTTCTTAAATTTATAATATCTGAATGTTTTTAGTTCCACACACTTATTATTACGCTCAATTGGTACTATTTCACGCTGTTATTATTGCTTAGATCATTTTCTAGTAAACTCCATTCAATATTCGCACGTAGAAAAACTTCTTGCCCGGTAGGAAATTTCTTTATTAACAGTCGCTAGAATATACGCTGGTCAACTGTATTGTATTGTATTTATAGGTAAAGTCCTTCGAGTTTTCGAGAAAATTTTTCCAGAGATTACCAGAGACTTGTGGGTGGAGCATTCTACACGATTCCAATTGTTTCATAATACGTACCAGAATGTTATGGAATTTCGAGAGAATTCTATCATACTGTTGTCAGTATTCTGTAGGTTCACTATATCGTTATAATATAATATATAAGTTACAAGATATTTAACCAGTATTTGACCTTTGATCATTGTTTCTGAAATTTTACTTGACTTTCTTCAGTTTTCCACAATATGCCAATTACAATTTACTTTCACCAGAAATAAAATTATTTCAAAATCGTAGTATGTTGGTGGTAGCGTGTAAACAGCGCCATTAGTTTAATTAGCATCGTTTCGGCTGCGAGTTAAGGCTGTGAAAATTACTTTAATAAGAAGAACGGCTCGTACCATACACCTGTACATGAGTCTCGGTCCTGGGTCGCTTTCACAGCTGACCTCAGATGCATTGTATACTTTTAATACCTTATGTTTGTCTATCCTTTCAGAAAAAATATTTGTGGACACCTTTGATTCCAGGTGACGCTTATGCGTGTTCAGTGTTGAATTTTCAGTGAAATCTCACAATAGCAACAAGCTACTCACCGAGCCATCAAAATAAGTTTCCATGCACACATGATGCACCAATTTTGTATAGCTCATCCCTAGCCGACGACTCCGTACCCCAGAATACCTCGACAAAAGGCGCAACATATTAAATTGAGCGACTCGAACGCAGATTGCCATCTACCGGAACATTTTCCGGACTGAAATTGAGAATGCAGAACCCCGTCGGTAATTTAGAATTTGGAGCAATTGTGACGTCACAGGGATGGCGGCTCCCAGCATGGCTGGCTTAATCCGGCTTTGCACGAGAGATTACTCAATGCACAGTCGGTGTTTGCTTTGCACGAATATTGGAGAACTCTTCGAAAGCGCGCCCGGAAGGGAAAATCCGCGGATTACGCGGTTCTTTGCCTCTCTTTATTCGAATTATATTTAATTTTAATTTAGAATTGGAAAGAAAATATTCTATCCATACACAAAATAAAATATAAAGCCTTCTGAGTTTGATCTGACACATTTAAGATAGTGTGAAAGACAGCATATCCTTTGAAGCTGTAGGGGTAGGTACATAGAGTTCCACGCGAACGTGTATCTTTCAATATTGGACAAACTAAACGCAATAGTAATTGAATGTTACGGCGTTTACCTTGTGGAAATCCATTATGAATAAATAATGAAATAAAACAATCAACTTTGTTTTTTTCCACTTATATTATATATATAAGTGGAAATTTTCCACTTATATTATATATATAAGTGGAAAAAAACAAAGTTGATTGTTTTATTTCATTATTTATTCATAAACGCAATAGCACTACACTGCATAGATTGTTTCACATTCCAATATACAGGACCGACCTGCCGATGGTTATGCCTGTTGGAAGAGCTAACCCTATGCTGAACAATATCACTTTTGATATTGATCTGTTCCATATCTCTGAGAGGGCTTTCCGAAGCAGGATTCTCCAACATCTTTGATGAGAATTATAAATGTATATCAATTAAATGTGGGGTGTAAAAGCAAATGCAGCAATATACAAAAAAATTAAAAGTTTTTAATGCAGTCACCGAGGAGTATGAATTTGAAATATACTGAATGCTAGATTTTATGTATCTATTCCTTCCAAAATCATGTTCTATATAAATTTACACGTTATATTTCCTCGAATTTCTCGAATTCAGTACAAAAAAGGAATCTTCGATGACTGCATTTAATTATGTTTTTGGGTATTGTTGCCTTTGCTTTTATACCTAATAAATTTAATAACATATATGAATTGAATGTTAGTTTGTTATGTACATGTTATTTATTAAATATATTGAATTGAATTGAATAAAATACTCGTCGAAAAGAAGACATTGGAGCAATAGAAAATAATTATCCCAATAAATCGGAAATTTGCAAACACGCGTCCAAAAGAAATCCTAATAAATGCAACAGATTTGATAGAATAGAAATCCTTGCTACAGAACCGCACCATATACTAAGGTTGGTAAGAGAATCCGTTTAAATATACAAACATCCATAGACGTACTATAAATATAGACTAGTTACAAATCAAAATATTTGATACACAGAACGACCACACGAATTACTGTGAACATTGCGGAGTTGGTCTAGGGATGTGTTTTAGAATCTTCTACTTTTAATGAAAAGGCTACAGAGCGCAATAAAATTGTTGATTACGTGTAATTTTTTCCAATCAATATATATATAAAAAGAATCCCGTGTTTCCCTATGCGCCAAGTTTTCTTCACAACCAGATACTACCACCCCCTGGTGGTTATAGTGGTGGATAGCCCTTAGTGTCCAATTAAAAAGTCCCAGTTTGGTAGGGGTGGCTGAGCATGGGTGGGAGTGGGTGACGAAAATTGGTATTCTAGCACATTGTTTTGTTATGGGAAGGCCGCAAATACTTCAGATTGTTCCAGAATGGGCCCGCCGACTGTGTCGGTAAGTCTAGAAGGTTCCGGAAAAATCCGCTCTAGAAAGTTCTGGAAGGAGTTCTAGAAAATTCTCAAAAGTTCTATGAGGTTCCAAACTAAGTGGCGAAGTGTGCCGGTGAGTCAAGAATGTTTCAGAATGTCCATTAAAGCTCTAGAAAGTTCTGGAAAGGGAGAGTTCTAGAAGATTCCCGAAAATTCTATAAGGCTTCAAACTAAAAGTTGAGTCGAGAAGGTTCCAGAACATTTGATAAAGGTCTATAAAATTGCGGTGGCGGAGTGTGTCTGTGTTTCTATAATGTTCCAGACTGTTCGATAAAGTTCAAGAATTTTCTGGATGGAGAACGTTCTAGAAGATTCACGAAAGTTCTATTACGTTCCAAACAGTATGGCGGAGTGTGTCTGTGAGTCTAGAAGGTTCCAGAATGTTCGATAAAGCTCTAGAAAGTTCTGGAAGAAGAACGTTCTAGAAGATTATTTAAAGTTCTATAAGGTTCCTAAGTGAGTAGCGGAGTGTGTCGGTGTGTCCAGAAGGTTTCAGAACGTTCATGAAGGTTTTCGAATGCTTTACAAGTTTCTGGAAGCAGAAAGTTCAAAAACATTCTATAAGGTTCCAAACTGAATGGCGGTGCCGGTGTGTCGTTGAGTTCTAGAATGTTCGATAATGCTTTAGAAAATTCTGGAAGGCAAAGGTTCTAGAAGATTCCCAAAAGTTCTATAAAGTCACAAACTGAGTGGCAAGATGTGTCAGTGAATCTAGAACAGAAAGTTCATGATGTTTCTCGAATTCCTTAGAAGATTCCGGAAAAAATCGTTTGAGAAGGTTCTATAAGGTTCCAATCTGACTGGCGGAGTGTGTCGGTGAGTCTAGAAGATTTCAGAACGTTCGATAAAGCTGTAAAAAATTCTGGAAGGAGAACATTATAGAATATTCCCAAAAAATCTATAAGGTTCTAAATTGAGTGCGGAGTATGTCAGCGAGACTAGAAGATTCAAGAACGTTCGGTAAAGCTCTAGAAAGTTATGAAAGGAGAACGTTCTAGAAAATTAACACAAGTTCTATAAGGTTGCAGACAAAGTAACGGAGTGTATCTGTGACTCTATAAGGTTCCATAACGTTTGATAAAGTTCTGGAAGGAGAACGTTACAGAAGATTCTTTATTCTTCTAAAGAATGTTCTCTTACGTTCCAAACAGCGTGGCGGAGAGTGACTGTGAGTCTGGAGGTTCCAAAACGTTCATGAAGGTTCTCGAATGCTTTAGAAGATTCTAGAAAGACAAAGTTCAAGAAGGTTCTAAAAGGTTCCAAACAGAGTGGCGGAGTGTGTCGGTGGTCGTTTTAGAACCTAGAAGGTTCTAAAACGTTAATTAAGGTTCTCGAATGCTTTAGAAGGTTCTGGAAGGAGAAAGTTTAAAAAGGTTTTATAAGGTTCCAAACCGAGTGGCTGAGTTCATCGACGAGAAGGTTCCACAATGCTCTAGAAAGTTCTGGATGGAGAAAGTTTCAGAAAGTTCTATAAGGTTCCAAACTGAGTTATAGAATGTGTCAGCGAGTTTTAAAGGTTCCGGAAAGTTCTAGAGGGTTCGAGAATGCTCTTAAAAGTTCTGGAAGGAGAAAGTTCTACAGGCTATCAGAAAGATCTATAAGGTTCCAAACTGAGTGGGAGAGTACGTCGGTGGGTGTAGAGGTTCCAGAAAGAATTATAATGCTTTAGAAGGTTCTGGAAAGGGAAAGTTCTAGAACATTCCAGGAAGTTCTATAAGATTTCGGAATACTCAAAAAAGTTTTAGAAAGTTCTCTTAGAGTGTTATGATTGTGCGCTTAAATATCTGTTGACATTTTGGCAAAGCGAAGACGGTCCAGCAAGGCAATCCAATTACAAGTGCCGAAACCAGCAAAAAAGAGACGTCAATACAATTCTATGCTTACCGAATTATGGTCCCGAGCGAAGCCGGGCCAACCAGCTAGTAAATTAATAAATCGATTAAATATCCATATATCTATGGACAAAAATAAAAATTAATCAATTAATAAAAATGAAAATTAATAAGGTCGATATATTCACGGAAATCTACAAGGCTTCTATAGCTAAGTGGTCAGAGCACCGGCCCCGGAAAAGAGGTGACCCGGGTTCGAATTCCGGTAGTAGCCAAAATATTTTTTCGTGGATTCAATTTTTCTGCGTGTCTTTCTAATTGATTAATTAATTTGACTAATAAAATAAAGTGCTAATAAAATAAAAAAAAATGAAAAAAAAATTCTCCAATTTATGGGCCTTATAGGACTGTTTAGGCTCAGGACATATCTTTTTCTGACCTGGTTAATATATTGGCCAATTTTTTAATACAACGATCGTCTTGTTTCGAAGTGTCGGCTGTTCAAAATTATATGACTTTGGGGTGTTCTAGACCCGTCGCGTAAATAGTCGCATACATCGGCACTAGCGAAGGGAAAAACTACATTTCAAAATGAAGACTACAACACACACACGTTCACTAGTTTGAAGACTACAAAGTGTACACTAAACTGTAGTAAAAACTACATGAAGTGAAGTAATTGTAGTACTACGAAATGAAGTGAAGTATTGAAGTAATTGTAAAATTAATGAAGTGAAGTAATGAAATTAAGAAATGAAGTATGGTAGTACAAAATTGTAGTACTAGTGAAGTATATATTTTTTTCCCAAATAAAAATTTGTTCGCCAACCAGATTTCTTCATTTGATAAAAATTTCAAACCATGGGGGGGGGGGTTTCTTACAGTTTCCTGAGATTTCTTCGTTTAGCTACATTAACATTTCAAAAATTTTATGTAAAAAATGTACTATTTAAAGTATGTTTCTCATACTTTCGATAACTTTGAAGTGTGTGTACTTTGTAGTGTTCGCTTTGAAATGAAGTGTACTACTGAAGAAGTACATACTTTCAATAACTTTAAAGTGTTTGTAGTTTATAGTGTGCACTACATTTCAAAACGTGTGAAGTGTGCACTTCAATGTAATATAGTACTACATTGTAGTAGTGAGTACAGAGCAGATCCGTCACTAATCGGCACTCATCACTCAGAGGCTCGATGCGGCTAACTAGGCCCCGGGCGCAATCATAATGACTCTTTTGCCGACCGCCGTAGCCATCGCACGCAATATTTTCTGTACTTAACGATATCCCTGTAAATTTGTGCCAATAAATTACGACACGAAGGATATGTCTTTAGGTGGGTGGACATTTTCACACATGTAACCCACCAAAACTTATTTAATATTGAACCGAAAAAAAGAAAAATCCTCAAGCAGAAACAAATTCATCCGACCTGCGCTGGAAGAGATTGTTTTTAACATTGTCTGAGTCCAACAGGGTGTGAATCTACTTGAGTATTTTATTTTTCAATTGGACTTAAACAGTTAATCGGCTTTAGGCGAAAGGTCCCAAGCATCGGGTCCGGTACCTACTAATCCCCTTTTCGGAAAACATTTATCCCTCCAGTGTGAAGAGGATTTACCCTAATGTGTCCGTTTTCCCGCCTTAGTCCAGCCTTTGATAAACATATAACATTAGATTCACAGAAATCAAGAAGTCCTTTAGTTAAGTCAGGGTTGGAAAAGTGACCCGAAAGTCATTTGGTTTTTGCCTTTTTGTTTCATATTCTCAGCTAAATTATTTATATTCAAAAAGGTTCTTTAAGCCCTTTCTAAAATAATCAATGTTAAATAGATTTTTGATGTTTTCCTTCTTTTGGAGTATTTATTTATGGATTTTTCAATAACCCTTAGAGCATTACTGTGAACCAATATCCATATTGTTCCTTCAGTACTGGGGTTTGTGATCCACATGGCTATTTTCCTCTACCTTTACCGGCATCCTGCAGATCCTAGGGTTATCACCTGAAATATGCCTGTAGCTTCTTCCACTTTGTCGATCCAGAAAATCTTGGATCTTGCACATCCTCTTCGACCCTCGACGTGACCCGTCACAACAATCTTTTCCAAGCTTTCTTCTCTTCTGGCAAGATGCTATACGGCAAGACGTCCAAAAAATTGAAGGATTCGTCTCACTAAGAGTCTCTCCTTGATTTTGAGTTGCGTTTCTAACACCACATCTCAAGAGCATCGATCTGCCGTATCTTTTTTGCTTTTATAGTCCACGGTTCTACGCTATAAATGATAATTCAATGCTTTAAACACCTTATGAGCCTAAGTTTTTTTGTTTTTGATATATCGTGGTTATTTAAGGCAACTTTTCGCCATGTATATTCGTCATTTGATTTCTGGCTCGCAGTTAATATCATAAGTAATTATAGATCCGAGATAATTAAAGTCTTATCATTAATGTTGTGAGTATCATTAGTATATTTGCTGTGCCTATTTTACTCGCTTTATCATACACTTTCAAACACAATACATTTGAACACCGGAAAATTCCCCCGTTGGAGTGAGAATTTTTCTAGAGAATCACCCTACCGCATTGGGGACCTTATCTACCAATGCGGTAAACCATCAGCGCTTAGTAGGTTTAATAAATTGTATGTTTTCATGGCCAAAGTAACGTGTTGTATCGTATAACATACTTATATATATAGTCGTGTAACATACTTGAAAGATTTATGAAAGAATGTCGTAGAAGAATAAGTATAGTTATATACAGTTTTTTTTCAGTTTGTTTAAATTTGTTCGAATTCTATTTCGAAATTTTTTTTTTTGATTGATCGAAAAAAATTTGCAAAAAAAATCTTAATTTTTTAAATAATTTCATAAAGATACGAACATAGTTCCTACATAATGAAGGGAAAAAGGCCATCGTTTAAAAGTGAAATTTTTATTAAACCATTGAGGGAATAATTTAGATATAAACAGTACGTTTTAAAAAAACTGATTCCAAAACATTTGATTTGTTAAAAAAAATTGAGATCTTATAAATTTTAAAACAATTATGAAAAAATTCAACTAAATACGAACGAAATTTAAAAATACAACGCCTACTATAAAAAATACGTTTGTTTACTGGGGGTGTAATTATACAGAAATAAATAAACTGCATTATAAATGTATCTTAAATATACAAGAGAGAGGAAAAACTTCCGCAATGTTTTAATTTCCTCACGTTATGTACAATTTTATACTGTGTTTCAATGTTTAAATAAAAAAATTGTCTAAGCTGTCCCCTTAGATTAAAAGAGGACCAATTCTTTTACTAATATCTTTGGGGACACTTAAAAAAATAACTTTAAAAGAAAATTTGTTAAATGAGATTAAGAGTGCGCGTAATGAAATAAAACTTAATGAAGAAATCATATCCAAGGCACGAAATTCGTATGGAACGCTTCAAAAAATACATCGAAGTAACATGACATTTGGAACTCTCCCGAATAGTCCACAAGAATCTAGAATCAACTGGACTGTTCTCGAAGAAACTACAATCACTAGAAATATGGAGAAACCAGTCGAACATTCACGAACCAACATTTACTTATAAAAGCGGTAACAAGCACGCCTACGGCCAGATTTATTTGACAGAGCGACATAGGAGCGACCACAGAAAAGCGAATTTACCAGAGACAAGCTCAGAATGGGTAATTATGTGCGAAATAGTGTGGAACAATCTGGCGATAGACAAAAGTGCAGCGAATGTTCTAGTGATAATACGTGCGAATTACGAAATTTATTATGAATTAATGAATGATACTCCAATTAAATCCGTGTCCAGTGAATTCATTTGCCTCTCATAGCCATGATACAGTGAGAACATTTTCTTTTTTTTTCAAATTTAATGTAATCTTTTTGTTACTTATTTTTCAATGAACAGATTACTCATAAGTCGTTAATGATCCTGATAGATAGTTTAACTATAAAATGAATGCTGAGTATAAACAAGTAGAAATATTTTACGAAAATTTAAGGAAAAACATGTTACGGAATACAAGTTTTCATGGATTAATTTAGAAAATAAAACCAGTCCGTAAAGGTTATGTGGGGTTGATTGTCAGCAGTCAGGTCTTGGTGTAATAGGATGAATCATAAAGAACAAAGACCGTAAATATACCTACCTACTTAACAAAACCAATCGTTAATATTCTTAATTTGTCTTAATGCATGTTTCGTCTAGAACACCTTGTGTAGCAAAACATTTGATACAAAATTTAAGAATAAATTTCGAAAAAACTTCAAACATAGGAGATAAATGGAATTTTTTTACATAATATCTCTAGGTCTTTCCTGAATTTGATTTATCACATTGAAATTCCTTATGTTTGGCGGATATACACGTTACCTTTGTCGAAAATATATTTTTCATATAGAAAACATTTCCAAACTTAAGTCAGATATTTTAAAGCAGAAACGCCGCAATGTTCCTCCAATGTTTTAAGATAAAATTACTTATACTGTGACCAGTTTACGTATTTTGCATTTATCCTGGGATGGAATTGAAATGTTTGTTAATAAACAAAAATATCGTATGAAAGATATCAATTAAAATGATATTGAAATTTTAGAAGATTTTGAGATGTTTTCTTCATTTTTGGATAGAATACCTCATTTTTCTATGGCATACCACTTTTGCTTCACCTACATTCATGCATATTCTTATGTACTTTCTATTCCCCCATAGCACGAAATCGATTGAGCTATGCGTCCGACTGGAATCGGCGACATCTACATGGCGATAAATACACACTTATGAATATTTTTGTATTAAAATATAGTTTGTATTTATAACTGCGCTGATATTAGTTTTACCTGTCTATCTGTTTGTCTGGATAGAATCTTATAATCGAAATTTTACCAGTTTTAAAATATCCAAACGGGCTAAAATTTTGGAATCGTACATATCCTCGATGACAATACATGAATCAGATTCACTTATTTATCAATTAATTCATCATAATGAATTGATAAAAATTTTATATGTGATAACAGTTAGTGAGCTCACCAAAAGATGGCGCTAGTTTCCCATCGTTTTTCTATTAAAAATATTTTTTTTTAAAAAGCTTTTATTGTAATGTACCTACTAAAAAGTTTAAAAAAAATTCGGCCAAAAAATTTTGCCTCAGTTTCCAAACAAAAACGTGGGCGCTTTCCCTCCGTCAATAATAGAATTCTGTATTCTATACCAATATTGTAAGCGTCCGCCTTTTATTTGGAGAATGAGGCAAAATATTTTGGGCCGAATTTTAAATTTTTATTTAATTATTTTTCTTTTCATGTATATAATTTGTTTATTATCTTGTCTAGTTAACGTTAGTACTAATATATCACAATGCTACGGGACGTGTCACCATGTTTTGAAGGACGTTGATGGCAAAACGGCTCATAAATTAATAATTTCGTCACATTTTTGAGTGGCTTTCATTATTAATCCTCCGACCGGATTATAATCCTTACACAGACAATATTTAAGTTACATTGGATACGTTTTCTTTACAAGACGCGGGTCTTTGTAGCGAGCGGAAGAAAAGTTTCAAAACATCTTGATACAATGGCGCCCGGGTTATGATGGAAACTTCAATAATGCCCTAAACCCATTTAATTTCTTAAGATTTATCTTAGTCCGTGTTGTGTTGGTCCTCCTTCTACCTACCTCTCGGTGGTTGGGGGTTCTAAAACACCCCCACGGTACACCCCTACAGACAATAGTAAACTTTTAACGGTTCAAATTTTTAATTGCTCCTGATGAAATAAACTTTACCGGTGCGAGATTTTCGTTTTTATGATTTCAGTGTCGTTAATGTATTAAACGACAAAAGCTGAACGAATGTGCAAAGAAATTTGGTTGTGTGGATCTTTGGAATATTGAGACAAATTTAGCTTGGAACTGTAGGTGTAAGCGATAAGCAGGTAAGATTTCAGGATCACCTCAGCGTATACACTTATTGTCCATTTGTCAGTTATTGTTCGTCATGCAAGTGCTTTTATTTATATACAGTGGTGCATACTTGACCCAATTTCTTGTTACAATTGATGTCCAGTCAATGACGATAAAACAATTGCGGCATGTATTCATGTATGTGTGTTTTTTGTTGTATTAGTTCAGGTTGAAAAAATGGTCGAATACGTACTACAATTGAATGTAGTGCCTCATTAGCGAATTTTTGCATTTGCCTCAGATGGGTATATAATATGCGCTTGCACGCAAAAAAGGGCGTCTCCGACTTTCTTTGTTATTTTGTTTTTACATCTTCACTTGCTTTCGGAGCTTATCTTCAGTGAGAAATAAACATATTAACACGCAATCGTTAAAACTTTTTCATTCCTTGAATCAATCCTACTTCCCTATATAAATAGCAATTATAATTACTTGACTCACATTGTACCAGCTTTCCTGGACCAATAGCTTTCCAGATCTTGATGTTGCTAACTAAAGACTCATATCAGATCTATAGTTATAGTAATAACACTAAAGATGATAGCTGCTCTTTATTTTGTTACTATTTACTTTAAAGGAATCCTTCAATTTTTGTGTAGGGCAGAGATGATAGTTTTGTAAATCTTGCTGTGATGGGCGACGTTGAAGGTATGAAACAGATTTTTTTACAATTTCAGTTCATCAACATTTCTTAATTATTTCAGTATCTTTTTATCTTCATAATGGTGACTTTTTACTCGTAAAAAACATAATTTGTGCATATATAAATATTGCATAACTAGGGTGACTTTTAACATACTGTAAACAAATTTTATGACCGCGGCCTTTAATTTAATGCTTATATTTTCTAAATTATTGTAGACAATATTACTTTTATATTAGAACAAAGGTTATATCTTAGTGATCGTCCTTAAGAAATCATAGCCAAGCGTAGCAGTTTCCAAAGTGTTTCGCTTTTCAACGCCCTTCATATATCAGAATATTTACGTAAAATGCCGGTCAAATTCAAATTGGCCCAAATAATATTTTACAAAGGAATAATATTATGGAAAAATTTTAATAGGTAATTTTTGCGGCGCACAGTTTTGGAATCACAGGTATAGCAAATACATTCTACTATTTTTTACGCCTTCATTCCACCATTTTTTAAATCAGTGAATAATCAGTGCGATGTTCCTTCTTCAGATTTTTCTGAAGTTAGGGATAGTTACTTTTTCTGAAAATAAGTGATGAAAATATTATTGTTTTATTTTTTTTAACGCTTCAACAGTCCAAGAGGCCCAACTACTGAAGACGCTACATTACAAAAAACACCCAAACTTAAGTAAATCACACAGATGTATTGTGACCTCACCGGGAATCGAACCCGGAACCCTCGATGAGAGAAGCCAGCGTCGTGCCAACTGGGCTATAAGGGCCGCGTTATACTCGTATATTTTAACATACAATCTCTTCTTACTCGTCATTTTATCTCCATTCTTAGCTACTCACCTTGAAGTTTTGTATGAATGAAAATTTCACCCTTATTCAGAAAAGCTTGGCACCAGAAAACCTCCCCACCGCAAAGTGTTAAACAAATTAAAATATTTATTTTTTACCAAACAACTTTTTGTTGTGTGCAAACTTTTCAACAATTATTATTATTATAATGTCTGCGAACGAATTTAACTTTTAAATTGGTATGCGAAACTCCGTTCGGGAACAAAACATTTTTAATTATTCAAAATACATTTATTTTGCGAAAACTTTTTCTTAATAACGTTCGTGATGTTTGACCGCTCCAGAGGATTAACGATACTTAGCATAATGGTTTCTTGGAGCTCGTTATCAAGACCATTATAAGATTACGTGAGAACGAGAATGTTTGCGACATTTTAAATTAATGATTTTTATGTGTAAATAAACTTTATAGCTCGCGCTCCCAAAAGTATCATACTGAAGTAAAAATACGAAATAAAAAAAGATACTAAACAAATACGTCATATTAAAAGATAATAAAAAGATAATTAAAAGGTACTTATCAAACACTACAAAATTTATTCAGTACCTGTGTACGTCAGACTTACTTCTTGATACTTTTTAAGAGATTCGCTGTACGAGATTTTTTTAAATAAAAAGACTTAAACTTATCTCAAAATTTTAATAGAAATTTTTATTTTCATCATCATCTAAAAATTAAGTAAAAAAAGTTCAAAACTAAGTACCTAAGATTCGGTCCAACAGAAGCTGGTCAACCTAACGTCATCATAGATTATCAAGTACAGTTACACATCTGTGGTTTACCAAATGGATGTAACTGTATATGTCTTGTAAAAGCATGTGATATAAAATACCTAGGAATTATAATTGACAACAAACTCAGTTGGCGGGGACACATACAAGATCTCTCTTATAAGGTTAGGAAAATGGGATACATATATAGAAGTCTAAGAAATGTGGTAGACATTGTATCCCTCAGGACTATATATTGTTCCATCACATCTGATAAGATTATTGGATATTGATTTGTTCAAGTGCAGCCACACAAGATTAAGAAAAATTTTGAGTGCTGAATTTTTTTCTACTTAATAAGTCTCTTTTTCTCTTGTTCATTTTTTTGTATTATTTTTAACATGTCTTTGTTTTTCTGCTAATAATTCTCTTTTTCTTTTGTTTAAATTTTTTATTCTTTCTTGTTATATAATTCTTAACATGCCTAAGTTTTAAGAAAGATTTTGAGTGCAGAATTTTTTTCCTACTTAATAATTAAATCTCTTTTCCCCTTGTTCATTCTTTTTGTTTTATTTTTAACATGCCTATGTTTTTCTTCTAATAATTAAGTTTCTTTTTCTTTTGTTTCAATTTTTTATTCTTTCTTATTATATAATACTTAACTTGCCTAAGTTTAATTCATAACATATAAATCATTACTAACATATTTCTAAATGTGGACATCTGTAATTGGCCATCTATATTATATCAATGTTTTCTATGCTCCTTTGTTGTGCTGTTGGTCTTCCATGAATAATAAATAAATCACTCATTCTCTATTATCCTATGGCATAATTGGATGGGGAGGGTGTGTCAGATCAGTCGTGGATTCGCTGACAAAATCACAAAAATGCATCATGCATACAATCACCAAGAAATCGAGAATATTTCCTTCAGATGATTTGTTTAAAACCATACTTATAAAATTCCACAAGGACAAGATAAATTTAAATCGTACACAACAAACACGGGTTACAAGGCTGACAAATGCAATTAATTTCAAGGTACCTAAAAGGAAAATATATTTTGGGCAAAGACAATTTAATTTCACTGCCCCGCTTGTTTTTAACAAGTTACCTAATAAAACTAAAGAAATAACTCTACACAAACCTTTTAAACATCGTATTACTAAGTTTATAAAAATATCAGGTAGAAGATATACTGAAGAAGTGACCCGCCCTTGACCTCTTAATTGGCAAACACTGCTTTATATAATTTAAAGTATACTCTAGTATAATATTTATTTTTGTAACTACTTAAATTCTTATCTTAATTTTGTATATATATTTTCTTTTCTTTTCTTTTATATTTAGGTATTCCTATGATTTGCTTTATTTATTTTATCTACTTTCATTCTTACGTTTATACTTTCTTTAATTGTCATTTGTCAAAATTACATATATATCATATGAGAATAACTGCCACATAATAGTTTTTACCTAGTGTGGTTTATAACTTATGTTAACAAATGTAAATAAACAATGAAATAAATAAATAAATCATCCCCTTGTCCTAGTAGGCGCCCAAAGACTCGACTAGGTGTTTTCATATTCCCCTGTCTTGCACAGTTTCTGCATAAGTCTACCAGTCTAGACCCATTCTGTTTACATATCAATTTTTTTGTTGCCTCACCTAGCTTAATCTGGGGCGACTCACCGCACTGTGGCAAATCGAGATCTATTTCGGATAAAAAGTCAATAACTTTTTTATTTCTAAAGATATATTCATAAAATTTTTCACACATATAAAATTGTCTGTATAACTTAAAATTAATATAATTTTATGTTAATTTTTTTATTATTTTAATACGATTTAATACATTAAAAATAATCATTACAAAATTTAAAATTGCTCTAATTTTTATTTCTAAAAATTACAAATTTATTTATAGCGTGTTCTAAAACGAATTATTATAATATTTTAAATACCTAATTAACCCATAATCAACAAAGAAAAACATGAAATGTAAAGTTATTACCCACTTAGATATCCATGTCAAGTCTGTTTACTTTATGACTTTAAAAGTTAATTTCTTGTTAAACAATATATATAATGTATTATACATTTCTGAAAAGCTCTTCTTTCAATAATTTTAGAACAAATAAAATGTTATTAATTTTGTGTTTATATTTACGACAGTAAAATCGGGAAAAGTTAATTTTTTTTATTTCATCGCGACACACCCACGTCTCCCCACGCTTTACATTTAATGTTATTTTATAGCCTAGATATTTATAAAAAACATTTATATAAATGCAAATATTTGCGAATTACTTAATTGTTTGGAAAAATGTGATAAAAGACATTTATTATGTTTTCATCATTATTTTAAATACATAATTATATCAAAATATAAATCTGTGAAATATTTGATTAATATATCTTGAGAAATAAAAGAGTTATTGATTTTTGATCCGAAACAGAATTCGATATTTCCATAGTACTATGAAAAATCGAGGTCAGTGTGACTTTTGCTACCCCCCTTAGAAAACTCATCTCGGCAGCCTGGATCCTTGGATCCAGGCTGCCGAGTATCCAAATTTGATGATCAGAAAATTTTATTTTATTTATTTAAATATTTTTTTATATGGTTTCAAAGAATCATTAACATAAATAATGCTCATAATAAGTTTTTTAAAAATAAGCAGTGATAAAATAATTAAAAATAAATAAAAAATTCAAATAGAAGAAGATAAGTGAAACGTAAATAATTCAGGTAATTCGAGCTTCCTGTTCCTTCCATATGATATGCAGTCCACAATATCGTTCCCATTTACCCTTCATATCCCTCTTTTATTCCCGTAACTTAACTATAATTGTTGCTAGATCCAGGTGACTCTTGTGGTGTATAGTAAAATGTTAAATGAGTGAAAATTAAAATTTAAAAACAAATTTTATTAATTTTTATAAAACCACCTACAAACGGTAAAATTTTCATAATGCAGAAACTGCAGATTTGAGAATGTAAAAGTTTGATATGAAATTTGATTCATGCTCTCGACTAGAGCTGGTCTCTGAGTAAGTTAACAATGCAGCGTCTACTTTATAATTTAATTACTGGCCTTTGTTAATGAATTTGAAAATATAAACTTTTTACACTGAAAACAATTTTAACTTTTGGGAGAGTTTTTGAGGTCTGCCAATTTCTGACTAGAGTATTATAGATACGGATTAGTAACGGTGGTAGATAAAATGAAATACTATAAATCAATTAAGTTTATTTTAAATTTAATAAAGTAGTAGTAGTACAGAGGTACTGAACACAGACTCATTTAGAACACTATTCTGCAATTCGCACTATTCATCACTCAAGAATCTTTCACTTGGCTGTGGAACACTTTATATACATGGTTTTTTTCGCACTGATTCGCTACTATAATGTTCCGAAAGGAATAACATAGAATGGTTAATTATTTACTGGCTGACAATATTTGCACGGATCGCCTACTAACCATATATATTATATGCAGGGTATAAAAGCGATGGAAATATCAGCATTGTAGTCACATTTAAAGTGTACTGAATTATAGATTTTACGTATCTATCCCTTCCAAAATTATGTTTCCTATAAATAAGTTATGGTTCCTATAAAATCTTTAACTCAGTACATTATAAATTAGTAAGTAGATGACTACATTAAATTATTCGGATATTGCTGCCTTTGATGTAATACTCCACATATGTCTTCGCCAAATGTCAAACAATGACTGGCACTCACGTCCCAGATAGGCATTTTTGCTCAATAAATGTACATACTCGACACACGTCGACACACTTTATTACGTTTTGTATTATTTCCTATCAGAGCTTTTGTAAAGAATAATCCTACTCATACCTGGAAATTCAAATATAGACCGATTTAATCCAAATTTGAAATGAATATTAATTTTTGTGTGTAGTTCCATGTTATTGGTATAAAAATTGTATTTTTAATCCTCTTTTTAATCCAATTCGACATTAACATTTACTATTGCATGTATTTTTATGTTACAAGTATAAAAAAATTCAATACTTTACAGGTAAGATGCTTACCTAAATTTTGAGTCGGAAATGTTCGAGCAACAATTTCCTTATATCAATAGTAAAAGAAATAAGTTTCTTCAAATTTTGCATTTTTGCAGTATTATCTATAAATCATTAGACTTTTGTTAAAGTAACTTATAAAGCTATACATATTTAACTGTAACTGGTTGTGGATATTTTATACAAATCGTATGTTTTTCCGAGAAACTATTCTCGACGTTTCGTTGAATTCTTATTCAACGTCATCAGGAGGATAATCTTTACCCGCGAAGGTAGAGGGCGGACTGATTACTACTTTCTAGGGCGTAAAAAAATAGTTTCTCGGAAAAACATACGGTTCGTATAAAATATCCGCAACCAGTTACAGTTAAATATGTCTAACGACCGTAATAACAACGTTAACTCTTTAATAAGCTATACCAATACATAGTTGAAACAGCAGGAGCAGGAGGTGCCCTCCAAAGTCCTGAAGAAAATTATCAGATTAATCAAATATTGCAGGATGGCCGTTCTATTCTCTATACTTAGCCCTGTGAGGAAACCTTGTTCGATTTTTATAAACAAGACCGGGTTTGCGCATGAACGTACCCACAATATATTTTTTTATTTCAACGGTTTACACCTATTACAATTAAATAAGAAACTTATATATATCTAGATGACAGTGTACATTATAAATGTAAATAATATCTGCTTACATGATCATTTAAAAATGTATACATATGAAATTTATAACACAATATCTATCTGTACAAGTACATGAATCACAAATTAAGTAAAGACAATTAAAAGTGTATATCAGTAAGAACGAAGATTCATACATGTATTAACAAAGTTAAATCAAATAAATTGAAGGTAAAGTGTCCTTTAAGGAGATTTAAGTTAAATTAAAGGTTATGAGTTATATATAAGGAGATGTTAAGTTAAAGGAACGACTTAAGTTATTGTTGAGAATATCTACAATTTATGCATACTCGTTCCCTAGTATGGAACGTTGTTGATCGTGGAGTATTTTTGGTGAGATGCTTTTGTTGCAGTGAAAAAATACTTCTGAACCGGTATTTCTGGCCGGTATGTGAAAAGATATGGATGATAAGAGTTCTGCAGAATTCAATTTATAAGAATGAATTATTTTGTATAGATATATGAGATCAGCAATAGTGCGTCTGTCGCTAAGTTTAATTAGACCTGTCTGAATATGAAGTTGATTATAATTTATGTGTTCGATCGGATTTCTTAACCTGTAATTCACGGACTTTTTCTAATGTCTGTGTGTGTGTGTCGCATAATGTGGTGACCATAATTGACAGTATTCCAGCTGACTTCTCACCAAAGATATATATAGGTATGTGCTTAAGACTATGTTGTTAAAGTTTAATACTTTTCTTTCCACACCTTTTTCCTATAGCATGCCCAATCAACGTAAATGTTATATCTTTACCTTTGTCATTACTACTTTGACTGTTGACTGTGTGATGATTCTTCGTACATAATAATGCGGTCCTTTTGATAAGGAATAAATATGTGATACAAGGGTAGCAGTTAGTTCTGCCACCCTTCTTGTGAGGGGTACGTGAATAATCGCCATAATGCTCTTTCGACTTTGTTCTGCATCTGAAGGTCTGTCTAGACAAAGGGATGGGCTTGTTTCCTTCCCCATTATCGATTGATTGCTTTCTAAAGTCTTTCCAATCCATTTCCCAAATAACTTATCCAAATTCACAATCCGTACGCAAACATTCATCTTGGTTAGATGTACCATTATATAATTATTAATAGTACAAGAATAATGTTTTATCGTCTGAGTCACGAGATGACTATAAATATTTATTGGCTTATAAAAAATCTGATTTTCCTAAACAAGAGCTTCGCTAGTCATCTAGATGACAATAAATCTATCACAAGATGTAGCCGAAATGAAAAAAAGGTTTTTTCAGCTTTTCAATATGAGAGAAATGAAATTTATACGAAAATACCTTCCACGTGGCGGGGCTAAATCCCTTCAATGCCTTCATGTCTGGATTACCCCGTAAGGTAAAGTTCTCAGCAAAATATTTATGTCGTTACCGAGGTTTACGAAAATTTATATCTAAATTTCTTTCATAAGTATAAATAATTTTTTATTAAAAATTACCTTGGATTAAACAACTTATAAATAATAAATATAAAATACTCACTATAGAAGTATTACTCATTTGGCAACCATAAAATAAAAAGTGCGTCACCTCTTACTGAACAACGAATCACCAAAGTACAATGAAATGTATAACCATTTGAACGTGAGGAAACACGAAACGAACTAACCGCATTGTAAAATTTAGTTAAATTTTTTTCTCAATTTAAATGCTTTAGCATTTTCAATTCTTTGCGGTTTGACACATTCATTAGCTGCATGTGAATATATTCTGAAGCACTTATTATACTTGTCGCTTTCATTTGCTCCAGGAACAAATAAAAATGATACAAATATTACGAGATAAAGAACACGAGCAAAAAAAATCTGGCGCGTAGTGGAGGTCCGCCCGATCCAATGACTGAGACACTCATTCTACCACGGCGTCAATGAAATTGTCATTGGATGAATTGTTTTATAATATTTTCGACTCGAACAATCTATGAAATAGGGTCCCATGCCCGATCCTGTGTGATTCTTTGGAGACAACTCTCGATTGTACTCACCATGTCTCAGAGCTGTCATACGCCTCTAATCATGTTGTACATCAAATGTCAAAAATCTATTCGTCAGTTGGGCGAGTTAGTATCTCCCCTGCTAGTTGCTAGTAGCCAAGACATGGCTGAAGCAATCAAATATGAATTGATTTTTTCTATTATTATATGCTTTCATAATTTTCTTCTAAATTGTTTTCATTTGTTATTTATTTAACAATGGATGGAGGCAAGGAGACCGATCAGGTATGAAATTTTTGAGCCCTTGTACTCATTTTCTTTTGCTGTAGCTTTCAGTGTGGAGGGTGGCTTTAAAGGCCACCCCTCAATAATGATGCCTAACGTGGAGCAAGAGGGGCTCTTAAATTTTAAATACATAGATGTAAGCCCAATATTAAAATAGAGGATCAGCAATGGACAAAAACAGGAAGATTTTGCGTTGGTAGAAACATTACCAGGTAGACTAAGGTGAAGATTGTTAGAACACTGTTCTTTCCGAAATTTCTGGATGGATCCGAAATACATGTACGCTCAGAGCAACACGAGTATAGGAAGGTAGATTAGATATTCTGGTAGCGTTTTTCATAGACATCGCTATAAATTAAATTAACGTTGAGTAACGTCTATCTTCCACAATACAAATGCATTTACTGACATCGTAAAAGACATTCTGATGCAATGAAGAGGCTGGTGTTAAAATGTAGGGTCAAGGGAACTCGTTCCTCTGGAAAATCAACAAATCATATGAATAGTCTGCAAGCAACAGCTCGCTTCAGGAAGCCGTTAGAAATAAAGATAGTCATGGCTTTGGTGTCATGGTTAACGAATAAGAAGAGCCTTCGTTCTACGCTGAACGTGGAAGTCTAGGATTTTTCTAGAAGGCATTTAAATGATTTTTCTCCAGGATTATTTTCAGTTTGAGGCACTGGAGTCTCTTTCTTTCTTTTTACCTACTGTAATATGAAATACACATTTTTTTCACCTCAGCTACCTTCAAAAACCTGTTTGCTTCTATTCCGTCTTCTCTCATATGCCCAAGAAGACCAACGAAAATAATAACACGTTGGAAAGCGTAGCTTATCACTGATATTAAGCCGTAGAACTCTGCGGGAAACCTGTATATCCTGAGGCGACGTGACGCAGCGCCACAATGTTCTCTTCCAGTTAAATATGTATTGCGAAGTACGTCTCCGCTTCCAGGGAGAGAATGTTCGTATTTTCGTCGGCATTATTTATGTTCTATGCTTTCAAAACGTGTTGTCTAAAATTCCTGGGAATAATCCTACCACAAAGATATCCAATTTTCGTAATACGACCGGATTTATTAAAGCTCTTAAAAATAAAATTTATTTTTAAAATGTACATATTCAAGGAAGAAAATCATTTACATATATTTTTATTTTTCCTTGGAAAACGAATAGGATTACGAAATATGCTTTCATTATCATCATCATCATCTATAGTAACTCTACTAGTGATGGGTCCGCTCTGTACTCACTACTACAATGTAGTACTACACCACATTGAAGTGCACACTTCGCACATTTTGATGTGTAGTGCACACTACAAACTACAAACACCAAAGTTATTGAAAGTATAAACTTCAAATAGTACACTTCATTTCAAAGCGAACACTACAAAGTACATACACTTCAAAGTTATCGAAAGTATGAGAAACACATTTTAAATAGTGTATTTTTTACGTGAAATTTTTGGAAAGTTGATGTAGATATATGAAGAACTTTCTGGAATCTGTAACAACCCCCCCCCCATGGTTTGAAAAATTTTGGGAGCTATGAAGAAATTTTTGGGAAGTTGATGTAGCTAAACGGAGAAATCTCTGGAATCGAACGAACAAATCAGTCTGGCGACCTTTTTTTTTTTTTTTTTAGGTCGCCAAATGTTACTTTGGAGAAAATATCGTCATTTATTTAAATATTTTTGTCGTTGACCTTTTTTTTTTTTTTAGCTCGCCAAATTTTTATTTGGGAAAAAAATACTTCATTTCATTTAAAAATTTATTTCACTATTACTTCATTTCATTACTTCACTTCATTATTATTACAATTACTTCATTACATCACTTCACTTCATTAATACTACAATTACTTCATTACATCACTTCACTTCATTAATACTACAATTACTTCATTTCATTACTTCACTTCATTAATACTACAATTACTTCCTTACTTCACTTCATTTACTTCACTTCATTTCGTAGTACTACAATTGCTTCACTTCAAGTAGTTTTTACTACAATTGTAGTGTACACTTTGTAGTCTTCAAACTGGTGAACGTGTGTGTGTTGTAGTCTTCATTTTGAAATGAAGTTTTTCCCTTCGCTAAACTCTACCAATAAAATAATACCGTCACGAGAATCTAAAAAACAATGGTAATACCATATAATCAAAGTCTCTTTAACAGTGTACATGAATCTAGAATCAACTATACTTCTCGAATACTATATTTCTCGAATAAACTATAAAATACTTTAAAAAATGAGGGTTAACACAACACTGTTTTATTCCACTATATTTATTTTGAATTGTTAGAACGTTTTCGGAATTTCTCCCATTGTCAATAACAACACGTTTACAACTTAATGTATTCGTCGTGTTGTTGTTATTGACAATGGGAGAAATCCGGAATACGTTCTAACAATTCAAAATAAATATAGTGGAATACAACAGTGTTGTCTTTACCCTCATTTTTTAAAATATTAAAAATGAATATCGACAATGTTACAAACAAAAAACTTGAACATTTATAAAATACTAGCTATATGGAAAGACCAGTCGAATATTCTCGAAACACCACGAACTCTGACATTAATGTATGAAAGAGATGCAAGCGCGCGCACGTGTTTGTTGTTTCTGACAGCGTGCTAACGCCACAAAGTTGATTAGAGATGAAAAACAAGTGACAGACATTCGGTGCGAATGAGTAGATACTAACGCGCGAAATTGAGCGACCTGGCGATAGCCAAGAAGTGCAGCAAAGATTCTAGTGACGTGAAATAGTGCAAACCTTTGTAAAATATTCAAGTGACATTGTGTAGAAAATAAAAGTTTTATTATTTTTAGAGCTTCATTTGACTGCCACAGCCACGATACCGTGACAATACTTTATTCTAAAGTAAAGTCCACAATGACATTTACTCTCATGTATAATATATCTCAGTTCAACATGTCAGGGGTAGAAAGCCAAAAGGTCTTTAGTGATTTTTTTTAACTTTACGGGAGAGTAAAAGAAAGTTCTGTCAACCTGATTTTGTCAATGTTTATTTTATTATCAAATAATTTCCATGTGGAAATAGTTTCATAATAAAAGAAATATTGATTAAATCAGAGTAACAAAACATTATTTTGCTCTCCTATAAAGTTCTAAATAATCACCAATGCCTTTTTGGCTTTCTACCCTCGATACAATCCTTAGTTTATAATAAACGATTTGTTTATAGTCAAGTATAGCGGGAATTTTTTAGCCTTTTTGTGTGTTTTGAAATACATAAAAACTAACAAAAAAACTCAATCCACGTACCTACCGCAATATTCCTGAATAGAACATGATTTTCTTGTTTAAGATATACACATACAGTTAAATATTCACAAGTTTTGTTAAATAAATATATTAATTAAAAACTAAAATCTTCCTGGTGAAAAACCAAACCCCGGTCATCCTTGCGACAGGCGGGATCACAAACCATTAATAAAGCTGCCGAAAAGTCAATGAAATTAAGCTATCTTTAGCTTTTTATTAATACCAGCTTCTTGCGATCAATAGGGGTAACCAATTGTTTTAAATAAATCAAAATAAGTGGAAACAATGTATAAATCTCTCTCAGTTCAATTCAATTCGATGCAATTGAGAATTTACTTGGTAACACATTAACTTTTATCGCTCACTTATATCACGCTCTGTCTCAACAAAAAATTGGCCGTATTCCAAAAATAGCAATATTAATAATAAGATCTTTATCCCAACACTTAATAGATGAGAATAAAATGAAAAAAATAAACGAGACATAGGTATACGTCAATGTTTAATGTTCGTCGTACTTATAACAGATTCGTGCAAAAATATATAAAACGCAATAATAGCCCCCAACTTCAACTAATGCAGCAGTATACTATTTCTGGCTAATGAAGAAGAATTGAAAAAATTAACAATACTCGAAAATAAATCATTAAGAACTATACTAAAAAGAAATCGATACACAAGAATCAAACGTTAGATCAAGACGTTAGAAACTTATTCTTCAAATACAGCAAAATTATTTTGTGGTGAAATAATTATAATTTATATAAAATAACTTTGTAAACATCACTTTTTTATTGAAAAAAATTGAATTTTTCATTATAAAAAAAAAATGATGTTAGAAAGCCTACAAATAATGACTTTTAGACAAATAATTAAAATTAATTATACCTTCTTCTATTTATATATAAAATTGTTAATGGACACAACAATACATTTGAATTATTAAGAAAAAAACAACATGAACATGACCATTGTACAAGAAAAAAAATTGAAATAAGATTGCCATTCAGAAAGAAAAAAAGATTGCAAACATCTTTGATGTACAGTGGAATGAAGTTGAATGTGAGTCTGCCAGGGGATATTAAGGACGAAAAAAATATGAAAATTTTTAGGAAAAAACTAATAAAGTTCGTGATACGTGCTTTTGATTAGAAATTTGATATACTGATATTTTACATTGTATATATGAGAAAATATAAAGGTTATTACATTACCTATTTTAAGAATAAAAAAAATAAAAAATAAGAAGATTTGTATATTTTCATGTATTTCTCTCAAGGTAAGTACCTTTATTTGTGGTGTCCGATGTCTGCAATACCTTTAAAAAAGGGATTAATTTCTACAATGCCTTCTTATTCGGGCGGTCTGGTCTGACAGAGCTTCGCTCTGCCGCAAACGTAACCTCACAATTCTCATGTTTCGACTAAAATTACATCAAATAAGTACTAATTCTGTATTTAAAGCTCATATTCCCTTTTTATTTATGATGTAAAATTATGGTAAAATTGTCGCATTGGATCATAGAAAAGAGAAATATCGTTGGACTCGTATTTATTTTTGACGTTTGAAGGATAACCGTCATATACTTCTTTTGCCTACGTCTCATTTATTTTTACTTTTTTACTCTCGTCTATTAAGCGTTGGGATAAGATCCCAATATTTATATTTTCGAAATACGGTCGAATATCCTTTTAAGCCATGCGCGGCGTCTTTTATACCCGCAACACATCAGGTTAAAGATACGGCCAACACGTGTTACCTCATGTAAAGATTATTCAAATAAACCGCACCATCAAACAGTGAGTATTACTTACGCCCTGTATTGACCTGATTTATTTTTTTAGCTTCGCTGAAAGCAATCATTTATTCTTTCACATACGCTACCACACACACTGAACATGAAAGAATTCTCCCGATCAGGTGGGAATTCTTTACTCTCACCGAACGTGGCTGTGCGAGGCGAATAAAAACACTTAAACAATTTCAACTTTATTTATTATCCAAAAAGTCACTGGACACGAATTAAATCGGAACATTGTTCTTAAATTTATGGTTGCTAAATTTTTCTAGAATATTCCACACACTTGTTATTACACCGTTTCTTAATTCGCACTATTTCACGTTGTTTTTATTGTTTCGATCACTTTCTAGAAAACTCCATTCATTATTCGCACGTAGAAAAACTTTTCCTTCCTTTATTTACTATCACTGGAATTTACCGCGGATCACACTGCATTCGCTTCGTTGCTAATGTCGCGCCGGTTAAACATCACGAATGACTGACGAATGAATGAGTGACGCCCTTGTTTTTATAGGTAACTTGGTCATTTTGAGAGACTTGCGGAGCATTCCAGAGGTTACGACAGACTCTAGACGATTCCAGATTGTTCCATAGTTTTTTTGTCGGTGTAACCGAGTGATGAATTTCGAAAAGTATTGTACAGTATATTGTGATGCCAAATCCATCAATAATTTATATGTATATATATGTAACAAAAGTAACTTCTGGACTCCCTCGCGTTTTCTGTAAATGGTCTCCCTGAGAAGAACTAGGCCGACGTTTCGACACGGTATCACGTGCCATTGTCAAGGCTAAAAAATAAAATTAATAATAAAAAAATAAAAAAAAAAAAAAATATATATATATATATATATATATATAGTATTATATATAAGTAGTATGTATATATATATATATATATAGATATATATATATTTGAAACCATAACACTTTTAACCATTTGAAGGTTTCACTCCATGGAAACCACTCGTTTATGTAACATAAAACATAAAAAAGGCAATTGAAATCCATAAAAAATACGTACGGAAAATATGAATACTGGGGAAATATTTTAAAAAAAGGTAAATTTAAATACTGAAATTCATATAATTTTAGTAATGTTGAAAATTTCAAAATAGACTCATTAAATATTTTTGTGAAAAATGTTAGATATAAGCTTTATTATACAGGGTTAGTTCAAAAATATCGAACATTTATATTTGTATAATGCCACCCCAAATGAAGCACGGGAGTTGTCCTTTGGTGGAGATGTGTAGAGGACATTTACGCCTAAGCGTAAATTTTTTCCTGCTCAAAGAAAGCGTCAGTCACTGGCAGTCAGACTTTGAGTGAAAAAGTGTAGTTAGTGTCCATTGGATTGTAAATTTTTTTCAATGAAATGACGTAAAGACTTGAGCACCGATATTGCATTATATTTTGCCTAAAGTTTGGTGATACCTACTAGAAAAACATTTAAAAAAAGTAACCCATAAAAACCAAGTTTTTATTATACTCCTTTTCTCATTTACTAGTTGAAACATTTTTTTTTCGCTTAACCTACGCGTTGGGCTTCGGTCGGGCGACGTTACGAAAGGGAGTAATAAAAAATTTCCAAAAATCCAAAATTATACTATAATCAGGTTTGGCATCTACCAGACGCGTTGAAATATTTTCATACAACTTAATAAGTTGTATGGAAAAACCATTCAAAATTTGAAAAATCCAAAAAATTTATTAATTTTTTTTAACGAAAATTTGATAGATCTTCTTGATCATCGTCACGAGTCTGCTTGCAAAGTTTCAGCACGATTGGATCACGGGAAAGAGGTTTAAAATGGATCCAAAGTTTTTTCGTCAGACAAGAAGACGCCACGAGTTAATAAAAAGGGAGTAAAAATGGGAAATATTTTAAATATACAGACCAAGATATATGGAAGAGGATTGGAGTTAGATCGAAAGAAATATTACCAGTTAATGCAATTTTAAAAGCACCGCAGGAGAAGAAAAACTACATTTATATATAATTGTTAGTATAAATTTTAGTTGCTGACGACAACGTTGATTTACATTGCATATTAGGACAATACTTATTGTTACAATAAGCAATGTAAAAAAGCATCTAAATGCTCCTGAAAGAGTTTAGAGGCTCTTTGAATAATCTAGAAATTGTGGAGTGGCCTGAAGTCTCTAGGCTCTCGTGCGGAACGCTGGGCAGTAGCTATATATAATACGTCGCCGGATGGTCAGAATGTTTAAGATAAATAATTGTGTGCAAACAAAGCGATTGAACAAAGCTATTGTTTCCGGGTGCGAACGTTCTTGAGAGTTCTGATATATAAAAGGATTGCTAATTGTATATAAATGCAGTATATTATTTTAAGTGACAATACAGTGAATAAGTTAAATTAATTTTTAATTTTTATCCGATAACTAAAAAATGTGAAAGATATTTTTTATCTGTGGTGATTTTCTGAGCTGTTAGTCATAACGGAAATGATTTAACAAGCAAAGTAGCTAACTTAGTTTGAGAAAACTTCATTTCAAAGTGTTAATTGGCTGTTATTTTAATTTAATTATGACTTTAATCGTGTCTAGGAATGTCGTAACTCTGTCGAGGGTTATAATTATTAAATTTAACTACCTTTAACAAAGTAGAAAATCATTCTATCTATGCAAAATGTTCTCTTGTTGCATTTAAAATATACTCTCTTACAGGTGAGATCGAAATGTAGAAATATTACCTACTATTCAATTCATTTCAAGAAAATGATATACCTATACAATATTTCTAAATATATATGTTACCGACGTAAATCGCCGGGAATCAAGGGATGAAAAATTACGGGGTTCTAGTAGGATACAATGTCTAAGGGGGGTGTGGAGAGGTATACGGAACGATTGGACTGTATTTTTGGGGATAAAGGAACAGCAATGAAAAGCCGAACTCACCACTAAGGTATTGTTAGTGATGTTCGATTAATTCGACGATTCAATTACAGAATCTTCGAATGCGAGCACTAAATACAAAAACCATTGCAAAAACATAACAATTGACACAAAGACGATCTACAATCGATGACAGGTAGATTTTGACTATTTGAATAAGATAAGATGAAAGAAAGAGAGAGTGACCTCCCTCATGATGTAAATGCCATATCTAAAATTCCTCCGTTTGTCGCCTTTAAATGCAAATACCGAAGAATGTATAATCTATTAATATATTTTAATTAATAAAATACTAACGGGTAGTTGGATTGTAAGAAATAGCAGTGAAAAGATTAATTTGAATTTTGTATAGAATAACCGATTACTGGGTGATCATGTATTCACCTGACGGAGATATCGGAGGCTGTGCGGCGTGAGAAAATGGATCTAAATATTTTAATTATTTACGTCTTGCTTTGATGTCTGTGTTGTGTACGAATTTATATAAAAATTCCTGCTACAGAAATTCCGGGAATACCTTACACGAGAGCAATCTCAGATCGGGTTCGTAATCCAGTAAAGAATTTATGGAATTGTCCATCGCATTTCGTATATTTTTTCTTGAAGTATGGAAAGGAGCGTTTTCAATTTTAAAATTCGATAATGTATACCTTAATTGGTATATGTATATACTTACTACTTTAGTATATTAAGTCAAAAAGTACAATTTCGAGATATCAGCGTTTGAAGTTAAAAATTTTACAAGGATTTGTAACTTCAAACGCTGTCTCACATGCAAGTGACTATTGTTTTTGGAAGTATTTCCCCGCACACAATCGAATACACATGAACTAAGATATGTAAGGGCTATATAGATATATAATTATATCGACCTACATATCTTATCATCCTAAAATTTAATATATATATATATATTAAATTTTAGGATGCTCCAATAATGATTTTAGATTAAAATATTCAGATTTGCGGTTTTCCTCCAACTCAATTACAACGCATTTCACCTTTTATTTGAGTTACTTCATTAAAAGGATAAATAGTGACCCTCATAACTCAGTGGGCATGATACTAGCTTTTCACAGAGAGGGTCCCGTGTATGACTCCCGTTGAGGTCACAGTAAATCTATCTAATTTACTCAAGCCTGGGTATTTTGCACTTTTTAACTTTTTTATATACCAAGCATATTTACACTCCCGCTCCGAACGAGGCACAACATAACCCCAAAATTTTATTTTTAAAACTAAGTAATTGAGCTGCTATGTTTTGTAATCCTCATAAATATTCCTAAGAATACACCATAACAAAATTATATGATAATGTGTAATAAAACTCATTAAAACTTAATCACACAAACATAAAAATTATAAAATTTTAGAATGAAGAGAATCACCCAATTATTATCTGCATTTAGTATATCCTTACAATAAAAAATTCAATTTTTTTTTAAATTCTTTATTAATGTCTTATTATCTTGCATAATTATTTATAAGTATTTTTTCCTTACTTTATCTTACAAGGATTTGTGAACAATTGGTATGGATTTAATGCTTATAAGATGAAGTTACAAATTAATTTTCACTTGGGTATATTTTATTATGTCTTTGTTTGTTAATATCATTAATTTCACGTTCACCACTCAAAACTATTTTATTAAATTCACTATTTCCATTCTGTTGCTGCAAGTTTGATCTTCTATTTTTTATTTGTTCTTCTTATTATTTAAACATTAAATTTCAAATTTGTTTCTATTTGAAATATGTTTGGACACAGGTTAATATGTTCGATAATGATAACTCATACTCTTACCCATACATATCATTAACTTATTCTGTTTTATTTCCAAATATATAAATATAAATATACCTAAAAAAAAGATATAAGAATAATAATAGAGATAGATAACATAGATTGCATCGACATAAATGGATTATGTTTGAGTTAACATTAGTTAATTTTTTTTGTAATAATAGCTATAAAGTATTTTATATAATCTACCACTATTCTTTTATTTCTCAGCACTTCCATAGGCACAAATATTAAGCCAGTTAAGCAGTTTTTCAATATTTCACCTTTCAATATTCAGAATAATTACATATGACTTATTTTAACAAATTTAATCACAAGTTAATGAATGTTTCTTATCTGTCCTGCCCTGGTATTGTATATAAACTGGACAATGGTGGGAATTTAAAAAAAATATATCTATTTCCATCTTTTTGTGCTTCAGTACCTATTCAAAGGGGTTAGTTAAATATTCCAGCTCCTTCAAACTTAATAACGATCCATTTTATTAATTTAGTTTGATCAGTCTCTGAAAACTTTCCGAGTTCTTAATCTTAAAAGCCTGTTATTTTAATGTAATTACTATTTTAATACAGTCGCGGAGAGCCAGAGCGGCAACACGGGGAGTGCTTATTAAATTATCACAGTCCAACAGTTTTACTCTTAAATCTTTAATTAAAATCGGATAATCTATCTATAACAAATGGCGTTGTAACAGACTTCGTCGCTTCAGACGCCAATAGTAACTAAAATAAAAAGCTCGTGGTATACAGCGCTGCAGGATAAATCTAATCGACGATCCGCACAGTCCGACATCCGTTAGTAGATACACAACACACTACATTAAGACACACACACCCTGCTCTCGATACGGTACTGCAGTCCAGTGCTTAACATAACACAAACTTGGAGACAACCTGACTTCGGTACGGTATCGCAAGGCAATACTTAACCTACACTTCAACACAACTTATCACATCAGCCATGATGATGGACCCTGCAGTGGGATCCGAAACGTTGACCAGAGAGGTCACATATACACGGCAGAATATCCCAGACAACTATACACAGAAAAAACAAAATAATAAGTTTCAGAGTTTTTGTGAATACCAAAATATTTTACAAATATCGGCACCACAACTCCTACTCTACGCATCTTGAAAGAGCAGAAATGCGAATGCTTAGATAGTCGGCAGGACACTAAGAGGTATGATTAAAAGTTCACGCATTCATGCTTAGATAGTCGGCAGGACACTAAAAGGTATGTTTAAAAGTTCACGCATTCATGGTAGCCTGGGTGTCACGGAAATAAACAGTTAGCTGGAGGAACGACAGTTGAGGTGGTATGAGCACATAAGACGGAGACCACCAGACCACACGATGAAGCAGGCAATGTCTATGGAGCTTCATCAACAGTCATCCAGAGGAAGACCTGGATGACTCGAGGCTTCAAAATCCTACAGAGAAACGGCCTGAATGAAAGCGATACCCAGAACCGAAGAAGATACAGCCTGAGTATGATATTCTTATTATCTCGTCGTGATGTCGGAGTTCTCCAGTAAGAGAGGTTGTCGGTTACAATTGGTTTATTGATGACAACAATACGATATACAGCGTTTGCAATGAAGAATAGAGGTCTGTCTCGATATAAAGGTGAAAAAAGCCCAGAGGCGACATGCGCGCGACTTTATAAAGCATTTGCTCTCTCTTTCATGCTCTGTCTCTTTCAGGCGTCGCGACATACGTCCCTCAGATCTATTATACTGAGAACTAGAAGAAACAGTCTGCCTAGGCAATGAGTTGGGGCAGTGCAAGGAAGAAGACGAAGAGGATCAAAATATTCCAAAACATACATGTGGTACCGTTAAGTCATTATTTAATATATATTATATAATACATTAATGTATAGCCAATTCCAAAAATTCGTTGCATACACGACATTTCAAAGACAGAGATATTTTCATGCCCATATTACACCTTTCTAATGAAATGTTCTACTAGTAAAAAGGTATTTTCAGCTAAAAAAGAAAACAGCTAATTTTTATAATATTCTGAAAAAATGTTAACAATCATTTTTAGGATTCGGGAATTTTATGTGGTTTTCAGTGGACATGATTAAATATGAAAATTAAAATGATAGAGAAAGTTTAGTGAAAAAGTGAGAATCAAAGAAAACATATACAAGCATGTAACATAATAAGTCCAAAATACTTTACAGGTAGATTCTAACCTTAAATATGAGTCGAAAATGTCCAATAAAGCAAATTTTTTTGCAAGTTTTGGATGATTTTATTTGAATTGTATTAAAGTGAATTTATTTTTAATATTCGATATACGTTACATTAATGATAACAACGTCCAACAGAAAACAAAAATATTGAAAAAAATGCAAAATTTCAATTTGGTTATCACCATAATTTTGAATTGAATTGAAAATTTTCGATTCATAATTTAGACAGAATTTTACCAGTATGTATTATGAACTAGTTATGTTACATCTTTTATTATTTCATTTCAGTACCGATAAATCGGCGTTTATTGCTTAATAAATACACACATAATAGATATAAATATAGGATAAAATGTAGCAAGCCACTCGGCCCCTACCTACCTCGCTAGAAATATCTGTTCAAATTATATATCAAACTCCACTCCAATCCTTTCTCTTGTATGGTGTGGAGACATGGACACTAAACTAAAAGCTAATCCGCAATGTCGAGGCTTTTGAGATGTGGCTCTATAGACGCATATTAAAAGTTTCCTGGGTAGATAGATTGACGAATGTTGAAGTTCTCCGGCCTATAGCAAAAGATCGAGAAGTGTTGCGGACTATCAAGATAAGAAAGCTTGAGTATCTCGAACATGTTATGGGAGAATTTATTTATTATTTATTTATTTTTACGCCCAAGGGGCTTTTAAAGGAAATAATATGAATGTACAATAGGTATAATAAAATAGTGCGATTATACATAGTAACTTAAATTTGTTAAAATAAAATTCAATAAAACAAAATAAGACAAAGTTCAGTTTAAAAAAAAAGTTATTAAGTAATTAATTCATTGCAAATTTTTACATGAAAAATATTAACATACTATTAATATTGTATAATAATGCAATTTATTACAATTTATTATAAATGTTAAAACTAAAAATACATTTAAAAAACTTAAAAATAATTCGTGCAATGATAAAAAGAAAACACGTAAGATAAAAAATACAAAAACTTGAGTAAACTAAAATTTTGTCTAAACAAACTCATGAAATAGGTGGTAAAAGTAGCGTAGGAAGACGCCGCATCTCATGGCTGCATATCTTGAGGGACTGGTACAAGTTTGTTCCGTGCGGCGGTGAAGAGAGTTGTAATCGCCAATATGAATGCCGACCTCCGATAGTAGATGGCACTATAAGATATTTAACCCACATATAATTAGGTTACACAGGCATGGTAATGCTTATCTATCTAATATATAAAGAGGTAAAGTTTGTGAGTTTGTAAGTATGTAATTTTGGATGTAGGAGGTCATCTCTAAAACTACTCATCCGATTTCACAAATTCTTTCACCAATATTTAGAATGGACGTTCAAAGTGGTTATAGGCTATATATTATTCAGTTAAAGTTCAGGCTTTTCGTGGTGACTTTTTTTACAACTAAAGTCGACGAAAAACGGTCGAGTGGATGGATTTCTTGATGAACGCTACCTTAACAGTAAGAGATGCTTTCTAATGCTTTTTAAAGAGAAGTTGTAGAACTCAAAAAAGCTTATACAAAATTTTGACAAATATCTATGTGTTGAGGCTAATTCACAAATTGATAAAATATTAATAAAATATATATTTAAAATTAATTTTAATCTGTCGGGGGTAATTTTAGTAGGTAATGCTAAATTATTATGAAAATAAATTTGCTTACTTTTATGTAAATAAAAATTTCCTTTTGCACAACATTGTTTGGACGAGTAGTTTAGATTATATTGATTTTTCACCGATACTCTTATAGTCTCAAACTGAATTCCACGCGGGCGAAGCTGCGGGCGCAGCTAGTCTAGATATATTTTTAGATGATTTACATCATAACTATTATATGTTCACTGATAGAAAAGTTTCTTCCTAACAGTTAATTTGCATTTTTAGTTGGTTTTTAATTGTTCGCAAGAATTTTTTGTGCTTACAATTTTTATTTTTATTTTTCCTTCATTAGTTTCTTTTTCCTTTATTAAGTTTCTCAATCTTCTGCAATGGTGTGATTATTGGGATTCACTGTTTTCTTTTGCCTGTAAAAAATCTTTTGTGAAATTGAATTTTTCTATATACTGTATACTTTTGAACTGCATTATTCTTTTGTATAATCTGTTAATCAACGTTTTTTTTTTAACTTTAATTTTTCTCTAAATTCAATATTTATTTTTAGCTTTAAAGTAGGGATGCTTCGATACGTACTTTTGTCGATACGATACCCGAGCATAGATAAACTTTTAAATATGAACGAATTAAGCGCGAAGATGGCGCGTTTACACATGAATTATCTATAGTGCGAAATTCAAAATACAGGGTTATTTGTAAAATATTAATAACCTCGCAGGACTTTACTCCTGCCTTGATTATGAGTCGAAAATGTTCAAGCTATCATGACCTAATATCAATAGTTATGGAGATACGCGACGTCAAAGTTTGCATTTTTTTTTCAATATTTCTGACCTATTTTTTGTAAAACTTTAGACTATCATTACAGTAACTCATATCGATTACGAAAAATTCATTTGTCTCAATACAAGTTAAATAAAATGATAAAAACCCTGAAAAAAATCCAATTGAAATATTATCCAATTGAAATTTGAAGGTTATTATTTTTTTATTTGACTTGCATTAAACGGAATGAATTTTTCATATTCGATATAAGTTACTGTAATGATAGTCCAACGTTTCACAAAAAATAAGTCAGAAATATTGAAAAAAAAAAACTTTGATGTCGCATATCTCCATAACTATTGATATTAGGTCATAATAGCTTGAACATTTTCGACTCATAATCAAGACAGGAGTATATCCCTGCGAAGTTATTAATGTTTTACAAATAACCCTCTATATCGGTGTATCGGCAAATTAACATCGCCGATTCCGATATATCGTAAAACTCACGATATCGCCGATACATCGGTATCCATATTATATCCGATGCATCCCTACTTTAAAGGCTTTATAGTCATGTACAATAAAAAAAATGAATCCATGACCAGTACAAACCAGCAGTGTACATTTGTTGCTAACTTATATTATCTATAAGAGCATTTGTTTATTGTATACATCAAGACTTTGCAAAATCTGTTTAAGTAAATGATGCTTAAATGGCGTGATGAGTAGTTTTAAGCACCTTCAAGCTATCTCGTATGCCTGATGGCACAGCAAACTTACTTTTCAGTAAGCTTGAGTGACGTGGGTTCTAACGTATCGTTTTATTTCCTAGGGAGGGGAGCTTAAATAATTGATTAGATCGCTGCCGCCCGCACGATATGGATTAACTTGTTAAAAAATGGCGGGATTTTGAACTTAATAGATTAAAGCAATTTATCGGTCGTTAATTATACTTATTGGATAAATCGTTCTGAAATAAAGGGACTAATCTTCATTGGAAATGACAGTTTTTCTTTCATTTGGAAAATAGGATTGTCGTCGAGCGGTGGTTTTAGGAGAATATCACCTCGCTAGGATATTTTAAAAGTGCTATAAGTCATTTATGAAATTATTAAATACATTATATTGCGTGAGTTTCAAAAAATATGTGAGATGTAAATTAATCCTTGACAATAAATCCATTGAACGGGTGAATAGAATTCATATATTAACGTACTGAGCAGTATAGATGTTCTTCAAGAGGTGAAAAGCCATGTAACTCAGCCCAGCTTATTAATAAATTGATATTAAATACCACTGACATAAGCAATATGCATACACTTATAATGTAGTTTTAATTTTCATTAAACTGAAAAATTAAAAAAAAATATATATTTTTTATAATTATCTAATTCATAGTATTTTATTTAAAAGGCATAAAGTCAACATTTTCATTTTATTTGATAACAATTTTGAAATCATACTTATTTTAAAAACGGAATAAGATCGACTATTTAATGGGAATTACTGATGGACATTATAAATTATTATTATTGGGGATTATGTAGGTGCTCGACAAAATTGATAAATTTAAAAAAAGAAATAAATATAGTTTATAAATATCAGAAACGTATCACATCGAGCCTCATAACAACATCACAGATAGCCTATACCGACTTACAGCCTAACTCCCATAGCCAGTTACGAGTTCGTTTGTAAAGTTTATTATTCCCTCGCACGTCAAATGTGACGCAACTTTGTGGCGGTCTGCCTCGCGAAGACTCTGACATTGTTGGGTTTTTATTAAGGATAAAGTTTGAAAATGAACAAGACTTTGTAGTCAACTTTAATATAATTCCCTGCACGTTACGTGTCATCGTTTACAAGCGTTTTTCCCCTGTCCACGATGAGATTTTTATGAGATTTTATTATTATTTTTTCAGAACACTCTCGGCTTTCGTACCCCCGTCTATATAATAAATCGTTTGTACGACTAACCTTAAATTTTAGACTATTATTGTAGCGTTAATCAGTTTGGTGCGTTTCCCCAGCACCAGTTAAATTGAATTATATATTTTTTTATTTTTTAGAGACCACAAACAATGAAAACCATGATATATTAAATATTTAAAAAAAAATGTTTTCGTGTTAGTAGGTAATTAATTATTATTAATTTCCCATATATAATTGTTATATTTTGATTGTTTATTTTGTTAGTATACAATTATATCCTGAAGAAGGGGCTATGGATTCTGAAATATGTTGATATTTTTCAATACAAAAGTGGTAAAAACAAAGTTCATTTTTATTAATTATATTAGTAATATCACCACAAAATTATTTTGCTCGTTTTGAAGAAGACAATATACTGAGTTCCGACGATGTTTTACACCAATTAAGTGAAAACCCAACAAAGATAAGGGTATCAAGGATAATAAAGCATAGAACAGAAAAATAAGTTACACAACTACAAAATTTATCATTAACAAACTAAGAGTTAATTGACTATAAATTTCACATTGTCTCGTTATTCTATTTGTATTTATCAAAACTATCATACAATATATGTATAATATATTGATGTGTTTATGTGATGTATATAGTAGAAGTAAAATTATGATGATAACATTATCATAATTTTATATTTCATTGTATAATCTTAAAATTCTAGAGCTTCTTCTTCTTCAGCCATCTCTCCACTGCTGGCTGTTTTTTTCACATACACTACTCTATATTTTTCGATTCTTCTTTTTTTAGGTTTTTCTTACCCACCCCCTTCCGATGATTGGCACAACTTCTACAATATAGAGTTATAATTTATTTGCAATTTAGCTAACAATTAGAATTGTGATAAAAACATAACGTTGCTTAACTTACTTACCTAAATTATTTTGTCGGTTTGACACTAATGCAACACAGTATTGGGTCAAGTACGCACGACGTCGAAATCGTGTTGCAGGAGCATAAATCATTCCTACAGCTTCTTCAGCAGTTCTGTCAGGAAGCCATGTTTGGTGCATGCGTGGCTGAGGCATCATAGGCATGTTTTAGTTCCGAAATATTTGAATCTTTTTTCCATTTTCCAAAAGTTAAATTTGCCGAGCACATCGAAACACGTGTAATCCTTTCAATAATGAAGTAAGGATAAAATGTGGCTTCCAATGTATTACGATGAACTATACTACCAATGAAATAAGCATAAAATATGTCTAAATATTGGTTGTATTATTTGTATGTATCTACTTATATTTTTTATTAATTATACTTTCGTGTTTCGGAAAAACTTTTCCATCGTCAAGGTGTTTTATATATGTCAGTATATCGAAAAAAAAATTGTTGATATTTTGACACATATAAAACACCCTGACGATGGAAAGGTTTTTTCGAAACATGTAGGTGTAATTAATAAAAAATATAAGTAGGTACATACAAATAATACAATCAATATTTTAAAATGTCATTCTGCAATGTTGCTGAATCAATTGAAAAAATAAAATATGTCTGCTAATGTACTACCAATACGTCATTTTTTACTCCCTTTACATTAACTCGTGGCGTCTGCTTGCTTGCTTGCTTGCCGGCTTGCCGTCAAAAAAAACTTTGGATCGATTTTTGACCCTTTTCCCGTGATCCAATCGAGCTGAAACTTGGCAAGTAGACTCGTGGCGACGATCAAGAAGATCTGTCAAATTTTCGTTAAAAAAATTATTTATTATAGTATAATTTCGGATTTTTAAAATTTTTATTGGTTTTTTCAAATTGGAATCATTAGAAAAATATGATTACGGTGGCCCGATAACGTCGCGGAATATTTTCTAAATTTAAATTACCCCGTCGGTATACATAAAAGGTACTTCACTACGAATGTCGAAAATCTAAATTGACTGACAAATGTTTTCAGAATTTAGTCTTCAAAGCATGAAGTGTCTTATCTTAGCTCAAAACATCTGACATTTTAGAAATATATTAAATTACTGTAAGTTTAGTGTTATGTTACACGTTTTAATTCGTCTTTAATTGTTTTTATATTTTACAAAGAAAGGGAGTATAATAAAAACTTGGTTTTCATGGGTTTCTTTTTTAACAAAGCATTGATATATATAAAAAAAATATATATATATTTTTAATGCAGTAACGGATTACTAATTTTAGATGTACTGAATTCTTTATAAATTTATGGGCTATGTTTCTAATAAAATCTCAAATTCAGTACATTATAAACAAATAAATAATCCTCGATGACTGCCTAAAATTTTTTTGCTGGATATTGCTGCCTTTGCCTTAACACCCCACACTTGTATTATTGTGCGCAATGTCACCTAGGCAGCGCTGTGTACTGAAGTGAGTCAGAATGTGACCATTCTAATCACGTACTGGAACCTTTTCCGGACGAGTTCATCCCTTCAGATGCATCGGATCACGCCGCCGGGCCTTTCAATTCATTGAATGGGGCTTAATCAAAGGGTCTTTGATCGTTCCGAATTCTAGGACGGCGCCCTAACCCCCCCGCGTGAGTGGATTTTTTTGGCGTCGCGCGAGCCTCCATAAATTTCAAAGTAAATCACCTTTCAAGAAAATCACATCGGGGAATTCACAACAGAACATATATCATTGATGCGTGACGTTGAAGACTGGGCTATTTTTAAAGAATAATGGATATTTTAGTGTGAGACGCGTGTAAAGTGTGAAATATCGCAAAATGTATTTATTCATTTATTATTTATTTTAATATACTATAGAGGAGATCCAGAAGCGCATAGTGAGCGAAAATCACTGTTTTTTCCGCCTACAAAAGCAGATAAAATTCAGCTGTCCAAAAACATCAAGATATTAGTGTACAAAGCGCTCATTAGGCCAGTGCTGACGTACGCAGCTGAGACGCGGGTACTAACTAAAAGGAATGAGCGAACACTGGACGTTTTTGAAAGGAAAATTTTGAGGCGTATCTTCGGACCGGTTCTAGAAAATGGACTTTGGCGCAGACGTTACAGCAATGAGCTCTGTACTCTATTTAAGGAGCCAAGCGTCACAAAATTTATAAAACTGGGAAGACTTCGGTGGCTGGGTCATGTGGAGAGAATGTCCGAGCATCAAGCACCAAAGTCCCTGCTGAACTCAAGGTAAATAAGACGAAGTAGCTTAGGAAGGCCAAAATTAGGATGGAGTGACAACGTCCTTAAAGACATATCTGCCTTAGAGCTTCGAAACTGGAGAGAGCTGGCACTATACCGAGATGAGTGGAGGAAAATTATTGAGGAGGCCAAGACCCACCAAGGTTTGTAGTGCCAAAAATGATGATGATGATGATATTTATTTTATTTATTTATTTATTTATTAACGCCCTACAAGGCTTTTACAACAAATAGGCAAAGTGTACATTAACAGAATATATAGTTTAATGAAAAAATAATATTAACACGTAAACATAATAATGACATAAAGAGGAAAGAAAATACTTAAAATACAGATACAAATAAATAAGGATAAATATAATATAAAGTAAAAAGTAAGTATATAAAAGTAAGAAGCATAAGAAAAACATAATATAATAGAAATTTAAAAACAAAAAAAGTAATAATGTAGAGTGAAAAGATGTAGCACAAGCTTTGAAAGTCATATTATAATAAAAAAATATACATACAAATACAAATCAATTAGTTAAGTCCAAGACTAGTCATCTTTCAATACACTTTTTAATATATGTTTGAATAATAAACAGTTATTGGCAAAGACGTCCACTTGCTCTTATCTGTTTGCTAGTCTAGGAAACCTTTGCAGTGGGGAATTAAAGATATAGTTAGTAGCTGCAGTTTCCACGGCAAAACCGCATGACTTCTAGTTATGCGAAATGGAACACGCAAGCATATACGTTCTGGTAGTTGAGAACAGTCGATAATACCATTTATTAGTCTGTGTAAAAAGAGAAAGTCCGTCACTTTTATTCTAGTCTCTGATTTATCAAGACTGCTAAAATAGTTATTATTAATGCGCTTGCAGTGAAAACAAGAAGCATGACTAACTATAAATAGTTGCGGATATTTTATACGAACCGTATGTTTTTCCGAGAAACGATTCTCGACGTTTCGTTGAACGCTTATTCAACGTCATCAGGAGGACGACCTCTAACCGCGGAGGTGGAGATCGGACTCCTGATGACGTTGAATAAGCATTTAACGAAACGTCGAGAATCGTTTCTCGGAAAAACATACAGTTCGTATAAAATATCCGTAACTATTTACAGTCAAATATGTCTAACGACCGTATTAACAACCTTAACTCTTTAAGTAGCATGACTTTCATTTAAACATGTATTTGGAAAAAAAAATTGAAGTTAAATATTCAACTGGCAGAATATTATGAAATATTAAAATATGTATAGTATTTTAATTATTGTGATAGGAATATTACGAGATGCACCTGTTATTTCGGTTTCTTTTAAAAATATATGCTCGGGAAAAAGTCATGCTTGTTAATCCTAGTGCACGCTCCTGAATAATACTTAATAATAAATAATATTAATTTGTGAAAACTAGCAAACTTTGTATAACCACACTGATTTTTAAATGCCTACCGATTTTGATACTTTTCTGTATCTTATATTATTTATTGATTTTCATTAACTTTGTGGAATGTCATGATAATTTATATACAAATTAAATACTTTTATAAGACCACTTTTCTTCTTCTTCTGACTTCTTTTTACTTCAGACTTACTACAGAAAGACAACTTCTTATAAAAGTATTTTATTCATATATAAAGTACTGTATCTGCATCAGGACGGACGGATACAAACTTCCATAAATTAAATTTGTATAATATTAAAATCTCTTTTTACAGCTAGTAGTAGTTTACGTCACTTACACCATTTGTCACTGCAGCAAGTTCTACGGTTGTTTAAACCTAGTTTTTTTGCATCGCTCTCAATTACTATTACTCAATCTTGCTTCACTTAAAGTTGCTGATCCAATGTCATGGTACCGTGGAAGAAACATTCTTTGTACATTTCCGGCCCAACGTAGGCAAATGATTAAAAATTAACCCATAAAAATGAAGTTTTTATTGTATTTCCTTTCTCATTGAATCAGGCTTCGTGCCTACTATACTGAATTATTCATTTGTATTGTTTCCAATTTTTAAAAATCATTAAAATTTCTAAATATTCTAAAAAAAAAATTTTTTGTACACAAAAATTTGGTAAATCATTTTTATCGTCGCCATGAGTCTACCTATAAAATTTCAGCTCGATTGGATCACGGGAAAAGGGTTAAAAATCGATCCAAAGTTTTTCCGGCAGACAACTAACCGCAGATACTACGAGTTAAAAGAAAGGGAGTAAAAACCAAATGTATCAATCAATTAGAAAGATTTTCAGAGAAACAAATCTACGAAAAAATATTTTGGCTACTATCGGGATTCGAATCCAGGTCACCTAGCTTTCCGGGCTGGTATTTTACCAATTACACCACATCAGCCTGGTACCTTTCCGCCAATATATCGACATTATCTGTAAGTCTCATTTATGATTGTAAGTATGGCCACGATATCTGGATAGTTTTTCCAGATTCTCCATTTAATATTATACACTGTTCGGTTCGGGTATTCAATTATAGTCCCTCGGTACCTACCAAACTGGCAAGTAGCAGGGTTGAAATTGAAGACGCAATAGCAATGCCATCAATCCCCAGGTGGCGCCGTCAGCTCAATAATCAGGATTTATCCCCTGTTGACAACCACTGTCCGGTAGATAAATCAAATAGTTAGCCGGCCAGGTGCCCATTTCTGTCGCAGATAAATCTCCCCGGAGACCTAGCATGCCACATGTATAACAGGTTAAGCTCGCATAATAGTGAAGCGTTAAACCGTTATGCGATTGGTATTCGTTTTAATGGTAAATGGTAACCGAGATTTAACTGTTGTCTTATGTACAGATATATGGCGTCTCATGCCATAAATACATAAGCACAAATTTAGGTCATACATATACAAACGTGGCGAGTCTGCTGCGTAAACAAAACGGAGGTACAGCAGTGCACATGAGCCGTCGATACAGGTCGATGCCCAGAGCATTGTCAGCACACGCACACAGCTAGACTTCAAGAGAGTTATTTGTTCTCGAAACATATAAAAATAGGCAACGCCCTGTACGGGCATGTCAGTCTCTCAACGACCTCCGGCGTAGGCCGGAGGCCCTGTTCCGTCGATTCTTTATCATTGTCTTTATTATCGTAATTATGTATAACTTGTTATTGTTTTATCGAGTAAAAAATTAATCAAACATTCCACGACTTTGGAGAAATCCCGTTACATAACGGGTAGTGACCATAAAACTACCACAAATTGGTGACTACCAACGCTCAGCTTCACCTCCAAAGATATTTTAGAATTATTGCTCACAAAAGGGCCACTGTTGTGCGGCGGGTGCCTCTTCACTGTACCGATTGGTACAGCGGGTAGGTAATTCACCCGTTTTTTTAACGAACACAAAAACTGACACACTTCTCGATTCTCAGCGAACCAATATTAAACAAGACTATGAGATAGTGTGATCTGTGAAAAGCAGTTAAATACAATAAGATTACGTAATTCGTAATTCGTGAGAGATTCTTAGCAAAACTCAGGTAAAGGCGGTTAAAAATTAGAATGGCGTGATCATAACAAGAAGAAAAAATGAACCGTACACAAGAGCATAACAGGACATATCAAAATCTTATCTTCGATATCAGGATCAGGAAGCAATGGTCGATGGCCCAGATCTTGTTTCACATTTTCTTTCAGTTTCTTGGTCGGATATTTCACTTGCGGGTGGCAATACGTCAAGATATTTTTCCACGCAATTAAAGCGGATCAAAATCTTTAAGATCTAAATTGTGTTTAGGGTTGCGTGCGATTATAATTCTAAAAAGAGCGGAACAGTATTTAACAAGTAACGAATTGACAGAGAATAAAATGAATGACCTTTTTTCGTGGTAACATTCTCATCAATTACTTTTGCAGGTAGAACTGTAATGCATTCATTATCAAGGCGTTGCGGTAATAGGATGGATTTTGGAATTTGGATATTGGCATTTTAGGAAATTAAGAAGAAGGATGAGATAGACTAAACCCCAATGTGGTCCATACTCTGCCACTATTCAGTTCAATATCATATTCATTTTATACTATAATTATTCATCACGTCAAAATGACATAGTGTACAATGTTATGTAATAACGATCAATATGTGATTGTTTAGATACCGCAACCAATGGTAAGAGACTCGATTGTCTCTAGACTAAATTCTCATAAAAGTCTCATCCGTGGACACCAGCCTTCGATGAAGCATCAAATATATATATATGTATATGCAGTACCTAAAATAATACAAATTGTTAGTAAATATGTACGCGCAATATTATGAAACAAAATGATAAAGATGTCCTCTACAAATCTTTTACAGTGGTTATTATGGACACCCACAGCTTAAGGGGGGGGTGAGGTTAATTCGTACAAAAAAATGCATGTTTTTGTGAATTTTTTGTGACGACACAGTTAAAGCCTCTTTATTAAAACTAATGGTACATTAAAGTATGACATTTGAAGAATATTGTGTAAAATTTTCATACAAAAAAAAAATACGGCAATGGCAGCAATTATTCGGACGTGTCTCGGAAAAAAGGAGAATTGCGGTGTTCATCATAACTTGGGGCTAGATCATCTGAAATCAAAAAATCAAAGTTCATTCGTTAGATAATAGGTTTTCCCAGGTAACGCTGGGAGGGTTTTTTAAAATTTCAATTTTTCAATTTTTTGGAACACTTTGAAGGGAAAAACGCGATTTTTTGCGAAAAATATCGACTAATTATAAAAAACTCTCCAGCGTTACCTCGTAAATTATGTACAGAAATAGTGTTCAAAATTTCAAAAGGATCGGTGCAGTTGTTTTGAAGTTATGATGGACACCGACTTTGAAAACGTGAGATGTGGGGAAAACGCTTTAAAGTTTTGCACACTGTAAAATTCAAAATAAAACTCAACACTTATTTTATACTTACACATAATCGTCGATGCCATGTTCACACAGCAAAGAGCTTTCATCATCAGCATCTTTTTGTCCTTGTCTACGCAAAACTCTTCCAATACAATAGCACGTTCGGTGCTCCTCAGGTGAGCGCGTCTCTTAGCTGCCCGAGCAGGTATAGAAAATCAGTCTGAGTATCGCTCAAATGTTCATAATTTCGTCAATTTTGCTCCGATTGACTTGAAATTTTGACACAATATTCTTGTGATGTTATTCATTCATTTAAAAAATTAAAAATAAAATGCAAAAAAAAAGTTAATAACCTCACCCCCCCCCCCCCCCTTAAGATTAAGCTGAATCAATTTTAAAAATGTATCGTACGATTTAATATTATCTCACGCTGAGTGCGAAATAGCTGATTAATCTGCTTACTAGGATCCCCTCTGAGAGGCGGCATTTATCAGACAGTAACCACGGCGTATAAATCTTTGAACCACAATACATATTTCACTCCCACCGTCAATTTGTCCGTCCGTCTGGGCGCCGATAACGAGGCGTCGATAATGGCGTTCCGACGCCAACTCCTGCTATCCGCTATCTTCGAGCTCCATCGCTACCGTTGGATCTTCGCGCCACAGTTCAGCTTTCTGTCAGTAATTTATATGTATCGTTCAATTCTTGTAACACTCCTTAATCAATGTACAGCTTCAGATAATTATCTGTGATCCGTTAGACGTTGCAGTCAAAACATTCAAATAAGCCATACGTTTTTGGAGTACTTACATATAAATCAAAATGAAATGTTTATCCGATTAATGTGTTTCCGTAAAACTTAAATTCTATATGATTTATGAATTTAGCGCGATAGAATCGGAAGGAATCACACGCTATCGATGTTTCTGAGCGGTCCACACGAATCTGGAATCACTTGGTATATTCTCGTAGTCACTGAAAGTTTGTAGAGGCTATTGGAAATATGGAAGGACTACTAGAAATATGTAAAACGTTATCGAGGCATCGCGAAATCAACATGTTTTGTATAAAAGGGCGAGCGCGCGCAAGGCGAGCGAGTTATTTTGACAAGTGCGACATTGAATTCCACAGATAAAACAATATGGCCAACGCGTGTGTGACCAAGCGACAGATCTTCGTCACTGGTACTTACGTACGAAATAAAGTAGATATACCTATCGATAGAAAGAAAGTGCAGCGAAGATTCTAGAACGAAATTCGTGAGTTAGTTTGTGAAATATTCTAGAAATTTTAAGTGTGTATTAAAGAAGTAGAGTGTCTTCAATTAAATATGTTCGTTGACTTCGCGTAATAAATAATTTTAAGTGTTTCAGTTGCCTCCTACTGCCACAACCCCGCGACATTATGTTACTTCTACGTCTAGTTAATTACAATTTTATATTTTACTACTCAAGTTTCGAGAGTAACCGAATGCCTCATCTACATGTAAAGTATTAAATTTAAAATTGATTCAATATTTCTCCTGAAAAAGGCATTTGGATTACGGCAAGCTGTATACTTCGCCCATTAATTATATACCTTCTTCTTCTTCTGCTTCATCTAGGACTGCGTCCTGTCATTGCTCGGAGCCTGTTCCTGGGATACAGATGTCCAGCTATCTCGCCATCTTTTATGTGGTCTTCCTGGGAATCTGGTACCAGACGGCAGCTTGTTCGCTGCTATGCTCACTACTCTCTCAGTACAAGCTCTCTCCACATGATCTCTCCAGTAACGTCTTCTAGATCTTCCCCATCGGACAATATCCTCGACGTCACAGGTCCTTCGTATTTCGGAATTCCTCACTCGGTCTCGGATTGTCAGTCCCGCAATGGGTCGGAGAGTCTTCATCTCAGTTATTCTTAGGAGATTTTTTGTTCTGGTAGTGTCAGCCCTTGTCTCGATACCGTACGTCATGATTGGGCGGACACAGGTCTTGTATATCTTCACTTTGCTCTCCTTCAGCATATGTTCGTTTCTCCAGACAGCATTTCTCAAGCATCCAGCAATAGTTGCAGCTTTGTTTGCTTGCTCTTTTACTTCTTCGTCGGTTACTGCTGGATATCTCGACACCCAAGTACTTGAAGCTCGTTACTTGCTCTATTATTTTATCGTCAATTGCAAGCTCGCATGGTATTGGCAGTTTCGATGTTACCATGCTCTTAGTCTTAACTACGGAGATTTTCATGTTGAATCTTTGTGAAGATATATGGAATTTGTGCAGAAGTTTTTGAAGATCGTCTTCGGAGTTGGCTATTAATACCGCATCATCAGCATAGCATATTATATCTATCTGTTTGTCTCCCATGTTGTAGCCTAGATTCATTGTTTTGACATCTCCTATTAGCTTATCCATGATGATGTTGAATAAGAAGGGGCTCAAGCTATCTCCCTGTCTGATGCCTACTGCGGCTGGGATTTCTTTCGATAGATCATTGTTTACTTTTATGCGCATTTTATTGTTAGTATTCAAGTTATGAATAGCCTTGATGATGGGTAGTGGTGCATCTTTTTCCGTTAGGATATTTATAACATCTTCTAGAAGCACTCTGTCAAAGGCTTTTGTGAGGTCAACAAAACACATATACGCCGGTTTATTGTATTCAATGGATTTTTCCCTTATTTGTCTTACCACGAATATTGCGTCAGTGGTAGACCGGTTTTTTCTGAAACCTTGCTTTTCATCACAATTTTGAATTATGTTCTCCAGTTTTGTTTTTACAATGCTTGTGAAGAGTTATTGCTCTATAATTTTCCGGGTTTGTTTTGGAGCCTTTCTTAAAAATAGGGATGGTGATACTCAGTTTCCATTCGTTTGGTATTTCAGATTGCTCTAAGATTTTGTTGAAAAGTTTATTTAATTCTTTCGCTACCTTTATGCCTCCATATTTTATGAGTTCGTTTGGGATTTCATCTATTCCGGGAGATTTTCTATTTTTTAACTTCTTTATGGCTGAAATCACTTCGTTATTGCTCAGGATCACGTTTGATCCTTCGTCATGGCCATCGTCCAGCGTGACAGTTCTCGCTTGGTTAGCACTCCCAAGCAAGTTTTCAAAATAGTTTTCCCACTCAGTTATAGATATTTTATTTGTTTGTATGTATTCATTTATAGGCTTTTTTTGTTTTCTAAGCATGTTCCATACCCTTCGCTGTGCTCCGTAAAGATCTCTCTCCATGTCTCTGGTAAATTTTAGCCAGTATTCCTTCTTTATTTTATCTATTTCAGCATTGACCCTGTTTCGTACGGATTTATACTTTCTGTATTCTTCTGATGTGGGGTTGCTTCTATACATCAGATAACTATCCCTCTTTTCCCTTGCTAGGTTTTTTACATTCTCATTATACCATGGTCTCTTATTAGGTTCAGCATTCACATTTACTCTTTTTCTTCCTAGGGCCTCATCTGCAGCATTGTTGATGTAAGTTTTAATCTTTTGCCAAACCACTTCTACGCTGTCACTTTCGGTCACCCCATTTTGATTCATTTTATCGGTCACTCTGTTGACATAAAGTCCTCTTGTGCTATCATTCTCCATTGATTGTAGATTGAGTTTTGAGATGTATTTAGGTTCCTTGCGTCTTCTCTTTGGTCGCTTCAGTTTCATTTTGCAGAGAACTAGATGATGATCGGAACCTATATTTGCCGAGGAGAGTACTCTGACATCATTTATTGTAGAGGGATGGATATTTCTATTCGTTATTATGTAGTCGATTACGGATTTATCTCCCCTTGTGTTTTCAAATGTGTATTTATGCGGCATGTTATGTGGGAAATATGTATTGCATATTCTCATTTCGTTTCGCGCACATATATCTATCAGCATTTCGCCGTTTTGATTTGAAGCAGATTCGTTGAATCTTTGTTTGGTGCCTGCTAGAATTGTGTCTCCAATCCTGGCGTTAAAATCACCTAGCATAATTATTTTCTCTGTTGCTGATATTTGGTTTATTGTATCTTGCAGCTGTGCGTAGAACTCTTCAGATTCTTCTAAAGGTTTTGTAATGTCAGGGGCATATACGCTTATTATATTTGTTAAGATGTTTTCTACTTTTAGTGATATTTTAAGTATTCTATGGTTGACGTATTCTAAGGTTTCAAACGTGATATTTCTTGTAATCCAGAACACATTTTTATTGTGAAATTGCATTTTTTTCAGAACAAAGTTATGTGGAATTTTAAAACCAAATTAATTAATCAATTAGAAAGACATACAGAAAAATCAAATCCACGAAAAAATATTTTGCTGCTACCGGGATTCAAATCACGGATCTCCTTCTATCCGGGAAAGGCACATATATATACTATATACATATTATTCATTATTATTGATAAATTAATTATTATTGATTAACCTTCGCCCGTCAACAATGAAGGGCTTCGTATGTTTGAAATTCAGCATAGCAACTTAATTATTAATTATACAATTAATTTGTCGAGCATTTATTTAAAAAAAATATTGCGAAATCAATCTAACACACTTAAATCTAACATATTTTTTTACATTAATACACATTACATAATGATTTATAATTGCCGAAATTCTATTTAATTTGCTTAAGTTTTTCGAAAAATTTTAATTTCACAACAAATGTTTGCAAGCATTATCTGGTAGCGTTGTTAAAATATCGGCATCTAGCGCAGCCTATCATCTTGGTGGCATTAGTGATGAACATTTTAACATCTCAATTTGTTTTAAAAATAGTTTCCCGTGGTGAACTTTATAACAAGCTTGAATTAATAAAGTGCTAAAGATATTGTGAATATACCGTATGAATGAACTTCTTGTATCCTTGAATATCACTCGGGAGACCAGGATTCGGTTCTCCGTCAAAGAGATTTTTTTTAATTTTGTTAATGTTAATTAATGAAAGAGAGAGAACTAGGGAGGGAGCGAGAAAGAGCACGTAAGGTCGGCCGGGACCGCGTGAAAGCAGGCTTATCAGAGCCACCGCGTTGCCACCATACGGATCGCGCGCCATAGCACATATCTTACATTGTATAAAGTTATCCCAATAAAAGCTTTAACTATACCACCGTGTATTATTGGATCCAGCATCCACCGTAATAAGATCTCAACGCCACGCAGCAGATCTTAACATTGGCGCAGCAAAATCTCAACAGTTAATAAACTTAATTATTAAATATTTTTTTACACCAGTAAAACAAATTCTATGCAGAGGTGGAATGAAACATTTGTCTACCACATTAAAAGATTTTTTTACTGATTTTTTTATTTTTTCAATTATTATTGTATTGTGGTGAGTCGCAAATAAATATGCCAACGCATAAAATTGAGCGCGGGTAACGAACCCGTGAATTTTCTCAAGAAATCCGCGTAAAGAACAACACAAAATTTAGCGCGGAGCAAGCTGTCTTCACTGTCTGTTGTATTTTGTATTCGAAGTACAGTTACTGATATATACGAGATACAAAAGTCATCCGTAAATACGAACCGTAAAAACGAAAGAAGTTATTAAAGTTATATTATAGATGTCTAATAGAGACGAAGCAATTTTTTTATATGGAAGTCTTTTTGGTGGTCCGTAGAGCTTAAGATCTATCGTATGTCTGATTTAAGTGATCACTTTACACAACATAACGTTCACCAATTCCATCCATGAAAGACTACCACATCTATCAAATGTTTAGAAGTTGTATACGTGTGTTGTATCTTTACTACCGCCACCTGTGGCTGAAAATTTTTTCATTCCTATAAACAAGTACAGATGTCACCATTAGCAATGAGATATCCATATTTTCGACTGTAGTTTTTTAAGCAATATTCTTTTTATAAGTATTTATATGACATTCCTTCGGATTATTAACAAATACATTAGAATACGCCTGAAAATTATTTTAAAAAAATATTTACGTATTTTTTTTTGTATTTTCATACCTATCCATCAAAAAATATATTCATCTCTATGAGACATCTATAATAATATATATTGATTAATGATGTTCCCCTGGGGATAAAATGAAATGAAAGAATTTATTGAGATTTTAAATAATTTTTATGATTTCCAATTAATTTTCCCTTCCGTAATTAATAAAGTTTAGCGTAATTGCTTTTTCTGAACCTTCCGATGAAAATGCCGATAATGCATTAACATTCACCTCAATAAATGGATTAAGCTCGCCTCTTTCATCTTTTTTTTCGCCGTTTCAATTTGCAAATTGATTCGATTTCACGTCCGTATCACATTTTCCACGCGAATTTTAAATGCACCGAAATAAAATTACGACGGATATGACGTGACAGCAATGTAACACGTTTAATGTGACATTTTTCGATGCAGTTTGATGCTAATATGTTTTATTTATGTGTGTATTTGAAATGCGTAATGATGTTAAAAGGATGAGATGGCATGGTCATCCACTTCCAAGTCGGTTTACCTTCTATGTTTGTCAAGAAAATAATGATAATCGTTAAAAATAGTGTCATACGGCATCAAGTTTTTTTGGAAAATCAGATTTATTTGGAATATTTATCGTTCTTGACCCAAGGCAGATATACCTTAAAACCATTCTTGTAAAATTCCACAAGGACAAGGTAAATTTTAAGTGTACACAACAAACACGGGTTACAAGGCTGGCAAATGCAATTAATTTCGAGGTCCTAAATGAAAACGTCTTTTGGACAAAGACAATTTAATTTCACTACCCCGCTTGTTTTTAACAAGTTAACAAATGAAACTAAAGAAATTACAATAGACACCTTTTTATACACCGTATTACTAATTTTATAAAATATGTCAGGTAGAAGGGATGCTGAAGAAGTGATCTGCCCTTGATCTCTGAATTTGCAAAATCTGGTTTATATAATTTCAAGTATACCTACTCCAATAAAGTATTTTTTTTTGTATCTATTTAAATATTTATCTTAATTTTATATGTATATTTTCTTTTCTTTTAGATTTAATTCTTATGATTGTATATATTAATAAATTTTATTCTGCTTTCTTTTTTACGTTTATACTTCTTTACTATTGTTATTTATTACTATTACCTACATAACTATCAAATGTGAATAACTGCCACAGAACAGGTTGTACCTAGTGTGGCAGTTATCAGTAACTAATATTAACAAATGTAAAATAAACAAAAAAATGGCAGGTACACACACAGACAAGTTGCGGTCAACATGTTGAAGCTTTACTCTAAAATCACCTTTCTTTCAGGCTCAGTAATGACCTGTTGATGGTCTATTTGTTAAAACAACAGCACTCAACTCCAACTGAGATATTTTACGTTAAAGGTTTGATGTGACGATGATGTAACGGTGTAACGAGATGGTAAAAGAAATTAAATAGAGAATCCCTCGTAACATGTCGATGACAACAATGAGATCGGGCTCTCTAGTACCTAGGACACACTACTGTACTCTGAAATTATTTGTATCATTCGGAAAATGTATGGAAACGATAGGAACATCATAGTTAACACTAGAATCTAGGAGGTTCAAAAAACCAGCGTATGCATATAAAAAGCGGAACCGACAGCAGCGCACTAAGTTTATTTTGAGATTTTTATCAGTGCGAAATAAGCCGCGGAACGACGGCTGGGGTGGCCAGTCGTGAGATATTCGGAGCGACAGATATTAAGCAAAATAATCGAGCGGAGTATCTAACTGGCAATTCAAACAAGCGCAACTACCACGTACGAGAATTGGATGGAATGTTCTGTTAGATTCTGTTTTCACGAGTGCTAATAAAATCGAGAGCTATTTTCAAAAATTCGCACAGGAATTTTCAGGCAGCGTCATGGTTCATCGCATTGGTTGTTTGAAGATCACAAGCGCGGTGGTGTGAATGCAGGGCCGCGCCAAGTGTGAAAAGTGTGCGGCGCACACAGGCGCCAAGGCAATAGGGGCGCCGGATGCCAGCGCCAATTATTGAAATTTAAATTTTATGATATTAAAAAAATATATCATAAAAATTTAACCACTGTCCGAAACAAGATGGTCAAGCAAAATAATGCTGTAAAATCGCTGTTTGCAAATTTACCAGAAATTTATGATGCCCCTTATATGAGATATCAAATGGTACATCATTCGATCAGAAGGCAAAATATGACGCTAAATGTCTTTCAGAAAAAATATGTACCTATTCATTTATATGTTCACTAAATGTATGGTATCTAGTATTGACAAAAGTAAATTTTGTGAGCAAAATTCTACAGTTTATCGATATAAATATGCAAGTAGCTTTAGATGCTTTTTTTGATAAAGAGGTTTTTGATAGATATTAGAATCGACGAAAATTTTGAGAAAATTTTAAATACTGCCATGAAAATTGCCGAAAAATTATATATCGAGGCTGAATTTGAATCTTCTAGATCCAGACCCCTAAGACGTCGTAAAACTCCAAAGAAATTTGATTATGAACACGAACACCACACTATAAATAATCCAAAAACCTCTTTTTAAATGGATGTATTTTTTTATATATATGTAGTTAATTTGTCGAATAATTACAACGACGTGATTATTTTTTTATTTAAACTGAGTGATGACCAAGATCATCGATTAGGAACTTGCTGCAATCGTTTGCATGAAAAACTTTCAGCAAATGATTCATCGGATATTAACGCCGATGATTTATGTGAAGAAATAATGTCATGTCAACCTTTTGTCAAAAAAATTTAATAATGATGTGGTGAAAATTCTCGAATTTATATATTTGACAGCCGTGAGCCCCAACATCACCATAGCATTACGAATTTTTCTAACTATGCCAGTTAAAACATTACCTGTGCTCAACAATGAGCCAGGAAAGGTAAACAAATTTAGCAACAATATATATAGGGTAATTTGTAAAACATTAATAACCTCGCGGGGCTATACTCCTGCCTTGATTATGAGTCGAAAATGTTCAAGCTATCATAACCTAATATCAATACTTATGGAGATATGCGACATCAAAGTTTGTATTTTTTTTTCAATATTTCTGACTTATTTTTTTGTAAAACGTTGGACAATCATTACAGTAACTAATATCAATTACGAAAAATTCATTTGTTTCAATACAAGTTAAATAAAATGATTAAAACCCTGAAAAAATTCCAATTGGAATGTTTTATAAATTGAATTCGAAGGTTTTTATTTTTTTATTTGACTTGTATTGAAGGGAATAAACTTTTCATACTCGATATAAGTTACTGTAATGATAGTCCAAAGTTTTACATAAAATAAGTCAGAAATATTGAAAAAAAATGCAAGCTTTGATGTCGCATATCTCCTTAACTATTGATATTAGGTCATAATAGCTTGAACATTTTCGACTCATAATCAAGGCAGGAGTATAGTCCTGCGAAGTTATTAATGTTTTACAAATTACCCTGTATAGAGTAGGCCATATTAGACCATATTGATATACAAGGAACTATTAAGGATTTCGCAAACAGGAAAGCGAGAAGAGTGGAAATAATATAATGTTGTTTATATTCTTCCACATTTACGACTCATGTTGCTTTTTTTCGCTATTTTCAGCTATTTTGTCAATATCTATACAATTAATATCTCAAATAAAATATTAGGTCCTTACATACGAAATTGGCGTTTAGTATGGGAGGAACATAAAGCCGATTTTTTTTATTATAATATATTTATTTAATCAAAGTATGTACCATTGCTATCTATGCACTTTTGCCATCTCATAGGTAGTTCATCGATCCCTTTACTAAAAAAACCATTCGGACGGGAATCAATAAAATCTTTGAAGGCGGTTTGGACTGCCCCATCGGAGTTGAATTTTTTCCTTTGCAAGAAGTTATCCCAATTTCGAAAAAAATGGTAATCTGTTGGGGCAAGGTCCGGAGAGTACGGTGGATGTCTTAGACATTCCAATTGAAGCTCCTCTAATTTGGTAGCCGTCTGTTGTGCAGTGTGTGGTCTAGCGTTATCATGAAGCAGCAGTGGCCTAGAGCGATTAACCAGCCTCGGTTGTTTAGCAGCTAGCTTTTCCATCATGGTTTGCAGTTGCTGACAATAGACATCTGCCGTAATCGTCTGGCCAGATTTAAGAAAGCTGTAGTGAACGACACCAGCACTAGTCCACCAAACGCTCACAAGTAACTTTTTTGGAGTCAATTTTCGCTTGGGGCATGGTTTGGCTGGTTCGGCAGGGTTCAGCCATTGCGATGAGCGCTTCCGATTATCGTACAGGATCCACTTTTCATCACAGGTAATGATTCGATTTAAAATCCCTTCATTATTGTGCCGGTTGAGTAATGCAACGCAGCAGTCAACGCGCGTTTGTTGATTTGCTTCACTCAATTCGTGAGGTACCCACCTTTCAAGCTTTTTCACCTTACCAATTTGCTTCAAGTGGATTAAAACAGTTTTATCACTAACACCGCAGCCTGCAGCTAACTCGGATGTGGTTTGCGATGGATCCGCTTCCACAATAGCCTTCAATTCTTCATTATCAACTTTGGTCTCCGGCCGTCCACGGGGCTTGTTCTGCAGGTCGAAATTTCCAGAACGAAAACGTTGGAACCAAAAACACACTGTGTTTTCTTTTGCGGCACCGTCGCCATACACATCATTAATCCTTCGAGCCGTTTCTGCAGCACTGGTGCCACGGTGGAACTCGTACTCGTAAATAACGCGATATTTCAAGTTTTTCATTTTGTGAACTGAGTGACGCAAAGAAAAAAAAAATTGAGGAAAAAACAAATGAATTATAATTTTCAAAACACAAATACATGAGTAAATAGCTGTATAAATTTGGATTTGGAATTCCTAACCAAAGAAAAGATATTTGAGATCAAATTTGCCAGTACGGCAAAACGCTAATTTCATATGTAAGGACCTAATATATAAAAATTTAATTCGCGTTTTATTTTTCTCAATAATTGCCAAGCGGAAGCGAACCGTTTTTAGCTATTTAGGAAAATACTACATAAAACTGGAGAATATATTTCAGTCAAAATTTGAAAAATTAAAAAAATATTCATGTCGAAACACGACGACAAAAAAAAGAGGCGCTTCATAGGTTTCGCACACAGGCGCTGCCGCGAGTGGGCGCGGTCCTGTGAGCGATGTGTGGATGAAGAATTCTCACTCCACTTATAGAATCTTCTGGTATTCATGAAAGGTGTCGCTTGATTGGCAAATCGTGTAAGAGTGGTACAAGTAAATAAAACAACAGTAGTATATTACACTGAAGTTTATTTTATATGATTTGTGGTTACAGTGAATGGACACACACCGCTTTCCCAGGACCGTTTTATGAGCGAAAGCTCCCATATCGGTCCTACTCATACGTCGCCAGGTTGACAATTTGCTACTCTAAAGGCCTTCTCCGTGTCACGTCGTGTAATGGGCGTTTTATGAGCGAAAGCTCCCATATCGGTCCTACTCATACGTCGCCAGGTTGACAATTTGCTACTCTAAAGGCCATCTCCGTGTCACGTCGTGTAAAGGGCGACGGGACCCGGAGAGGCCCGCAATAATCCATTCACTGTACCTCCTCCACATATCAAAGAAAAAATATAAAATAAAGGTAAAATAACAAAAGGGTAAGATAACATATAGCAAACAGAAATAGAAAGTTCATTTAAAAAGATAAATAAATAAATAACAATTGATTATGGTAAAAGACTATATATAGAATTAGGGTGGGGAGAAGGACAGTGAGGGGATGTCGTGGCAAAGGACACACTCCCTATAGGGAAGGACAAAAAACAAGGATCACACTAAAATACGGAGTTCAGGTCCATGTACCACGGGTCCACAGTCTACAGAGAACGGGGACCCACCACTTTCCCAGGGCTTTCTATGAGCCGGCGGCTCCCATATCGGCCCTACTCTTGCGTCGCCTGGTTGACATTTTTATCTTATTTAAAGCCATTTAAAGGGCGAACGCCGCAAGGTTCTGGCTGCAAAGAACCATTCGTTGTCCCCTCCACCAAAACTCTGTTTATTCAATCAAATCATAAAATACAAATACAAAAAGCATACATATAAAATGAAAAAGCAAATTAGTACAGCAGCATAAAATATCAGAAAAACAATGGCAAAGAGAAAGAAAAAAGAACCGGTTTCTACAGAGAAATCATACATGACGCAGCTCCCATCGCGAAATCCACGTCCTGGCGAACTCACGGAAGAGTACGAGGTTTTTCTCGTTCTTGATGAGGGAGGGTCCGATGCTTTGCAGCATACCAGTTTGCACAGCGCGGATGTAAACTGTGGACCTCGAGTTAGGCTTAGACTATGATGTTCTCTGCATATAATCATTTTTGTGAAAGCACTAAATTGAATAATGAGTCAAGGTCTCGTACCAAGACAAAAATCTGATTTGAGGCTACAGGCAAACTTTACTTACAAGATTAAATGCCCCAGTAGGTCGAACGGCACGTGTCGCTCGTTCCTGGCCTCTGATTGGATGGCCCGCTCATGCATTACGGCCTGACTCCGCTGCAGGTCTTGATAACCTAGGAGCATAATTTATGTTTCAGAGATTACCTCAAGTCGAAAATCTCATTAAAATTTCACCCCACAGTCTGGCAATGTGCACTTTTCCTCATGGCGTCTCTATCGGAAATTATTAAATTAAAATTTATTGATTACAATCCATGTATTTTAAATATATCGTCGCTGTGCCGTTTTAGTACATTCTGAGATAAACGAATGAAACTGTTATAAAAAATAATTACACAGACTAGATTTATAAAAAATATTTTAAATAATTACTAGGCAAACTTGCCAGATGAACGGCAATATTTTTTTTTATTATATCTCTATTATTTATATGAAAAATTGACTCATTCATCCGAGAATGTATTAAACGGTACATAGGCTTAATTATATATACAACGACGATATATGAATGATTCAGTCGTTACGGGTGGGACATTTTTCTAGTAAATTGTCATAGATATATTAACATTTTACAACATACCTATATGCAATTTGTAATATTTATTTTTGAAGATGGCAACTTATTCTATCTTCAATCGATAATTGAGCAACAGAACATGAACGAAATGCTTTTGACAAACATTTATTATAGCTAAAGGGATGGTTTTTTTTGTCCCACCCGTGACAGAAGAAAGTATCAATATTGTCGCGTGTCGTGATTGCAAGGGGAATTGATGAAAACGCTGGGATTTAATAATGGATTTATTGTTCACTGAATAATTGTTTAATCGATCGTACAAAGTCTCTTAACACTATTAAATGTAACGCTAATATTGAATTAAACTCTTTCGTAAATTTATCACTCATAAATAGACACTTTTTAATCGCTTTAACACTTTATTTGCTATTCACTAGAATATTCCATCCAATTTCCGCACTTATTAATTTCACTTCGTTTATTTCGCTTCGTAGGAACTTTCCAGAATATTCGCTGTCAAATTACGGCTCGCCTGGCCGTCCTGGCAACTCGCGAGTCGCGGCTACCTTCGCTTCTATTATCGCTTCTATATCGCGCGGCCAAAATAACTGACTCGTCCTTACTCCCGTGTGCCGTATTGCATTTAAACTTATAGCATAAAATTGTACTACCTACATCATGTTGTGCGTTTTTCATTGTTTGTGAACCATTAAAAAATATATAAGAAGAGCTATGAGAAAAAGTTCGCATCGCCTGTGAATTCAACATGCATTGCCAGACTGTTTTTCTATTAAAGAGTTAAGGTTATTTTTACGGTCGTTAGACATATTTATCTGTAAATGGTAACGGATGTTTTATACGAACCTTATGTTTTTCGAGAAACGATTCACGACGTTTCGTTGAAGTCGTATTCAACGTCATCGGGAGGACGACCTGTACCCACGGAGATACAGGGCGAAGTGATTAATGCTTTCACAGCACAACAAAGTGCATATAATTTACGCCCCCCGGAAGCATAAATCAGTCAGCCCTATACCTCCGCGGGTATCCTCCTGATGTCGTTGAATACGACTTCAACGAAACGTCGAGAATCCTTTCTCAAAAAACATACGGATCGCATAAAATATCCGTAACCATTTACAGTTAAATATGTTTTTCTATTTTCTCGTAAGTCGGTTCATGGCATCCTACGCAGTGGAAAATATATTAATTTTAGCGAGTTTGATCATTTAAGATAGACGGAGAGATAGGATAATAAGATCGAAACATTGCACTGCGCCATTGGTGGTGTGGGACAAAATACGATGATTGAATATTAAATAAACGACAATGATAACACCGTGCTGCCATATCGCTTAGGGGGATTTCATTTGTTTTCAGCGAACAAACGACTCTGTACCTATTTCCAGATATTACCCGTTTTGGAAGCATTATTTAAGGCTATTCGCATGTTTCGTCCAAATATTTATTTTAGAATTGATTTTCAAAAGGATTTATTTATTTGCATTGAAGATAAAACAATAAAACATTAAACATAATCGGAATATCATTGTTTAGACATTTTTCGTGAATTTAATATTTTGAGAGTTTCTGTTATCCGGGGATTAAACGAAACGATACAACTTTATATTTGAATTATACTTTCGATCCAAATTTTACCAAGTATATCTGCTACATATTATTCGTTTAAAACCTATAGTAGAACGACGGTTAAGCCTCCGTTTTTGTGAATTCTACATTATTTCTGTGATGTTAGCGTTAGGAGGAGAACGTTTTAGGTACTCGGGAATCTAAGGAAACTCGCTGATATTTTATTGGTTTATACAAAGAAGCTCATGTGACAATATTACTGTATTCAGTTAGAGGGTGCGTCAAAATGGCGCCTCTTAATTGTCTCTCCCATTCATTCAGAAAGACGTTCATCCAGATAAATAACACTTTTACATTATTATTTTTTCTCTATTTAATTATTTTATGTACTTGTCGGTGTACTGGTCAAGACACTTACATAATGGTCCAGTGGTCGTGGTTTGATTCAAATCGATTGCTGGTACCTGCTCTATAAACTAATATTCTAGTAATTCTTTTTTGGACGGATTTTATCGTCAAACATAATAATGTTCCCGTAACTTCATGTAACGTCCATAATTTTGTTCGAATTCACTGCTAAAAAACAAATTAAATGACCGGAGATAGGGTTTGAACCCCGGGCCACCAAACCCGAACCGGCCGTTCAACGCATATTGCTATGGCCGGTTCTCCGTGGAGCGCCAAAGAGAGGCTATAAATATATATACTAGGGCTTAGCAAAGACGTGACAGTAGTTCCGTCATTAATGACTTGGTGCATCTAGTTTTTATATATTTATCATAGTGTAATGCACATTCTCGCTCATATAGGCGATACATTAATCATCATCATCATCACTCTTGGCACTACAACCCTTGGTGGGTCTTGGCCTCCTCAATAATTTTCCTTCACTCATCTCGGTCTAGTGCCAGCTCTCTCCAGTTCCGAAGCTCTAAGGCAGAGATGTCTTTGAGGACGTTGTCACTCCATCTTAATTCCTAAGCTTCCTTCGCCCTATTGGCCTTGACTTCAGCAGGGACTTTGGTGCTTGATGCATCCGATGCATGCGATGATCCTCCACATGACCCAGCCACCGATACATCAATACGAATTAAAAAATTAAACAACGTTATTGCTACTTGTGATTAATGATTGGAATAATTAAAAAATTTGTTTATGCGAAGAATGAAGCCTAGCATATTATTATTTATGTGAATATTTAATTTTAATGTCGACTCTAGTTCTAATTATTTTCAGGAATCCATTTTCAAATTATCGGTTTTGGTAAGGGTTGAAAGCGTTAAAAAGTCGACATTTCAGGGATACATATTCCAGAAATAACCGCGACCGACACCGGCAGCAGTACTCGAATACAATTATAATACAATGCCACTTACGTGCATCCCGTCCGATTTCATTCATTAAAATTAAAATTCTCCGGAATAAATGCACTTCGAGCGGTAGACTCGCAAAGGAGGGACTGCAGTCAAAGATAATATCGCAGCGAGAAGTGCAATTATTGCATCGGAGTGTTCTCGAGCTCGAGCGGCGCTCATTAGCATTGCAGATTCCTTAAAACTTTTCAAAGTGTTATAATTTATAATTAAAAAACTTAAGATCAACACTATTTTTAATTAATGCGCGCCAAATTATTCTTCTGACGAGAAATAAATTTTATTAAGATAAATTATTAAAGTGTCACAGAGACGAAGCTATTTATGTGGAAAAGTATTAATCGGATGGCCCAGGGCTTAAGACCTGTATGAGCCGGCTTAATTGATCACTTAGCGCGATGCGACATTCACCAATTTCACCTTAAGAACATCCACACATTATTAAGTCATGTTCTTTCATATATTCGAATGGACTATGCTAGAAACATCTATGATCCTTCTCATGACATAGTGTACATAGATTTAGCAGCTGATAACTATACCTCTATGTTTACTGTGTTGAGTAACTGTCTGTTTGTTTTTGCTCTACGTAAACTTCATTATTACTAGTCATGTCAGTCCAGGATATCTTTAACATTTTACGATGTATCCACATTTTGAACGCCTCCAAACGATTTAGAGTATTCACCTTCAGCGTCCATGCTTCAACACCGTAAAGTAGAACTGACCATATACAGCATTTGATCAACCTCTGTCTGAGCTTCAAATTTTTGTTGTCATTACAGGGTAAACTTTTCATCTTATTAAAAGATGCACGGGCTGCCTCTATTCTGCATTTGATCTCCATATCAGGGCCTAGATTGTCAATAATAATACTGCCTAAATATTTAAACTGCTTTACTCTCTCAATGTTGACACCCTTTAATTAACACGTTTGGATGTCTCTCTCGGCTAAAAATCATAAACTTGCTACTATTTAATTTTAAACCAAAATATTCCCAGTTGCAGGTCTTCAACATTATCTGCCAGCAAAACAGTGTCATCAGCATATCGGATGATGATGATACCGTCTCTAATTGATTTAATTCATTAATTTCAAAACTTTCAAACTTAAAATGACAAAGTTACATTACAGTGTTGTATAAAAACTGTCAAGATATCGAAATAGCAATATTGCTTATTTCAAAATACGGCCGATAAAATACTTTATTTTGTATGTTTGAAAAGTGTGCATAAAAATGAAATAAACATATTCTCGGTGAGAACACTCTCCGAGCTAGCCAATCACCTACTTTTTTTGGACCACTCGTAACTCGTCACATTGTAACCTCATAAAAATGTATAACGGAAAATCCAACAACCCGCAGCCATCCAACGAAAGTTGTGCTTTGGCACAGCTTCCGTTACACTTAGGCGCCTCGAGTAACGGCCGGCGTCTCGGCGCTCTAACGGCGTCGTTAACGAGCCGAACGGCGTTCGAGGACCCTGTCATTACCATAGATAAAGCGTCCTCCAATAGGGCAGCTTCCCGCCTTTGGCCTATCATTACGATTGGCGGAAACTAGGACCAATGGGCGGGCGCAGAATTAAGCAGCTTTTGTGCAGGAATTCAGGCATAATTTGGCTGTTATGACGGCACAGTTTGACTGTGGAATATTTTCGCAACAGAATATTCCTCTTTCTTATTAAACGTGTATATCTACCATTTTTTCTCTCACCCATACTGTTATATTCTTTTATTTATTATTTATTTTATTTTAAAAAAATAGAGATGCAAACACGGAATGCGTGTCGAATCAATTGTGCTATGAAAATATGACTTACTTGCTGGTGTCCCGGAATGGGGCCCAAACCACCGGCCACCAGATCACAAGGCGAGTGTCATGACCATTACATAAACAAGCTACTCAAATTTTTATATTTTATATTTTTAAATATAATTATTTTATATAATTCATCGAGATTTCTCTCAATCTTCATTCTCAATCTTCATTGAGATTTCTCTCTGAGTTTAATCTCAAAAGTGCGTAAAGAATAGAACACATTGACCGCGAAGCGACCTGTATATATTTTCTTTATTGCATTTGCATTTGTGCATATATTTTGTATAATAACACAATGTATATCATCAATAACGCAATATATATCATCACTCTGATATGTGGCTATTGTTGGGTAAAATTTATTCTATAAGAACCTGCGCCCTTCCTCCTCTCACTCCTGGTAATATTATTTTCTTCGATATTATCGTATTTATAAAAAATATACAATATTGTACATTCCCGCACAACTTGCATTTGAAGGACAATAAAATTTAATAAGGATTATGTAATAAGGATTTAATAAGATGATTAATTTAAAAAAATATCTTATTATAAACCTTTCTAGTATGACGTCTGTATTTGCATAAAATAGTTTTTTTTTCTTTATTAGTTTACAAGTTTACTTTTTGAAAAATACTTATTAATAGTAGTATAAATGAATAATAAATAATATCTTATTATTTATTATTCATTTATACTACATTTATATTATTCAGAACAAAATAAAGACTTTCGCATATCAATAAACACATTTAAGGAATGAGATATAGACAAACAAGTTTTTACACTATACATTTTTAGGGTAAATTAATAATAAACAATATCTTGATGATAAAATAAATTGTAAATAATATTCAGGATAAAATAAAAACTGTCACAAATCACTAATTACAATTTAGGAATGAGCTCCAGACTTACAAGTTTTTACAAAATACAAAATACGTTTTTAAGGTAAATTAAAAATAAATATGGCTTAATGATAAAATAATTTTTAAATAATATTCTGAACAAAATAAAGACTTCCACGACTTTATCGATACAAAAGCAACAATGAACAGTTTACCTTCTGTTTGAAGTATTATTTTTTTAAATAAGTCTATAATCGCATTACTACCGTTATTTGAACCTCTTTTACACGTCTAAAGCTTGTTAAAATAAATTGGTTTAAATAGACTGAAAACAGACTTGATCACCGCCTTCTTATCGGGCTCTTTAATTTTACAGCTCCTTCCGGAAAATAAGGGGAAAAGATGCTTTGAAATGCCAGCTAAGCTTTCTGGGATTTCCGAATTTATAGAAAAATGTACGTTTTGCACTTCAAATTAAACCATTTTCAAATTAAATTTTCTGTTTTGATATTTTTTAAATTGATTTGACAATGTCAAATTTGTCAGCGATTTGAGCATTCAATTTCAATTACAATTTATTTATTTTTTATATAACATTTACATTACAAACACAAATTTAATTCGTTTATGTTATAAATAAGTTAGAAATATATCATCATTATCATCAGTCTTTGCACTACAACCCTTGGTGGGTCTAGGCCTCCTCAATAATTTTCCTCCACTCATCTCGGTCTAGTGCCAGCTCTCTCCAGTTTCGAAGTTCTAAGGCAGAGATATCTTTGAGGACGTTGTCACTCCATCTTAGTTTCGGCCTTCCTAAGCTCCTTCGCCCTATTGGCCTTGAGTTCAGCAGGGACTTTGGTGCTTGATGCTCGGACATTCTCTCCACATGACCCAGTCACCGAAGTCTTCCCAGTTTTATAAATTTTGTGACGTTTGGCTCCTTAAATAGAGTATAGAGCTCATTGTTGTAACGTCTGCGCCAAAGTCCATTTTCTAGAACCGGTCCGAAGATACACCTCAAAATTTTCCTTTCAAAAACGTCCAGTGCTCGCTTATTCCTCTTAGTTAGTACCCACGTCTCAGCTGCGTTCGTGAGCACTAGCCTAATAAGCGTTTTGTACACTAATATCTTGGTGTTTCTGGACAGCAGTCTGGATTTGATTTTATCTGCTTTTGTAGGCGGAAAAAACAGCGATTTGCGCTCACTATGCGCTTCTGGATCTCCTCTGTAGTATTGTTGTTGCTTGTTATCAGGAATCCTAGGTATGTAAATCTTGGTACTGTGTCAAAATGAGTTAGAAATATATAAACATATATAAACAAAAACAAATATTAAACATATATAAAATCATTCACATCAAAGGTGTAGGAGAATCCTGCTTCGGAATATCCTCTCAGAGACATGGAACAGATCAATGTCCAGAGAAATATTGTTCAGCATAGCGGTAACTCTTCCAACAGGCATAACCATTGGCAGATTAGTCCTATATATTGGAATGTGAAACAATCTATGCTGACTGTCTTAGGTAATTATCGGGAACACACAAACCAATGCTCCGCATAATTTCAGGATTATCGATCATACCGCGCAACAATCGATAAAAATGCGTCAAAAATCAGATACACATTCCTTCTAGTCTCTAAACTATTATAGCCAAGCATACCCTGGAGGAACTCGGTTTGGGTAAAGCCAAGGATAACGCCCGTACTCTCTCATGTAGAGATATCTTAGAAACCTTTTTTTGTACTTTCTCTACCATAAGTGAGTACTTAAGCCACTCTCGAGTCTACTTTGCACCAAGGAGTTGTAAAGGGTTCTCAGTACGCGGGTATTTTCGAAAACTCTGATACATAGAACAAATCCTAATATTTTCAATGCATTACCACTGACCGCCTCTATGCGATCGTGAAATGACAGGTTGCTCACAAATCTAATGCCGAGATCCTTAATATTCGACTTTCGTGTCGTTTTTTATTTAATGATCTTTAAAAAATTGATTGGTTTTTTTATTATTTTAAGTATATTTATATATAAACCACTGAACGTATCCAACATATTACGATGTAAAAACATAAGACGAAATATGATTGAATATATTGGTTACAATCTTTTGATGATTGTCATAATTTGTAAATCTTATTAAATTATTTTTTTCAAATATTAAACAGCATGACTGACAGCTTTCCACAATTAAACATGATTAATATACATGCACCTTCTAGACTTAAAATAATTAATCGTAATGAAACAATTAATCGTAATAAAGCAATAAGTAGTTTCTTGGCCTTGTGGTTAGGACACTCGCCTCGTGATCCAAAGGTCGCGGGTTCGAACCTCACTCCAGACTATGTTTATATTAATTTATATAGCGCCATTTTTGCGTAAGAAAAGCTTCAAGGGCGCTTTACAGGTGCGACATCCTGAAAAAATGAGTTTTTAGGCTCTAGCTCTCTTAGGCTCTCTTAGACTAGCAAGTTAGTCTTATTTTCATAGTACAAGCGTTTAGCTTAGTTTGAAAATTCACTATTTTTTTAAAAAAAAAGAAATAATATTTAAAATTAAAAACAACTTACACACTCGAGATTATTGGTTTTATTTTTTATTTAATGATCAAAATAAACAAACATTAATTGAAACTTTATGAAAATAATGTTAATTATTTTTTTATCTAATTCACCAATCAATTGAAATTTACCAATCAATCGAACCTCTGAAGCCTTTCAATTCCCCAATTTAATTAACTCCCGTTAAAGCCTGTAAAATGCTCGGTTTCATTTTGAGGATATCCGGATATATTTGTATGACAAAAAATTCTAAAGATTCGGTATGGAGTACTCCCCTTCCATCATACAAAAAATATTATAATATCGTCCTCAATATTACCAAATAAAATGACAAATTATTTGAGAACTGTTATGGCCGCGTTTCATTTATTAATCAATTAATAATTTAACGAAGCAAGAATTTTACTTTTTTATATTTAATAGCGATTACTCTTTTACCGGAGAATATTTAAATTTTTAATATTTTTTTAATTATCGTCATTTTCGGAATGTCAAGGCAGAATAAAAATTTATTGATATCGAAAATTAATTTTCTAACAAAATTTGAATTACGTGGATTAATTTCAAACGCAATGTCAGAAATATACAAAAAAAATTAATGCAGTCATTGAGGATTACTAATTTATAGTGTTATTAATTCGGGATTTTATAGGAAACATAGCCAATAAATTTATAGGTTACATCATTTTGAAAGCGATTAAAACATAAAAGCTAGAATTCAGTACATTTTAAATTAGTAATCCTCGGGACATTTTTTTTTTGGATATTGCTGTCAATGCTCTTATACCCCATGTCATATAATATATTTTTACTTACATGCCATTTAAATATCACCTCTTTTGTTTACAGGTAAGAAAGTTGGGATTAATTGACTGACGTCTTGCATCTGCCAACGTGTGTGTAAGTTTGAATAATTATATCTGTTTTTTAAATATAGCCTATAAATTTATAGGAAGTACAGTTTTGAAAGGATAAATTCCTACATAAAATCTAGAATTCAGTACATTTTAAATTATTAATCCTCGGTGACTGCATTCAAAACATGTTTTTATTTTTTTTGATAATACTGCCTTTACTTTTATACCCCACATTTATAATGAAGAAAGGATTGCCCAGATATTTCATTCACATGAAATATGTGAACGAGGAGAGGAATATAAAGAAAAAAAATTTTCAATTAATTCAGCAACATTGTAGATTGACATTTTTAAAAAAAAATATTGATCGTATTATTTGTATAGATATATCTACTTATAATATTATTTGATTAATTACACCAATATGTTTCGGAAATACCTTTCCATCGTCAGGGTGTTGTATAACTGTCAAAATATCAGAATAAAATGTCTTTTATTTTTCTAAATTATTTGAAAAACAAAAAACAAAAGACATTTTATTCTGATATTTTGACAGATATACAACACCCTGACGAGGGAAAGTATTTCCGAAACATGTTGGTGTAATTAATCAAATAATATGAGTAGATATATAAAAATTATACAATCAATACTTTTTAAATATTGATTTAATTATTTATCTTTATTATATAATTCCATACATATGTTGTAAGAGCTAATACATACATGATTTCATTAAAAATAATGCATTCCATAATTTGGTCATTTAAAAGTTTTTATAAAAAAAATTTCGACTCCTCTTTAAGCTTCTTCATGTGCACTGTATTTTGAATTGTTTTTGTCAGGATATCGAAGATTTTAAGACCTTTGTACATCAAACAATTTTGAGAAATGTTTTTATTTTTCTTCTGAATGATTCTTTTGCTGTCGCCTCTTCTTGTATTGTATGAATGAAAATCCTTATTTAGTTTCATCCTGTTATCAAAGTATTTGGGTAATAGTCAGCGTATGATTTTAAAAATTTGAATCAAAACATTATATTTTATTATTTTATTTACCGTCATTCAACATTCAGTCATTCATCATCTAAGTATTGACTCTGAATTCGGGCCTAAGATGATTTAAAGGTTAAGGTACGCCCTAAAGGAGTAATTTTCAGTACAAAATACTCCTTTTAAGGCATACCTTAATCTTTAAATCATCTGCGTATTGACTGAATTCGGGCTTTAGACTGATTAAGATACACTAGTTAAAAAACCATTGACAAGAGATTTTAAGTGCCAAATTTGCGACCTTTTCAAGTGTATAGGTCGACCACAATTAAAAGACCATTCCCTAGCTTTGTCCGGTAAGAAAAAAGCGGGGGAAAGTTGCCTGACAAGCCCGTATTACAAGCCTCGTTGTGATATTCCAAAAAATTATATACTTTTTAGTTTAAAAACGTTACTTACTTACTAGAAAAGCTTGTTTTGTGTTCATTTTTTGCATCGTAACAACACATATTTTTTGCGCACATTCTTTTAAATGCGGTCTAGCTACAGTAATTTTTTTGAAGATATTCTCCACAACAATGTTTCTTGCCTATAAGAATAAAATTTTAATTTCAACTGTAAGGCCATATTTATAAAAGTGTACCATAAAAATTTATACATTTTCTTTTTCAAAGCCTTGTTGAAATGTTAATGTCCATAGGAAGCTCGTTGTCTCCTTAAATAAACCGATGTCTATGCAAAAAGAGACAGGCTCATCCGTTATTACTGGAAATTTAAATGTGTGCTTTTAATATCTGTAATAATAATATGAAGTACTATTCAATATAAACCGTTGGCGCACAGCCCTAGAGTAAATTTCTGTAACTAATTTAAAATAGATAAGCTCGTTAGGATGTTTCCACGCCTCAAACTGACGCGAGATTGCCCAGCGAGTATTGAAGTGTCAACAACTGTCATTTGACGGTGGCGAAGCATTACACAGAGTGACAGTTATGGAACAAAATGGCGACCGCAAAACGTTTCCGTATTAACACATCTACAACCGAATCAATACGGTTTACGTATTTCAATATAAGTAAAACTCCTATATCGCTAGCAGGGTCTGGAATTAGGCGAAATCACTACAGTGCAGAAATATACGTTTGTCTCACCCATACCGGTGTCATTTCGAGTCTTATGCGCATGTCCGAGAATTAGCGCCAATTTATAACCAATCAGCGCCGCCGCATGGGATAAATGAGAGTCACGAGTCACGACGCTTGCGCACGACAGGTCAAGTGACAGCAATGAGATGAAAGTAGCATTTTCTGCCCCGCTTGGTCCGTGACACCTCCACTTATGGGCATTAGCAATATAGAAGTATTACATATATGCGTATTTACGATTTTATTGTGCGTTTATATAAGTTGTGTCCTTCTTCTTCTCCTTCCTAGACCATTAGTCCATTTTTTATTTATAGTCTTATCTTCGCCCGTTAATTTGTTTTTTAGCCATGAATTCGAACGAAATTACGACATTGCACGAAGTTACGGTAACAGACAGACAGACAGACGGACAGACTGAAGAACGGATGGACGAACAGACAGACAGACAACAAATAAATAATATTTCCCCTGCCGGCAGTTGACCACATCAAACCCTGGCGATTATGCTGAGCGTAACATGAGCTTTTTTGCTAAGCCCTAGTATATATTATGTACTCGTAACTAGTGGTACAAATGAATCAGTTTGTGATATCTAATACAAGATGTAAATGTATTCGAATTGACGTCTAACGACGATTCAAAGACACACAATGCGACACGTGTGCATTTTCAAGAAAGGTCCAAGTGCCTACCCAATTTCATGTTTTATTGATTTTGGTTCCGTATTCAAAAGTTTCTTAATAATACAAATTTGACAGCCGCATCGAATGTCGAATTAATAATAAATAATGTGTTTATTGTTTTGAAAACGAATATCTGACAATTACCTATGTCATTTTTGCAAAAACATCGACAATAACATACCCACCTAAAATTGTACGAGTAATTCAATAAAAGGTTCTAATTTTCAATTCAATAAATAGTTCTAATTTCAATTCAATTCAATCATTCATCAGCTTTTGAATTGATTATCTTTATAATTGGTACTCGATTCAAGGTGGTCGATTATATATTATTTATATTACAGGTCAAAAACACTAAATTTAAGTCAAATTATTCCTTCAAACATTTATATTTAAATTGCCGGAGGCCGGAAAGGAGGTGACCTGGGTTCGAATCCCAGTAGTAACCTAATATTTTTTCGTGAATTAGATTTTTCTGTATGTTTTTCTAATTGATTAATTAATTTGGTTATTAAATATTTCACTGAACTTTGTTCTGAAAAATTACAACTTCACAAATATGAATGTGTTCTTGAATATATATTAATTTTTGACCGTTCAATGAATGCGCGCGCTTTTCATGGTCTTGCATTTCCGCTACAATGCTCACGCTCCGGGTGCGCAACTTCCGTTAAAACTTCCGTTAAAATAAAAGATGTTAATATTATTGGGATTATGTTTTAAAAATTAACATTGTCGATATGCATAACGATAAGCAAAGGCTACCTAGTAATAAGTTTTTTGCTATATTTATGTACAAAATGTGCTTATTTTCCAGATTTTTCAGTTTTTATGAAATTGTAGTCGAAAAATACCCTATCTAACTTCGGCATCATAGTTTTAAGAAGCGAAGTCCATTCCATATTTATTTAGGAGCAATTTTGACAGTCTTGAATACTTTTAGACGTCTGTAGAATTTTAATTATTATTTTAATATTCCGTACATTTTGATGTAAATTTCTCAAAGGAATTCAAAATTAGAAATACTGCCTTGAATGAGGGATGAAGGTATGATAGGGTGGATTAAAGCAAGCAGACCCTTCTCAGGTATTTTTTCCTAATTATAACACAACGCAAGTTCTTATTTTCCTAGAAGAGCATAAATAGAATTCCATAATTGTTTGCCTTAATGCAGTGTTTTTCAATCTGTGGGTCGTGAACCCCGGAGGCACCGTCAAGTTTTATTTGTAGGATCGCGAAAAAAAAGATAGGCAAAAGTAAAAAGCAAGGATTGTAAGTAGTACTGCGACAAAATTACAACATTTTTGTGTTTTATCAAATACGCATGCTCCGGGTGCGTAACTTTCGTCTTCTTCTTCTTCTTCATCTCGTGCCTTGTCCATTTAACGGACGTTGGCTTTCATGTTGGCTATGCGGACTTTGTTTACTGCGGCCCGGAACAGCTCCACAGTTGACTGGCCAAACCACTGTCTCAAGCTTTTCAGCCATGAAGTCCTCCTTCTTCCAGGGCCCCGACTTCCGGCAATTTATCCCTGCTTTATGAGATGCAAGATCTAGTATTTCTCTGAATGCCTCATCACATGTCCTACATATTGAAGTTTTCGGATTTTTATTGTTTTAATAACTTCTTTTTCTTTATTCATCCGAGCCACAACATCTTCATTCGTAACTCTGTCCATCCAGCTTATTTTGAGAATTCTTCTGTAGATCCACATCTCGAATGCCTCGAGTCGCCTTATCAGTTCTCCGGTAAGCGTCCATGCTTCCATTCCATAGAATAATACTGAAAACACGTAGCATCTGACCATTCGCATTCGTAATCCAAGGTTGAGATCATAACTCAGAGCAGAACATCTTTTTCATGCGGATAAAGGTTGCACGAGCTTGCTCTATGCGGCATTTGATTTCAACCGAAGGATCCCATCTTTCATTTAAGTTGCAGCCCAAGTATACAATACTTTGTACCATCTCTAGTTTCGTTCCAGCCATGTAAAGAAAAAAAAATTACTTTTAATGCGCCGAATGAAGATAACTTCAAAAAAACATGTTTACAATTCAAATGAATTGCTGAAACAGATTTGGCATTAAAAAACTTAATCTTAAATTTATTTATCAAACCAAAAAAAATGCCTCGGGCAATCCTCTTATTATACGGATGTAAACAATTTATTACTTTCGCTCTCCTACGGGGAAAATTGTAACAGGCAAAAAGTCGTTTCTTACGGCGATTACTTCTAACTGCGGCAATATTCTTTCCTTAATATTCCAATAAATAAATAACCCAGCGTTTAGAGTAACCCCGGTCTCCTCTGCTCTTAACAAAATACCCCATACAATCACGTATGTTATTTCTACTCTTTTTTGTTAAGTGCCCGTGTATGCAAATCGCGCAACAAGCAACCAAGTAAACCTTTAATCCGCTGTACATGAAAGATTAATTTGCTTCCCTTGTACCGAAAGGGATTATCCGGCGGCAGTGTGCCGCGCAATACAATGGGGGATGTTCGTGATTTATGGTCAATTGAACAAAAACTAGGGATATGTGCATATTATTATTCGGAAGATCACGCTGTGGTTTAAATAATTTATAATACATACATAAATATACATACCTACGAGTACATTGAGTCGTTAATATCAATGGTGGCCCCTATAGTATGGTTTCATAGCCGATTTTTTTATTTAAATGAAGGCGTCCCTATAAAAAGGGTCTATATAGTACATCAGATCAAAAAGTTATTTTATTATTTTGAAATGATCTATATAATAGTATGCACCACGTGTGGTATTTATTTTCCATGATTTCAACTCAATCTTGCCGAAATTCGACCTCAAAAGTTACAAAGCCAACGTGGTAAAGAGTATAATATAATCCTCTATATTCATCTGGTAGTAACAAATATGACGGATGTCGACAGTTCCAAGATGTCACTGGGATTGCTTAATACATGAAGAAACTAAGAAAACACAAATGAAAGGCATGTGAATTTTATAAATTAAAAAAATCGGAGGTTCTGGTTATTTATTTCACAAAGTGTTTTTCCTCTCTCCTGTAAATTTTGTTTTTGCTTATAGATTCATTTTATAGGGACGCCTTTCAATATTGTTTCTGATACAGATTTCGGCTAGAAGGACCAAAAATTAATCAAATGGGAACGATATAGTGGACTGTATATGATACGGGAGGAACAGGAAGCTCGACAAAGCTTTTAATAAAGGAGATAGGTATGACAAGAAAGGAGGAGCGGGTGGGAGTCGTAAAATGCCACATTTCAATCACGGATTAATTCTTGGTTTCAAAAAATGGCGAAAATATAAAAATGAACCACACGAATTCATTACACGCTTAGGTTGAAGAATGAAGGTCTTATACTGAGAAACGCACTTCATGCTATCTCTTCTTGAGATGGATCCCACTGCTCGTTCGCCCAAGCACCCGAGTACAGTACCCGACAGTAAATATTACACATAGGACTTAAGAGAAAATCGGCTAGATTTGGCTTCAAAGAGTGTCATCTCTGATGCTGAACGATGCTCTACTAATGATAAATCCTCACATAGGTATAAGTAAAGATAAAAAGTTCTACGAAGCCTAAGCTAGCCGATTATCTCTTTCCAAGCTCAATGTATAATATTTACAACCAGGTAGTGTACTTATATTGAGTGACTCTTTCTATTGGTTCATTGTTGATGATTTTATTTGGTGTAGGAAGCGATCTTTTTGATGTAACAATTTAATTTTACGTGTGTTCATCTTCGGGCCATACCAATTTTTTTACCAATGTTGAGAATTGTCTGCAAAAAGCACTGCATCATCCGCAAATTGAATAATATTTTATGGTTAACCATTTGCCAATATCCCCTTCTAAAAAAATTATAAACAAACTTTTAGAAAATTACGTCAAATCCAAAAATGAATATACTTTTTCTCTACATCAACTGCCGCAGCAGTATACTGTTTCTGGCTAATGAAGAAGAATTGAAAAAAATAACAATATTAAAAATAAAGCATTAAAAATTTTAATAAAAAAAAATCGATAAAGAAGAATCAAAGTGATGTAAGAAAGCTTACAAATAATGATATTTAGACAAATAATTAAATTTAATGAACCTTTATTCTATTCTACCTTTCAATTATTAAGAAAAGAAAAAACATGAACATGACCATTGTACAAGAAGAAAAGATGAAATAAGATTACCATTCCGAATGAAAAAAAGTTCGCAAACTTCTATGATATATAGTGGGATGAAATTATATATGAAACTACCAGAGGATATTAGGGATGAAAAAAAAAGACTTTTAAGAAAAAATTTAATTTACCTATATCATATGCTGTATACATTAGAAAATATAAAAATTATTGTATTACCGACTTAAAGAATAAAAAAAAGAACAGGAAAAATTATGTATTGTCTTTTTATCTATTTTATTCCGCGAATTTCTAGACCATCCTTCGTATATATGTTACGCTTTTCTATATACTATAGAAATTCACTGTATCGAAATTCGATTAACGAGAAATTGACCGAATCGTATAATGTGAAAAATTGACGCGAGTCAAAAGTGTCTGACATTTAGAATCCGACATTGATCGATGATCATCTTAACTGAATAGAGCAAAAGAAAACTTATTTACTTTTTAAAAGAAAAACGAAGAACCATTGACCTTTGACTCTTTGGCTTGCTGTGCGCTCTGCTTCTCTTTAATTAATTAATTAATTAACTTTTCGATATTACTTGGGGAAGAGCAGAAAAAACATCACTAAATGAGCATAAAGGATAATTCATAAGTTTATATATAAATGGATGTCTTGTAGGTATTCATCGGGCGTCTTTTTAAAAAAATACAATTTTCTTAATGTGAGACACATTTCTTTGCTGATACTTGTCGAATATTACTACACACATACACGAGTACTCACTCAGAAATAAATCACAGTCACAAAACAACAAGCCAAGAGCGAGATAAACAACTACATTCTATAAACGATTCTTTATGTTATTAATATTATTAATATTGAAAGCATTAACTTTGTGGTTAGACATAATAACAGAATGTTAGTAAACTTAGTAAAAACCATTACCAGATTTACGGTCTACCGGTTTCGTACCCGTCTCTTCGTCAGGACCAACACTACACTACTATATTCACAACACTATACACCCCAAAGTTTTTTACTAAGTTTTTACTAAGTTTTTACTCGGTTCTTACTAAGTTTACTAACATTCTGATTCTTTATGTTCCTAGCTCCGATACTATAAATACACTTAACACTAATTTTACTAACTAGCTAACTAACCATCACGCCATTTCCCGCAGGGGTAGGCAGAGAGGATTGAATGCCACACTCTTTTTCTCATTCATACATCTTCTCATACAAGTTCTACGGTCATTGCGGCTTTTAACAGGGCCATCCTCAATTTTAAATAAGGGTAAAATATTCACTATTAGAAAATCAATACAAAAATTATCCGGATATATATGATATGACTGTTAAAGACCAATCGAAAGCAATTCTCACTAAATTTCAAAGTTAAATTCACCAGTATATACTGTCAGGCAGGGGCGTGCAGTGGGAACATCGCAGCATGACTTTTACGTAATAAATTATTTGGAAAAAAATTGGAATACAACATAAATTTCGTAATATTTCAGTCACAATTATTATCATCGTATTCATATTTTGATATACGATAATAATCTGTCACATAAATATTTAATTTCTATTTTTTTTCCAAAATGTACGTTTACAAAAAGTCATGCTTCGATGTTCCCGCTGCACGCGCCTGCTGTCAGGAGGTGCTAAACAGTCATAACATTTCATAATAAATCTGAAACACCTAGAAACCAGCAGAGTATACGAAAATATACCAGAATTTTTGAGAGAAAACATTTCAATATAGCAATTATCCTTCATCCGTCCGACCGTCATAATCTCCACAGAATAAAGTACCAGAGTGCCTACCTGCATACAACATTATACTAGCGAAAAAATGCTACAGTAACGGTGTACTTTAAGGGTTCCACTGACGACGTGACGATTAGTGCAAATTATGGTTTAGTGTTCCAGTCAAGCTTTGTGAATAAATAACAATTTAAATTGTTTAAAGTGTATTCGTAAAGCTAAATTGTAAATAGCATCAAAAAGATCGTTTCCTAAACCAAATATAATTATTAACAACCACGCTTAGAAAGGTATAAGAACGTGCAGTCTGAGGCTTGGATCGATATTTTTCGATATTCTCATCGAAAGATATCGATCATGTCGGAAGCCGCAAACAGCACAGCCCTATACCTTTTTTTTGGGAGAATATTCTGGAAGCATTCGCAAATATCTATAAATAGAGGGAGAGACGCGATTTTTAACACTCTCCTCGTAGACCTCGTTCATCCAGTGTTTTATAACTAGTCTTAAGTTTTTATTAAAAAGTATTGTTAAAAATCTGTGTATTCGTAATTAAATAAATCTTGTAAGTATATTCCAAATTCTTCTTTTTATTCTCTGCTTCCCGAATTACATATATATATATATATAGATATATATATATATATATATATATATATAATATATATATATTCCAATATTTAGGTACCCCAGTATTTAAATATTGGTGGCCCATAAAAAAATAAAAAAAACAATATGCTCCCCCCACCCACAAACGTAGTTATTTGTTGTCTCTGTACTTACGAGGAAGTAATATCTATGAAAAATCATCTTCTTTGCAGGAATAGTAGTTACATGTGTCTAAAAGACTATTGGAAAAATTCTTTCGGATGTGTGATCGAATTCGGAATCTTTCCAACTGAATGGAGGGTATTTTCTACGTCTTGAGATAATGTGAGATGCATGAGTACATTATGCTGAATCACGGAATTTGAATCTTCTGAGATATTTCCGCAAACCACACCTATAATATAACTCAGGTATTGGAGCACTAACTCACCCGTATGTGTTTTATTTTTTACTGAATTCTGCATATATATTTTCAGTGAGGATTTGAAAAATAAACACCATAACGTTTTTTTATAAAAAGTTGTAAAGTGATTAAATTGAGTTTAATGAACATTGTTTTCTTTTTATTCTTCTTAAAAAATGCATTTTAGTAAAGTCTAACCCATTATTACTCCCAGATGTTTCATTTCATATTGTTACTGTTGTAAAGTGATTAAATTGAGTTGAATGAACATTGTATTCTTCTTAAAAAATGCATTTTAGTAAAGACTAATCCATTGTTACTCCCAGATGTTTCATTTCATTTTATGTTATCTGTTGTAAAGTGATTAAATTGAGTTTAATGAACATTGTATTCTTCTTAAAAAATGCATTTTAGTAAAGTCTAATCCGGTGTTATTCCCAGATGTTTCATTTCAATCACTTTTTCAAATTATCATTATCTTTTATTCATTAATTTATGGCGTAATTGGTATTCTTGTTTTAATTTATTTATTTATTCAAGGAATCCATATTTTTAATTTCAAGTATACTCTAATGTAGTATTTATTTTGGTATTCACTTAATTTTTTTTTGTATCTTATCTTTTATATTTATTATTGTAAATAATTAATTTTTATCTTAATTTTAAATATATATTTTCTTTTCTTTTAGATTTATGTATTCTTATGATTGTATATATTACTAAATTCTTTCTGCTTTCTTTTTTACGTTTAGACTTCTTTACTATTGTTATTTGTTACCATTACATAACTATTAAATGAGAATAACTGCCACAGAACAGGTCTTACCTAGTGTGGCAGTTATTATTAAATTATATTAAAACAAATGCAAAATAAACAATAAATGAACAAAAATAAATAAACTTTTATTAATACCACAAAAAATGTGATATAATAGTTGCTACCGTTTCGATTATTCGGAGTCTTGGCCCGCGAATTATTATGTACTGGGACCAGTTTTATCATATATTTTATTCTTATTTTTTGTTATTATTTATACAGTGTATATAGGTCGATCACAATCAAAAGACCATTCCCTAGCTTTGTCCGGTAAGAAGAAAGCGGGGGAAAATTGCCTGGCAAGCCATATTACAAACCTCAATATGATATTCCAAATAAATATATATTTTTTAGTTTAAAAAAGGTTAGTTACCTACTAGAAAAACTTATTTTGTGTTCATTTTTTGCATCGTAATAACGTACATATTTCTTGCGCACATTCTTTTGAGTGCGGTCTAGCTATAGTAAATAAAATGACGTTTAGTTATGCATCTCAAAATGGTTATTATAATATTATATATTAATAGTACAGTAAATATCATGCCAGGTGTCTTGTGGAATATCGGATTATATCAATTCTTTTTTCCGCTAAGTTTCCTTCCTGTAATGACCTTATTGGCGTAATACGTAATTCACACCAGCATCTGATACCAGAGTTTGGAAATTTTTTACTGCCCTGCACATCTTTAAAGTAGTGAGGAATTTATTTGTTTTATATATCAGAGGGTGATCAGTGCGATGGTACAACAACCTGCCAACGATGTCGATATTGCTATAAATGCTTTTACATAATCTGAAAATGCAATGCAAATCGTGTGTTGGAGCCAGAAGATCCATTTAAAGTACCTCCAGCTGAAATACATTCTTACTTAGCCTGAATATGGATGCTGTGAATATCATCTTCCACATCGAACCTGTTGCGTAAGAAAGAGGACCCAATCTATTATTACATCATATTAGTAACTTAACTCAACTGACATAAAATATACCGGGGTGTATTAAAAAGTCTGGCAATATCTAAACAACCAACAAGATGTAAGCTGATTATTGATAATGAGCATGTGGCACAAGTCATGAGCTTCAGATGTTTAGGTGTAGAAATCTGTAGACGTAGTGATGTGTACACCGAAGTTCGAGAGCAAGTTCATGGAGCATCCATCGTATCAGAGTATCTCGAGAATTTGGTCTGGAAAAACAAAAATATGCATATTGTAAGTAAGGTCAAAGTATACAAGACATGCGTGCGACCAGTTTGACATTGTCCGTACCAAAGGACCCCTTAGAACAATTGAAATGGTGCTGAGATCCGTGACCATGTCCGAAATGAAGACATAAGGAAATGTTGCAAAATAGAGGACATAAGCATGATAGAGTAGATCCAGAAGGAGATTCTGGCGGGATCACGTAACCAGAATGGACAGTGACAGACTCGTGCATACAGCAGCAAACGAAATCCCCTCTGGACGACGCCTACCGGGAAGACCACCGAAAAGATAGAAGGATAGCTGGACCTCATCATCCCAGGAGGCGTAGTTTTCTGTAGCACAGATCAACAGATCTACTTAAAGAAAGAGGAGAAGAAGAAAAAATATATTATTAATGTCTTTCAAATCCCTTGTCGTACATAAATAAACATAATATTTATGGGAATTTGGAGTAAGTTACTCGGTAAAAATAGGTATTGACTGTGAAAATTGAAACCGCGCGTTTCTCGTTTCTTCGACAGAGGTGTAAGGCAAATGTCTTAATCTCTCGGGAGGTTTCCGAATGAGAGAGGCTGACATCTAACCTTACAATATATTATATCAAAGCGTGCTGCCTCTCTATAGGAAATAAATTATTGTGCTTAGAAGGGAGATCGCTTACATTTTGAAATATAAATTATCTTCTAAACAAAGCATGCAATGTAAAGTCAAGGTAAAAAATATTCATTTATTATACATGATCCACAATTTTTTTATTTTCTTTTTTATTAAATTTATTTGGAAAATGTACAAAATTAAGAGTGTATTCAATATAATATAATTATTACACATTTATATTACACGCTTACCCACTTTTAAATGAGAATTTATTCTCGTGTTTAAAAGTGGGGGCATTGTCATATATGTATATATCTATTATTAATGAAATCGTTAGTGTAAGACATTAGATGAAATAAGTAAGATATAGACAAAGAAACCTTAGATTAAGTAATAAAAATTAAGACATTAAATTAAGTAAGTAAGATATAAACAATACAAGAATACAAAAATGTGAGACATTAGATTAAATAAATAAGATATACACAAGGAAACATTAAATTATGTTATAAAAATTAATAATTAAGAAGGTATTGTAATATCATTTAAAAGTATGTATAGATTTTTTTTGATAAGATTTTTTGTGATGGTTTTTTGTATAAGATTTTTCAATTTAGTCTTGAATTTTCTATAATTTTTTCCGTCTTCATTTCATTGGGAAGAGCATTAAAGAATGATACTCCTTGATAGGAGAAATGATGTTGGGCTGTGCTAGTATTACATTTAGGTATCAAAATATTTCCAGCTGATCTCGGTCTATTACTAAAAATCATATGTTCTATTATTGATATACATTTTGTGAATTTGAAGTATATAAGAAGAAAATAAACACAAAACTTAAAATAATGATACAAGACTGCGGTGTATAGACTCCGACCTAGTAGGATAAGGGGTAGAAGAAGAAAAAGAAGAAGAAAGAAGGCCTAAATTGTAAGAAATATGGAGAAGAAATTTTTCTCGAGCCATATTACCCCGAGTATTTTACTTGCCCTTGAATTGTCACACTCTGACCTCCTGGTACTTGTCAAATGTAATGAATAAAATGCCAACTGAAGCTGATACACAATTCTTATTCAAATGAAAGAGACAAAAAATTGCGCTCAAACCTTTAGCCAATTGGAGAGGAGAATCCTCCACAATGTCCCCCGTCGGTCCCCTCGCTTCCGACTAACTGGCGCGGCGCTTGAATGTAGCCGAAAACAATGATTCGCATTGGATTGTTCTGCTTTTTGCCGTCACAGGAGTGTCTTCAGGCATTCCCGCGCCTGCCGTCAGGCAACCCCTTACCACCCTGGAAAATTTCATTCAAATTTAATTTATTTTTAAAATTCCACCATTTTAGGTTTGGTGTTCATGTTTATTGATGTTCATGTTTTTTATTATTTCGATCGGTTACCTAGTCTCATAAATAAGTTTATTTTTAAGTTTTGGTATTGTCATATCATATAATTATCTTTCATATATATATTATCCTCTGTAAATTATACCTATAATTAATGCAATGTACTTATGCAGTAAAATGGGAAAAAAACGTGCCGACAAGCTTTGCAAGGCTTGGCACGATCTATAACAATAGAAAATATGCATAAATTTAATAACAAATAAAATAAAATATGCTAAAAATTACAAAAAGTGTTGATTACAATTTTATATAAAAATTATATTTTTTCAATCTTAGTCAAAAGAATAAATAATTTATTAAGATAAATACTTCTTCTTCTTTCGTATATTAGCGGATCAGACGTCTGGGTGTGTGAGACAGTCTAGGGCTAATTAAGATAAATTAAAGAAGTCTCACAGAGATGAAACTATTTATATGGGAAATCGAAGTCGTACAACCTATATGAACTGACTTAAGTGATCATTTTACACAATGCATGGTTCAACAATTCCACCGTAAGAACATCCACACATGTAAATAATTATTTTATGAATAACCAAAGCCTTTGCAAGTAGAGAACCAAAATATATGCATACATACCCACTTCTTCTTCCTCAGCCTTCAGCTCTCCACTGCTGGATATAGGCCTCTTCCATGCCCTTCCATCCTTTTATGTTATTTGCTGATTGTAGCCATTTCTTCCCCCCCCCCCCGCGGCGGCTATATCGTCGGCTCATCTCTTTTAAGGTCTTCCGACGCCTCTTTCTTTTCCCAAGGTCTCCATTTCAGAACTTAGACTCCGTCTTGTAACATCTTGCCTTACAACATGCCCTACTCATTGCCATTTTAACTTCACTACACGATCCATGATATCGATTACTCTAATCCTGCGCCTAATATCATCATTTCTCAAATCTATCCCTTAGGCTTACGCCAAGCATGGATCTCTCCATGGATCGTTGTGAGTATTTGAGCTTTTCTACACTTTTCTTTGTAAGGGCCATCGTCTCCACTCCATACGTCATCACTGGCAGTATGCACAATTCAAATGCTTTTCTTTTTAAGCTAATGAGATCTTTTTGTTGTCGAATAATATTTTTAAGTTTGCTAAAAGTAGCCCAGCTCATTCCTATTCGTCTTGTAATTTCTGCTGTTTGGCCCTTTTTTATCTTGTGTCGCGGATATATATACATATTCATCTACTATTTCAATATAATTGTTATTGGTTGTAATGATTTTGTTTTCTAGACTCAAATTTTTTGTTTTCTTTATATTCATTTTAAGACCAACTTTGCTCGAAGCCTCGTGTAGTTCTTTTATCATTATAATTAATTCTTTGAAGTTTTCACTTACATCTACTATGTCGTTAGCAAATCTTAGGTGACTTCAGTATGTGCCATCTATCTTAACACCTCTGCTATCCTAATTTAGAGTCTTAAGTACATCTTCTCAGGCTAACATGAAGGTTTTTAGATTTGGAACATATATACAATTTTTAAAAATTTTATAATATGTGGATGTTTTAATGACAGACTTGGTGAACATCGCATTGTATAGAGTGATCACGTAAGCCAGCTTATATAGGTTGCAGGTCCTTGGCCCTATAAAAGACTTCCATTCAAGTTTCCCATATAAATGCCTATGCCAAATTTACAAAGATTATTTCATAAATAAATCTCACCCCTTAGACTGTATAAGTAATAGACATAGAACAAAGGGGAAAATAAACATACCAACTTTAAGAACCACCATGGCACAACATCATTATACATACTTGGGAGTTAAATGGTACAATACATTGTTGTCGCAAAACAAATTTTAAGAAAGGAACATTCCAAAGCACGAACAGTTTAAGTAAAAAGTCAAATCCTTGATTTTGGACAACGATGTATTGTAACATTGCCCACACGTCTCAAATGGTTGCTGTATAATAAAAAAAAATACTACCTCTAAATGGTTTCTGCTTTTATACTTTAATTTAGCTTGTAAATACTCCTCCCATAAGCTCGAGCTTTGGCTCAAATTATGGGGAGTCTAATGTCTGTAAAATCTTATAACATAGAATCCATCTTATTATTAAAAAAAACATTATGTATCTACTCTTTAAATAAATATAATAAATAAAAATAAAATGAAAAAATAGTTTAGTCTCTGTGAGACTTTTATAAACGATCTTAATAAATAATCATCCCTCTGTGAACAAATTCAGTAATTGTTTTTTCAGAAAAAATAAAAATATTATTAAATAATGTCTTCAAATATTAAATTTTATCCGGTTTTGAAGGCGTCATTGAATTGTTTTGTTTGGAATTCGCAATAATAAATAGTATTAGGAATATACGCGAGCCATTTTCTTTGTCCGAATCTGAAATGCTTCTGTGTGCATGACAGCCTTTGTTCCAGCCGTCCGTGTTCGCAATACACCGTTTTGTTGAAAAAAACATTTTCTCCCATCTCGGCTAATATTCTTTACATTGCAACACAATTACATTGTTTTGTAGCTAATTTTAGAAAAGTGGGTAAGGTTTTTGTTTACTTTTAATCTTATTTCATTCGTTTATTTTTTCTCGCTTTCCACTACATGCTAGTGATAAAATTGGCGCCAACAAGCAGACAGCTTCTTGTTAGTATGTATACTGTTTATGAAAATAAAGGCAAAAGGAAGGAAGTTTATTAATATTTAATGTAATATTTATATTCTCTTGTGCGTTTCACATGTAGTAAAATGAAAGTAATATATAATATTCCTTTGAGATATTATATCTTTTACGGGACCTTTTTTTCTGAAAATTGAAACACTGCAATACTTAAATTATTGTCACGGGTTGTGGCTGGGGAAGTAAAGGAAAACATCGTAAATTAAGGAGTGATCTATTAATTATTTTAATAAATTTACAAAGTCACTTAACACGAATTAAACATAACGGTTTTCTTTAAATTACACTATTTCGTAATATATCACTCATATACGAACACTTTATTATCGCTGGGAACACTTTAATTGTCGTTCGTAACACATTTAATTCTCGCACATAGAAGTCGCCATTATTTATTTCACCACTTTCGGTAAGTACTCGCTCGATTATTTCGCTGGTATCCATCGCTCCGAAATTCACAACTAGGCACGCCTGGCTGTCGTCTCGCGACTTACTTTGCACTGAAAGAGCTCTCCCGCTATTTATACCAGCTGTCCCGCTATTTGTACCCAATCGCTGTTATTTTCGAATCTCCTACATTATTCTATTCCTTTCTTGTGTTTACAATAAGGTTCCGTCGCTTCTGGAATGTTTCAGGCGTTTCGTTCATTCAAACCCACATTGTTCAGCATAGCGGTAGCTCTTCCAACAAGCAGGTTGATCCTGTATATTGGAATGTGAAACAATCTATTCTGACGATGTCTAAGGTAATTATCAGGAACTTACAAACCAATGCTGCGGATAATTTCGGGATTATCGATCATACCGCGCAACAATCGATCAAAATGTGTAATCGATCCTTCTAGTCTCTAAATTATTGTAGCCAAGCATACCCTGGAGAAATTCGGTTGGGTAGAGCCAAGGATAATGCCCGTACTCTCTCATGTAGAGATATCTCAGAAACTTCTTTTGGACTTTCTCCACCACAAGAGAGTAGTTGCTCTCATGTGGCCCCCAAATCATCGAGTCACTCTCGAGTCTACTTCGCACCAAGGCAAGAAGTTATAAAGAGTTCTCAGTAAGCGGACACTCTCGAAAACCCTGGCAGTACGCAGAACAAATCCAAACATTCTCAAAGCATTGCCACTGATCGTCTCTATTTGATCGTGAAATGTTAGGTTGCTCACAAATAACACCCAGATCTTTAACATTCGATGTTCTTCTCAGATTTTGGTCGTTCATTTAGCAGCGATAAAATAGAGTTTTTTGGGCCCTAGTGAAGGATGTATCCGAACACTTGGAAACATTAAACAAAAGTTTGCTTCGTCTTCCGCATTCACATATATTTGTGTCTCATTCCTACTACTAATGCTAATGCTAGTGCTACTACTAATGCACTAGCTAATGCCGTGACACTAGCTAATGCACTATCAATCAGCAATCAAGAGCTGAACTTCTGGCGTTAACTGTAACGGTTTTTAATTTTTAATGAAATTCCCCAAAACACTTTAAAAATTATTCCTCGTTAGTAAACATAAAGTTTCCATCTCGGAAACACAGGTGCACGAAAATAAAAAATAATTCCTCTACCAGCCGAGTACAGAAGTACAGAAACATACAAAATAATTTAAGCACTAGAATAATTTTACCTTATTCGAGATACTGGTGTTTATTTTTCAAACTGTATGGTTTATTTTAAAATATTAATATTTAAATATTAATATTCAATAAATAAAAAATTGAGAGATGGAAAAATTTCTATTTTCTAACAACCGCAATACTAAAAAAGTAAAAGTATATTAAAATATGTTAATAAAATAATATTCTTTTTTTAACAGAAAAGAGCGCAGGACATGGCAAATCAATATTCTCACTGTTTTTAAATTAAGCTACGCGAATCTTGTGCTGCCTATAAAATCTAAATATCTTTTTTGAACAAAATTCTAAAAACAATTTTCAAATCTATATATACAGGGTGTAACAGAGCTAGTCCACAATACTTTACAGGTAGATTTTTGCGATAATTATGTATCGAAAATATTTAAGCAACCATGAACTTAATCAATAGTTAAGGAGATATGCGATATCAAAGATTGCTTTCTTTTCAAAATTTCTCACTTATTTTTTGTAGAACGTATGAATATTATATTACAGTCACTTATATCTTACATGAAAAAAAATTCAGGGTTTTATTATTTCATTTTACTTTTATTATAAATAATGAATTTTCCGTAATCGATATAAGTTACTGTAATGATACTTCAACATGTCGTAAAAACTAAGTCAGAAATATTTTTAAAAAATGCAAACTTTGATATTTTATAACTCCATAACTCGTGGTCGTAGTTGCTTGAATATTTTCGTCTCATAATCATGGCAGAAATCCACCTGTGGACTAGCTGTGTTACACCGTCTATATAAAAAGGGTGTAACAAAGCCACATCACTATAATATACAGGTAGATACCTACCTTTACGGTTAGTATACATGTTGGAAATATCATTAATATAATCAATAAGTGGATATGCAATGAATAGTTATTAAGATAAGCGACATTAAAGATATTTTTTTTAAATATATCTGATTTGCTACAAATTTCAACATTATACTTAAACTTTTTTGAATTCGTGAATCACATCCTGGAAAATAAATATTATGTTTACGCATGTACCATTAAACTTCTTCCCATCGCGTAAATATAATTAAATTAATCATTTTTAAAGTTTACGAATATAAAGAAATTAGAACTCGGAAATATAAATAAATTTCAATTCGTAATTTTAAAAATAGAAAGAAATTTTAACTCTATGTGCATTTTCAATATTAATTTGATTAATTTGATGGCCAAAAATTCCAATAATCACGTGAAGTGTACGTATTATGCACCCAACGAAAAAATTGTGAACCTTACGAAGCAAACTGCATCTTAAGTGAGATTCTGTTATCTCCGGGGAAATTTTAATTTAGAACTGAAAATAAAAATAAAACGTAAAAGTTCCGCCGACTTGGACATCACGTCAAGTCGAGTCAAACGGATGGAAAAAAATAATTAATTACAAATTTGTAATTTTTCAAAGTGAAAAGTTTTTTATGAAGCAGCAGAAACTCACGAACTCTCTGGCGTCATAATATTTCCACAGCTTATTCCGTCTAAAATTTCTATATTGACTATTTATACCTCAATATTATTTTCATCAGGAGATATTGCAAGCTTTTAAAGATTTAATTAATTAGATTTTTTTAAACATAGACAGAAAAAGAGCGTTGTTATCCAATAATTTATTTTGGTTTTTTTCTTTCTTGCAAATATTTTTTAACATTTTTTTAGAGAGACATGAAATTAAATTATTATTAAATCTGCGACTGACCATGGAAGCGAAGACAAAAGACAACGTGAAGCTGTGTGATAGAAACGGCATGAAAAAGTTTACCAGAGATTCTCGTATGATGATCAGTGCAAATTACACAAGACTTCAAATATCGATCAAAGCCGGACTGTAAAACAATTGTAAAAATTATTATACTCATATATTAATGAAAATAAAAAATTATATTATAGAAATCTCATAGAGACGAAGCTATTTTTTATTTGGGAAAGCAGATACGAAAGTTTTTTTGGGTGTTAATAGTGTTTGCGACCTATCGTACGGCTTGCTTCAATGATCGCTTTATGTTAAGGTATAGGTATTTTCATACATAATATTTTAGTGCATAATATGCGTATTGTTTCGTTGTGTTAAGTTTACGGATACGCTCATTTCGTATGCGTAAACTTAGCACAACGAAACAATGCGCGTATTACGCACTCTACTCACACCTACTTAATTGCAAGCTTATATGAAAATATCTTTATATATGGTGTGATCTTACGAACCTTGAACCCTCAAAAATAATAGTCTTACAAATCGAGAAGGAACATATTGCTATAAGATTCTAAAATCGAAAAGAACTGCACATAAACGAATTTTTTATAGTAATACAAATGTAGATCACACAAAAATATACGAGAAGATTCTAGAGGAACGTACTCTTTATAAGCGGCGACCCCATCACTACCTCAGCAAGTTTTTGTTGTGACATTTGCGACTGACCATGGAAGCGACGACAAAAGACAACGTGAAGCTGTGTGATAGAAACGGCATGAAAAAGTGTACCAGAGATTCTCGTATGACGATCAGTGCAAATTACGGAATGGAGTTCCAACTTAAGTTTGTATCCAGTGCCTAATTTATGTATTTAATAAAAATTTAGATCCCACCACTGCGAATCCCTGACAATGTTTTCTTATAATTTCGAATGTTTAACGTCAAACGTCACAATTAAACATTTATGATATATTTTTCATTTATACAATCTTTAATATTCCCCGTTCGCATACATTTGAACGCTCCTGTATCCAGGAATTCCGCTCAAAGAGCTTAGTTCAACGTAATTACGACGGCCCGGACCAAAGAATGGACGAAAATGAGAGAAAACACAAGGAAATCCCTAATGAGATCCTGCTGAATGTTTTCGGGTTGCTCCACTTCTGCCGATAAAGGTGAAAAGGTCCTTTGTGGCGTGGCAAGTGGAATTGAATTTTAAAAACGTAAGTTTGAATGGAAACTTTCAAACTGTTTATTATTTGATATCGAAGGTTTTAATGACGTAAGATGTAGTATTGGTTCTTCTGATTTTTATAGAAGCCAATTTAATTGTGCATTATTTCAATGGCTATAATCGAGGTTATTAAGAATTACAATTCTTTAAATTGTATTAAAAAAAATCATTTCAAACCATAAATTACTTAAACAATATTTTTATATGAAAATATACGTTCTAAAAACACAGTTACTGAATTTTTCTTTCCTTGTATTAATATTCTGCGGTGAATCATTTGACTCGAATTTGATCGAAACACCGTTCTTTAATTCATAGATTAGGTATATAGTGCGATATATACATATATATAGTATATACATAGGATTATAGTGCGACACATCGAAAATGTTCGACTGATTTCTAAAGATTTCCAACGATTGTGATTTCTTCGATAACAGTTCTGTTGATTCTAAATTCGTGTAGAATGTTCGAAAGACTTCAATAATGTGTAGTTACTATTATTTTAGACTTTTGTGATACTATAATAATAATAATAATATTTGGATACCTTGTATAGCGCCGTTTTCGCGAATAATCACCTCAAGGGCGCTTGAATATATATTTATTTATTTATTTATTTTTTATTTATTTAAAAATCCTTGTTTACAAATAAGATACTTAATACTAATTTAACAATATAACATAAGATAAAACATAAGATAATTTACACATTTTTTTGTTTTGTTTAATTTGTGGATTATGCCACTCTACTAGGCTACGCCTGTCCCAGAGTGGCGTTATAGCACACAATTATAATATTTTTTCGAGTTCGTCAGTAGTTTTTATTTTCATAAGGTAGTTATTATTTATCTATAGAGTATCAAGTGGAATGTTAGTGAAAGTTGAGTTAGTCATAAGTCCAAGTGTAAATATGTGTAGAATAATTGTTTAATGTAAAAAGGGTTAAAGTTTTGTTTAAGATTATTTTTTTATTTTCCTTAATTAATTAATTAATTTATATAGGTATATATTTTTATTTAAAGACATTATTACGCAATTACAGTAAGTAAATTTTCAGTTGCTGTTCTACCTTTGGAGGTAAGCCAGTTGTTTGCTAAAGCTTTTATTTTATTAATTGAGTATATTCTGATTTCCGGGAAGTCTGTTTTAAATATGTTAAATATTTTAGGCCCTATGTATGAGTAATTTTTCTGTCCATGTGTTGTCTTAGTTTTTGGTATTTCGTCAAGGTTTCGTAATGCTTGTCTAGTATTATGTGAATGCGAGTATATATATTTCAAGATTCTGTAATTAAACAACTTTTTATAAGATTTAATTATATTGTTTAGTGTTTATTAAGTTTCAAGCCGCATAAGGGTAATAAAATAACTAATTTTGAAAGTTTGGAAATCAAAATAATTTTGAACTCGGATATTTATTTACTTAACAATATTACTTTCACTAACTCTTCTCTTCTTCTCTCTATATTCCCGTTACATTCAACCTTGCGCCAGTAACTTTTAAAACGGCTCATTTTTTTAGTACCTAATCATTATTTGTATTTGAACCGAATCAATGACATCTATATCGAAAATAACTTAGTTTGATACTTCACCTGTCGATGAGAGATTCTGTTTCTCTCGAAACTTAAGTAGTGAAAAATATAAAAGTATTATTAAACTCACGTAGAGTTAACAAGATGAATCTTTTTCCTTATTTAATGATCATTCTGAATATACTTATTAATCATTCAAAATGTAAAATTTTATGCCCTATAGAGAGGCAGCACGTCTTTGTAAAACATTGATTTTGTTTACATTATATTATTAATGAATAAATATTACAAATTCAATATACATGCGTTCTATGTATCAAACAGATTATAAGAAAATGAAGCCATTCACGGAGTTCTTTGATACCTAAATCTTACGTCTAAAGCAAGGCGTCGCAACGCGATATAATAACAATATGACGGCAAGAAGTGACATCATTTTCTTCGCTTTGAGAGTGGAAAACAGGCTCGGATCATCTGATTATACGGAAAAGTCCCTGGAAATTATGTAAATTTGTATACGGGGATATCTCTTAAGACTTTCCTGCGAAAATGTACCCGTTTTCTGGAGGGGCGTGCATTATAAATTTTCCCTCCCGGATGTATTATTTTTCTCCCATCCCTCAGGACCCCCCTCCTCCTACAGCAACGCCGCTACACTGCCTGAATATATTTATGTAACTGCATCAGTGCTACCCTTAGTGACCCACTTACCAACTGGAGGTTTTATTCAGCTGAGTATTATGGTCTTCATGAGTGTCATTATAATACCATCCTGAATATCATCGTAATATCATCAACAGCGTAACGGCCTAGGGGAGGCTTGAATGCTTGCAGGTTTTTTCGATATATCCTACTTTTGGTGGTTTATTACATAGATTTTACCACCCCCAGATCATTATATAATTCTAATACAGTTTATTATTAATATTATTAATATTTAAAGCATTAACCTTGTAGTTAGACATTATAACAGAATGTTAGTTAACTTAGTAAAAACCACTAACAGATTTAGGGCCTACCGGTTTCGAGACGTACTCCTCGTCAGGACCAACACTACACTACTATATTCACAACACTATATGCCCCAACCATAGTATTGTTAAACTTTCACCAATATTGATCACATTGTCAGAGACAAACATGCACTGATATTATATATATACTGGACATTCAGGAATCTACCGGAGAGAGTGAGAGGGGGCGGGGTTTAAAGTGGGTGTTACCAAATCTTTTGTGAAAGTTAAATTAAACAAAGGGCTATATGGGTGTATAGTGTTGTGAATATAGTAGTGTAGTGTTGGTCCTGACGAAGAGACGGGTACGTCTCGAAACCGGTAGACCCTAAATCTGATAGTGGTTTTTACTAAGTTAACTAACATTCTGTTCTAATACAGTTTTTTCAAAAGATTTAGTCAGTCACCTTCGCCTTCTTATATAACCTTATCCGTAAACGGACATTGGCTGTAACTTATTACAGTAGAACCTCGTTAATTCGAAATTCAAGGTACCTAAAAAATGTTTATTCTTATGCGAAACCCCATTAATCCGAAATTCAAATTACAAAAAAAATCGCAATGCGATTGCCAAATTCGCAAAACTCATTAAAAGAAGCCATTTATTTTGTGAAAATGTATTTTTTGCATTTTTCAAGAAATCATTTCGGAAACGCAATATTTATTATATTAATACAATATTACAAGATTTCTATTACAAAAGTACTCAATATTGAAATATTTATTATTCTCACTTGCGAAAAAAATCTAATTATTTCAACCAAAAACTATTGATTTATAGCGCAAGGAGCTTAAAATTTGAATTACCGGGGTTTTTGAGCTATCGCGTTTAATTTACTATAAAATTAACATTTTGGGACTTGTTTTTTTTTATTCGAATTATGGTGGATTTCGATTTGTGGATGTTCGAAAGGTAACGGGATTTTTTTTGCATTACAGATTGCTCCATTTACAATGCAAGTATATCTTGGACCTAAATGGAGGCAAACCGCTGCTTGATGCATTCAATGCTATCATTAAATACATCGACATGATCGCTCAGTTCATTTAGGAGTTGCACACTACGCATTATGGTGTGTTTATTCATTATATCCGTTCTGCATTTTGGGACATGAAATAGCGCGTGACCTCGATTTCGCAAATATGTGTTTCGTACAAACAGGGCATAATTCTCTGGCAGGTTTAGGGCATCAATTTTATTTCTTAAAATTTTAACCCCCAACATGACTAGGCCCTCCTGTTTGCGCGACTCGTGATTTTACAAGCCAGTCCGCAAATCTGGAATGGCGCACGTCTTCCTGTGCCGTCACACACACATGCACACACGTACATACGCGCCCACCGACACGCACACGTACATACGTACTTCAAGATACCTTACAACTAACTAACCGTCACGCCGTATCCTGGCACCCCGCTTTCGTGTCGACCACATTCGTACATTTTCTCATGCACGCTCCTCAAATGTTAAAGCTTATAACATGGCCGTCCTCCAATATTTAACTAATCATGGTCGTTTGTGGATGCCTTCTGTTTTTTCTCCCTTTAGTGCTTGTCTCATATATTTTCTTTTCCATCCCCTGCTCGCTCATACCAGACCATCTTAGCGATACTTTTTTTTTCATCTACTGCGCTACACCCAGCATTACACTCACTTTAAATTTATATATATTCAAGAACACATTCATATTTGTGAAGTTGTAATTTTTCAGAACAAAGTTCTATATACTACATATAAGGTCGATATATTCACGGAAACATAGAGGGTTGCTATAGCTTAGTGGTCAGAGCAACGGCCCCGGAAAGGAGGTGACCTGGGTTCGAATCCCAGTAGTGAGTAACCTTATATTTTTTCGTGAATTAGATTTTTCTGTATATCTTTCTAATTGATTAATTAATTTGATTTAAAATTTTCACTTTAAATTTGTTCATTCCTGATTTTATTAAACACAGGTTTCGACACATGCGCCTAAGCATCTGCATTCTTCCTCCCCAACCGCAAAAACTGTACAGTACACTGGTCAGCCGTGAGGTTCTTGTAGGCCCCTATTTATAGGAACCTTTCCCCGTATTATAAAATGCAAAATATAATAATGCACTTGCTTAATGAATTTATTTATGTAATACATGCCCATTAAAGCCTTTAAAAGTTAAAATAATTAATAAAAAACTAACCCATAAAAACCAAGTTTTAATTATACTCCCTTTCTCATTTACTAGTGGAAACTGGTTTGGCGCTTAACCTACGCGTTGAATTTCGGTCGGGCGACGCTACGAAAGGGAGTAATTAAAAATTTCCAAAAATCCAAAATCATACTATAATCAGATTTAGTGACTACCATATGCGTCGGAATTCTATACAACTTGGTAAGTTGTATGAAAAAACCATTAAAATTTTCTAAAAATCCATAATTATACTATAATTATTAATTTTTTAATGAAAATTTGAGAGATCTCTTTGATCATCGTCACAAATCTGTTTGCAAAGTTTCAGCTCGATTGGATCACGAGAAAAGGGTTAAAAATCGATCCAAAGTTTTTTTCTTTTTTCGTCAAGCAAGCAAGCAGACGCTACGAGTTAAAAGAAAGGGAGTAAATAGTACAAATAAACAATAGATTCACAGAAAAAAGATAGTAAAGTGAAATAAAGCGTTGATTAATAGAATAAATGTGAAATATGCGAAAGAGAGTGCGCCTCTCGAATAGGGCTATTTTCCTCTCGCAAAGTTTATAGAGGGCAGCAATAACAACTAAGTCAGAATGACGAGGGGATCCTCGATAACGAGGCCCGGCTACAACAAATGGTAACATGACTTCTTAAACACGCCTTTTATGTAGACATATATTTTTAAAAAAAACATCGAAATAAAATATTTATGTGATAGAGAATCTTTTGTTTTGTTTTGTTAAAATCTGAACAATTTTGTCATGCGTTGTGGCAGAAAAATGAAAACCTATTCTTTAAATTACACTTTTTCGCAGTAAATCACTTGAAAATTAACACTTTATTATCGCTAGGTAACACATATTCAATATTAACTTGAACATTCCATCCAGAAGTAGCAGTATTTATCACATTTATTTATTTCGTCAATAAGGTACTTCGCTAGATTATCGCTTCGATTCTCTCACAACTGGCCACACTGGGCGCCGATCGAACTGTCAACACGACCTGAACTGCGCCGTGGCCGAGGCCGTATTTATACCCGAAAATGCTGATATTTTCGTACTTTCTGGATTATTCTAGCGTTTAGAAAAAGGTTATACCAGGCGTTTCTAAACGTTTCCTGAAGGTTTTAAATCACTCTAGATTGTTATGGGCCGTTCTCGATTCTTCGATAGTGTTGTGATAAGTGACACTAGGGTTTCGGACAGTGCGGAAATTCTTTTGAGCATCTCGTTACGACATGATACTAATTGTGATAGGAATATTACGAGATATGTTTTTTTTTCAAAATATATGCTAACGTAAATGTCATGCTTCAATGTGCTCATTGCATGCTCCAATCTAGTTACCCTCTTACCCCAACTTGGATACCCTCTACACTTCCACTGGACGCGCAACCCATCCACCAGACACTCACTCCCACGCACTTCAGTCTACACACACTTGAAGAAGGAAACGGACGTTTCCGGAAAATGTTGTAATGAATTCTCAAATAAAAGTTGTTGAAAAACACATAAAATAGTAACTTTTCAAAGCAAGAAAAGCTTGACATTATAAGATATTTAAGAATAAATTAAATACTATGTTTTAAACCACTTTATTGCTATATATTTGTCAACTAGTTTCATTAAATGCTTAACAAATGTAGGTTTTTCTGAATTTGCCGAACATCTATTTAATTCTGATCACACATTTGATAATAATACAGGGCCAAAAATTTTACACAAAAACGGACTAGGTTTGCGACTTAATAATCTAGAAGCATTAGAAATTAATAAAGCTATGAATAATAAGAGTCAAATAATAAATAAACAAATAAATTTATCTAATAGTCTTATTTTAAAGCTGTTCCCTCTATCTTCAGTTAACTCCTCCCCTTCCCTCCCCCCCACCTAGTTGAAACTCTGTCCCTCTCTCTTTATCTTTCCTCCTTTATAAATTTCTGTACCTAGATTACTCTATATTATAATTGTCCTGAAGAAGGTTGAGTCCAACCGAAACTAGTTGACTGATATATATCAATAAAGTGGTTTAAAACATAGTATTTAATTTATTCTTAAATATCACATAAAATAGTGTTTTAATTCATAATTATTAAAATGGGCCACGTTCAATTATTTATGCAAAATTACGTCATTTTTTATAGTTTATATCTCGCGCTTTCATATTTCAGCAACTGAACGCTCTGTTCGAGATACCATAGTGCAAAATGAGTTATTAATGATTTCTCTCAGGAGCCGCCTCCCAGCTAACCGCTAAGCCGCGCCATATTCAAAGCATTTTATGTCTTGTAATGTTAAGTGCCTTTATTCTCGCAGACGGCGTATGTGTTCTTTTACGGGAAATATCAAATTTTAATACTTTCACCATATGGTGGGCGTAAACATTTATTTATGTGGGGAGCGCCCATTATTTTGGTCTGATTCTGAAAACGCGCTGAGAGATGTGTGATGTTATTTTATGTGTAACGAAAACAAGGATCAAAGAAAAGACGTTCCATCACCACCGCAGTGTTTTCGTACAAATCATTTTAAAAAAATATATTTATTTATTTATACAGTAGATACATGTTTTTTTATAATAAATAGATTCTATGTTATAACTTTATATATATGTTATAATTTTTACAGACATTATACTCCCCATAATATGAGCCAAAGCTCGAGCTTATAGGAGGAGTATTTACAAGCTAAATTAAAGTATAAAAGCAGAAACCATTTAGAAGTAGTTATTTTTTTTAATATACAGAAACCATTTGAGACATGAGGGCAATGTTACAATTCATCGTTGTCGAAAATCAAGGATTTGACTTCTTTCTTAAACTGTTCGTATTTTGGAATGTTCCTTTCTTGAAATTTGTTTTGCGACAACAATGTATTGTACCATTTAACTCCCAAGTATGTATAATGATGTTGTGCCATGGTGGTTCTTAAAGATGGTATCTTTATTTGTCCCTTTGTTCTATGTCAACTACTTATACTGTCTAAGAGATTTATTTATAAAATATTGTTTGTAAATTTGGCATAGGGAGTTTGTTTTGTATATTTTTGTGAGTACCGGTACATTAAATTCTTGAAATATATTTACAGTAGGATAGTCATAAGGTTTTTTGAGAATCGTTTTAATAATTATTTTTTGCATTATGATTAATGGCTGTACGGTGGACTTATAAGCCTCTCCCACCCAATAATACCATACTGTAATAGGGACTGCATCAATCCGTGCAATACACCATTTTAATAGTATTTTTGTTCAATATATTGCGTAGGTTATAAAAGACATAGATCAGTTTTCTCAATCGTTCCACGGTTAGATTGACATGGTCTTGCTATGTCAATCTGACATATATATACAAGTAAATAAATTAAAAAATATACATTTTATTTCTACTGTTTACACCTATTACAATAAAATAAAAATATTATACATATCTAGATAAAAGTGTACATTATATATGTAAATATATATCAGCGTGCATGATCATTTACAAATGTATACATATACATACATATGAAATTTATAAAACAGTATCATTTATAATAATTGTTAGATTGTTGTTTTTTTGCTTGCTAGGGGATTTGAATATGCAATAATAATGCGTATTTAAAATGTGCCTTAAATAGACGCAAGGGAGACATTCTTCTGCTCTGATCCAATCCCCTCTCATAAAATCATCTCTTAACAATTTAATAATCCGTCACAGAATGTTAAAAAAAAACACTTTTTTGCTAAATATATCCCAAATTAAGTAAAGACGTATAAAGTAATTAAGTAAAGACGTATAAAGTAATAGACGTAATAAAGTGTATATCAGTATGAACAAAGACATGTATTCATATATGTATTAGCAAAGTTTAATCAAATAAATTAACGGTAAAATGTTCGTTAAGGAGATATCGGTAACGACTTAAGTTAACGTTGAGAATATCTGCAATATGTGCTTAGTCGTTTCCTAGGATGGAAAGTTTGTTGATCGTGAAGTATTTCTTTATTTCTTTTTTTTATTTGTTAACGCCCATTAGGCTTATACATAAAGAATTTAACATAAAATTCAAAAAGCACATACATTAAACAATATCTGTTATAAATAGCAAACTATAAAAAGTATCAGGTGCCGCACCAAATCATGAGTATAAAAATTAAAAATATAAAGTACAGAGCAGCAATGTGTATGGGCATAAAAAATATAACATAAAATTCAATACATTAAACAATATCAGTTATAAGTAGCAAAATATAACTTTTGGTGAGAAGTGTTGCTTTTGTTGCAATGATTATTATGTGCTTTTCTGAAAATAGCAATATTGGGATGCCAGATCTTTATCCCAACACTTAAAAGAAGAAAATAAAAAATAAAAAATAAACGAGACGTAGGGATCCGAAATAAAACCCATTGCCATTCACGTATTCTAGGAGTGACAATAACATATTTCATTTGAGTCTTCCTATATTTAGCTCTTGTGGGGCTTCTCAGCATTTTCTTTTTTATAACAGAGTATATTATAATCGATGCTATATGTTATCGACCTTTTGACTAAGGAGGAGACTATCTAGGAAATCGGAGACTCACATAAAGTCGGTCTTTCACTTGAAACTTATTTATAGACTTGAGTTTTTATCGCGACAATATTGTTAGTGGTTACAGGTAACTAAGAAATATTTACTATTGTGCTGGTTGAATGCTAAGTTGGTGCGCCAGGATGGCGCATCCCTTTTTATTCCCATTCACTCTCTCATTATTTCCTGCTTCTTTCATTCCGACAGACATTTATCTAGATACATTAAGTACACTATAAATATCGCAGTGAAAAATAAATATTCCAACAATTGTACAAGTATGGTAATTAGTAATTCTAACCCTTTCAGAAAACAATAATGATGAAAATGTGGTTTATCAATATTATTACACGTAACTTAGAAGCTTTCTGCGAAGCTACGAAGCGGGATAAGTGCATTCAAAAGCTGACATGTATATGGATAAACTAATTAGGCTTAAAGGAGTTGAGCTTCAGTGCGAGTCTCTGGAATAACGGGACCCATCCAGGATATATTATGCTAAACTAAGATTTCCCCCGAGGAATGTTAGCAGTAGACAAAGCCATCCCAGGGCACGAAACGCGCCAGTGCCATGTAAACAATTTTAACGGCATACGAAGTCATATGTCAAAAGAAAGGCAAACTTTTTGAAAGTATGGAAGTAATAACTGTATGAAAATGAAGGTTTTATGTCGTAGATCATCATTTTATATATCTAGCAGTTTTTTTTATGATTTTCTTTACGGTTTTCATAAAGTTTTCACTTGTTGCAAAATTTTTCACTTGTTGCAAGTATGAAAGATTTGATTTCTTTGTTGCTTTTAAGCATTCTAATTAAATTAATAATAGAGCTTATTAGGTATCAAATCTCTTAAATATTTATAGCAGGTCACTAACGCATGGACGCGTATGGTGATGTAATGATGGACTAATTAAAATTATCCAGGGTCTAAATAACATTCATATTTCAAAATTATGGAAATATATTTTTTAAATTTTGAAAAGTAGATCAATGATCCTGATAGATTGTTTTAGTTGTGACATTAAATTAAACGTGTGATTTAATGAAAATAAAAATGAAAAATTTTATTATCATTAAATCACAAAAAAATAAAAAAACGGTAGATAATAAAATTAACAGTTAAAAATCATCGAGAATCGAATCTCTAATATCAGTTTTATTTTTTTAAATAAAAATAATTCATTGCCCAAAAAAACAAAAATGATTATTTAAAATCTCGCTATCATAATATGAATAGGACAATAAACCATAAAGATATATTGTAAGAATTGTTGATATAGCTTAAGCGTTTGCCAAGACTTTTAATTACGAGAATAAGATAAACAAAGGAACATAAGCTAATTTTAAGTTTAAAAACTCGCGAATTCTCGAATATTCAGATATAATTGCACTATTTTTCACAATAAAGTTTTTAATTCAAATGTATATGATTAATTTGAGCCAATTAAAGCACTTCTCAAAATATGATTTCGAAAATCATCAGTTATAACTAAAATTATTCGTATTTAAACTTCATACATAAAATTTTAATTTACCTGTTTTGGAAAAATAATCAACATGTAATACACAACCATCCATTAGGCATATAAGAAATATTATATGCCTAATACTTTGCTGATTTTTATACTGGAAATGAAAACAATGTTCTGTACTTAGAAAGGAGTCAACATTTAATCAATATTTTGATTGATTACCCTAAAATGTCATCTAACTAGATGTATAATAAAGAGTGCGCGTTATCCTTTTTTTAATATTGAAAATGCTACCCATTTTATATTTCCTATCTCTGGAATATTTTTGGCAAAAGTTACAAGGACTTCGAAATTTCCCGTCCGAGACGGTTGATTAATTATGGATTAATTTAACATGTAAATAACATTTGTTATATTTTACACTTTCTAGAATTATTGTATTGAAGCATTTACAGTTAGAGAGATGTTTAATAAATAACAGAAAGAATAATAAAATTACGAAACCTGATGATAACGATATTGATGATATACTATCAATTATAAAAAAAACAATAAAAGTAAAAACAGAAATACATACTTAGTCAGTAGAAAGAACCACAGTATAGCCAGAACAGTAGTTTATCTCCGGCCTGTCGGCGAGTTATTAGCCTACTCTTGCGTTGACGCTAGGGTTGTCACTTTATTTTTTACTCCCTTTCTTTTAACTCGTAGCGTCTGAGATTCCGACGCATAAGGTAGACACGAAACCCGAAAATTTCTGTAATTAGTATACCTTGTTTCTGCACTTAAATTGCAAGAACGCTGATTAACATCAACGTAGACTTTTAAAAACTCACAGTCTTTGTGTTAATCAACAGACCTTTTTAGTAAAGCACCACAAACATAAAAAAGGCATTTTTTTCAGGAAGCGCATTTTTTTTCTAAAGCGGCGGCTGCGAGCGCGAATGGCACCGAAGGCACGGCCCTTACTGCCGCCGCCTTGTGCCCCCATATTTTATGTCAATGTGTGCGTCACAGTGCGTGCGTACACGGCGCCGAGCACGCACGCACACATTCTAATGGGTAGCGGCCAGTTTGTATGAAGACGTCTTACTCTGTTCTTAGTGTTCTGTGGTAGAACGGTACTTATTTAAAGAAGGAAAATTCAGTTTACTAAATAAGTAGACACGTGACCTTATTTTTGTCTCGGAAAATGGATGCACTGGGTAATGTTGTTTTTCAGTTAAGGCGGAGGAGTTTCACGGGATTGGACATGACGTGGACATTTTGTTTTTTTTCATTTAAATTTTCCAATAAAGTAATTTATTCGAAAAAAAATAAAAATATTTGAATATTTTGTGATTTCATTTATCTTTATACCAAATTACATTCTTTCTTGTTTTTTCTTTGCATTTCAATTTATTCTTCTTTCATTTTTACTTTTATTTTAGCTTGCCACTAATTTTGTGGATCCATATTAAAGACACTGTTTTCAATAGAAATATAGAACTATCGTTTGCATTTAGTTCCATTTTTTCCTGCATTTCACATGATACATTTATACTTTTTTATATTTCTTGTGTGCGTACTTTTTTCAAAATAAATATTAGATATCGATCGAAAGGGAATAAAATATTTAAAATAAATGCTACCTACCTCAGAACAGATATTTCTATATATCTAGCGAGGTAGGTAGTGGCCGAGAGGCTTGTTATATATAATTCTCATTTATTTGTATTATGTATATATGTATCAAGCAATCAAATGTCTATTTTTTTCCAATAAACGCCGATTTATCGGTTATGAAATGAAAAATCGCCCAATTCATACAGTTATTTAATTTCAGTCTTCCTGGGTGGTGAAACCCCGTAGAAAGATGATTTTTATTAAAAATAAATAATTTTGTGTACAACATTTTTTTAGTATTGATTCAATTTTTTCTTTCTTGTATTCTTTGCCCATTATTATTTCAAAATTTATTTTGTCTCTCGTGCAAGGCGATTATCTACCAAGACAATAAAAACTTAACAGTAGTTTTTACTTTGTCTTAGCACGTTCCCTCGGCGAGAGCTGGTGGATGGCAGGCAGCCTCCCTGTGCGTGTCTCAGAGACTCACGAAAGCGCTCAACCATCTGTGTATACGATGCTTAGAGCTGCTCTTTATGTGCCCGTAGAGAACATGCGATGCCCAAACTGTTTTATTCAGGGGTCAGAAATTATTATTGCTAGATATTTCTCTCTTGTATTTTCACGGAATCGTGGCGGCGAGACCAAAATTAAGTAGTAAATTTAAAACATTGAGATGATAGAAAATGTTTTCAGGTTTTCACGGCCGTTCGGAATCTTGTGTATAGTTTTCTGCGATATTCTGCCGTGTATATGTGATATCTCTGGCCGACGTTTCGGATCCCATTCCAGGATCCATCATCAGGGCTAATGTGATGAGTGTGGTTGATGTGTAGGTTACGTATTTCCTTGCAATACCGTACACACATCATTTGAACGTTACGTAGTGTAAAGTGATCAGCTAATATTTAGATGTTTAAACATACAATGACAGATTGTAGGCTCTGTTAACGCCCAAAGGCTTTTATTAATATTTTCGTCTCTGTGAGACATCTATAATATATATCTTTATTAATGACGATCCATCTGTAATTTGTTCGTAAAAAAAAACGATATGCTAAAAAACATTGTGGTTAAAACTTATTTGGTTGTCTCATTGAAGAAAAAAAAGCACCTCAAAAATATTGAATTAAAAAATTACATTTTTGCACCGCGATATTAATGGAGGAAACCTAATTATGGACGGTTTGTATTTTCGTGTAAAACAAATATTAAACTCCAATTATCAGTTCTAAACTGTGTTCTCCGCCGTTTTATGTTCCTGATGGGGAGAGCGGACAAGTGCTTTTAAATTGTATTCTCTTTGCCCCGGGAGCCTTCCTGCCCCGGCGGGCTTACTGCCCCTGCGTTGTATTATGTAATATCGTAATAGACCCTTACATCAGAGAAAGGATTAAATAGGGGAGAGGCGGGCTGGCTGTTCTTTTGGGATGGAAGACTAAACGTGGATACCACATGGGACCAAAATGTGCATACGATAAAGTAGGCTATAATCGCATGCGCACCCGTAGAATTTTTCATTAATTTACTTATTTATTTATTTACGGGAAACTAACAGTGCAAATAAAAATAGGTTTTATAAATTAGAATAAGTGTTAATGCTTTTTTACTTTTATTTTATTTTTTGTTCATATTTAAAATTTAAATTTTTACTGTACATTATATCATGATGAAAGGATCATTGTCCCCAACTCTTTTCTGTTAATTAATTTGAATAAATGCAAAGTGTGAAAAAATATTAAGGCGCACATTCAATGCAAATGCATATTTCGGCGTTTTTAACGAAAATAAGGGATTTTATTTTTCATTTATATCATAATTTATAAGCTAGCAATTTTTTAGGGCGATAACTTATATTCTTATATAAAAGTAATAAATTAAACATTATTCACAATAATTAAGAAAATATAAGCATTAATCGACACAAAAAAGCATAAATACGCAGCCAAAAAATTCGTTTTTAAATTAAAGGCGAGATTAATTTTTACTGAATATGTACGCAGAATATATTTTCTTATGAGTTTAATTTAGCATTTTGTAGCGTTGTAGCATTTTGATGGATAAACTCTACATAAATAATTTATAAATGTTAAATATTAACAAAGTTATAAATCTTTAAATATAAGTTTTTGTTGATTTTTAAACGCTTTTTATTCGTATAAATTTTAAGCAATGTGTTGTATTTACACACGCTTATTGAATCTTCAAAAACTATTAAAAAGTTAGTTTTATTATTAAAAACACGTTAATTACTAATTACGTTAATTCCAAAGCATGTAATATATGTCAACAAATGGCTTTTTTCCAAATCAGTCCGCGTGCCAGCGACAGGGGGCACATGTCAATTTACGGCTGCTCATTATTTTTGATTCAAAATCAGTAGAAGACGTATGTCTATGTTAAATTTGCTTTAATTTGAACTTATATTATATTATACTATCGAAAGTAATTGATTCATCGCATACAATTAGGTTTTTAACTAGTTTTATATGAAGTTAGTTTTTTTGTGCGTGTGTCAGTTTTTACGTCACTATTCTGAATAGTTGGAGGCCTCGCGACATCGCCTATTGGAATTTTGCATGTGATTAGTCAGATTAGACATCACCGTTAGACATAATTTTTAAATTAAAAAAACGTTGTATTGTGGGTTTTTTTTTATTTCTCGATCAAAAATAAAAAGAATTTATTCAAAAATTACAAGCATTTTGACCAGATGGAAGTCAAAATAATACCTAAACATGCTTATACAACACAATTTTAAATTAAAAAGCAGTGATATAAGAAAAATTGTTGTTTATAACTTTTTTTACAATACATAAATTATTGGAAAAATATAAATACTCTTTTTTTTCAATTCAAGACTTAAAACATTCAGAATTTTGACAAAAAATACTCGAGCACAAGCTGCTTTTATACCCATTTACCCGAATTTGTCCCTAATATCGTAGTTTCACTATACTCGTATTGTTTCAAATAAAATTTAAAATTAACTTTGTTTTCAACCACGTGAATCTATTTATTAAACCAACCGGTTTCGAATTTCCTTCACTAGAGTGATGAATTAAACATAAAATGATTATAATTTGTTTTGAAAATTCTATTATTTAAAATTTATAGTCTGTCGATACTGACAAATTGAATTATGTTTAATATATACTCAACCCGGTACGGGTACGTCCCAGTGGAACGCACAAACAGAAAGAGAAATAATGTATTTGTATATTACGGCTGCTGTGTAGCACAAAGAAAAGAGAGTTGTTGAGAGAAATGTGTTATACCGAGCCTTGAATTTTATAAAGTTTCTTTTTAACGCCACAAAAGTTCGTGACGCCTAATTTTTTTTATTTATTTATACAGTAGATACACGTTTTTTTTATAATAAATTGATTCTATATTATAATTTTTTTACAGACATTATACTCCCCATAATATGAGCCGAAACTTGAACTTATGGAAGGAGTATTTACAAGCTAAATTAAAGTATAAAAGAAGAAATAAGAATAAAAGTATAAAAAGAATTAAAGTATTAAAGTATAAAAGAAGAAATAAAGAATTCAAGTATAAAAGAGACATGTGTATAAAAGAGACATGCGGGCAATGTTACAATTCATCGTTGTCGAAAACCAAGGATTTGACTTCTTTCTTAAACTGTTCGTGTTTTGGAATGTTACTTTCTTGAAATTTGTTTTGCAACAACAATGTATTGTACCATTTAACTGCCAAGTATGTATAATGATGTTGTGCCGTGGCGGTTCTTAAAGATGGTATCTTTATTTGTCCCTTTTATCTTCGTCTACTACTTATACAATCTTATTATTATTTATCATAACCTATAAAATTATCATAACCATAATTACAATTAATGTTTATAATTATGGTTATGATTACTTTTATACCGCAATAGTATAATCCGTATTATACAACAGAATAAACAAATAATTTCTTTAATATCAACTACATTTTATAAAGCCCAAATCACTGGAATTCTCATTAACGATACGGTCACCAATTTTTGAAGTTAACATCAGAGTAAAAAATAATCCAAAGTAAGTATATTTAACCACCGCTGTAGCATATATTAAACATAATAATTTCTCTGTCTGTCTGTCTGTCTGTTTGTCCGTAACTCCGTGTATCGTCCGTAATTTCATTCGAATTCACGGCTGCTAAAACGAAATGAAACAGCTGGAGATGGGGCTTAAGCCCCGGGCCAACAAACTCGAACAGGCCTCAAGTAAGCGATGTTGTTACCACCAAACCCGCGTGATCAGTTAAAAATACAGTACATATGGGACTTACAAAAGCCGCGAGCCATTTCATGTTCCACCCAGCACAATCGCCAGGATTTAAAATAGTACTATTAACTGCCGGGGAAATAATAAAAAAAATATATTCAAATATTTTGATGAAAGTCGTTATTACTATTTCATGGGCGTCGCCTAAAATTAAAAAAATACTTATTCTTTAGGAACCGGCATGTAAAAGTACCGTCATTTTTAACAGGTTACAGCTATGTAGTTTATATATAATACTTAAAAGACATGTGCTCTTTTACGCGTCGAAAACATTACTATAACTAAGAATGTTTTTAGGTTTTCACGACCATTCAGAATCTATTCAGAAAGCCCTGAATTCTTAATAACCTCGATTATATTGACGATTGAAATATTTTATTGAAACGATAGAAATAAGGCACAATTAAATCTTCAAGTTTGTGTCTTCTGGGGTATTATGCCATGTTTTTACGACCTTTCTGGCCGACGTTTCAGATCCCACTGCAGGGTCCATCAGCCACGAGGATTGAACCTGCAATGGGATCCGATACATTGGCCAGAAAGGTCGTAAAAACACGGCTTAATACCTCAGAAGACACAAACTAGAAGATTACTATAACTTATACGAAGTCACACTGTGATAAATGGGTCCCAAACAAAAAATATTTCCTGCAACTTTTCACTTGAACCTCATAAACTTTGTATTTGCAATGAAAACTTATCTCAATGTTATGTTCACGTTCAGAGGTATTTATAAGCAATCGTTCGATACTCATTTCATTCAGATTAGACTTACGGTTTACAAGCTATTGCGTTTCGAAGTTGACTCAGCTTGTCAATTCGTGCTGCTTTAAGTATAGAGAAAGCATGCGCGACTGATTCAATCCAAAGGAACCTTACATTTATCCTTAATTTATTTACTTCCTTAACCTCCACCTGTATCGTATAGTTTGCTAGATATAAGGGTTTGAAATTTGAACTTATTTCATGGCGGTCAGATTTTTAAACTTGCACCCCATATCTCAAATTGATTTTAAGGACATAATGACACTAATGACGTCTGAAAATACTTCCTAGTAATCAAAGCCTTATCAGAGTGAGAGCCAGTGACCGCCAGACTTACGTCATAGTGTCAAACCTGAAATATTTTCTGCTATAGTAGGCAAGAAGGTTTGGATATTATGACATTTGAGTTCAAGGGATTTCGGCAGTTAACAGGTAATACAGGTTCAAAAAAATGTGTAAGTATAACGTGAAAATATAAGATATCAGGTAATATTGTTAAATAGTATCCCGAATAAAATATATAAAATTCAGATTTGTTACTATTACGTAAATGACTTGTTTATTTATAGAGATTCACGGCATCTGGCGGAAGAATATAAGTGTATAATAATGTAAAACACATTAAAAAATCAGGTTTGTTATTTTTACGTTTTACTTTCTTATTTCTTATTTCTTATTGTTACCCATTAACTACCAAAATCCCCCGAACTTAAATCTCATAATATTTAAACCTTCTAACCTACAACAGTGTACATTTACAGAAAATATTTCAGGTTTGATACTATAGGGTAAGTTGCTGGCTCTTAGTCTATACACAGGGTTGTTTGGAAAACATTGATAACCTCGCAGGACTATATTTCTGCTTTAATTATGAGTCGAAAATTTTCAAGTAACCATGACCTAATTTAAATACTTAAGAAGATATGCGACATCTAAGTTTTGCATTTTTTTTCAATATTTCTGACTTACTTTTTATTAAACGTTGGACCATCATTATAGTAATTTATATCAAATATGAAAAATTCATTACAAGTCAAATAAAATAATAAAAAACCTTCAAATTCGAATTGAAAACATTTTAATTGAAATTTTTGTTAGGTTTTTATCATTTTATTTAACTTGTATTGAAACGAATTAAATTTTTGTAATCGATATATATGTCAGAAATATTGAAAAAAAAATGCAAACTTTGATATTGCATAAATTCTTAACTATTGATATTTTGGTCCTGGCTGGTTGAACATTTTCGACTCATAATCAAAGCAGAAATATATTCCTGCGAGGTTATTAATATTTTCCAAATAACGACTGGACTTGAAGACGTATATAGAGACGTCAGTATGGTCAGGTCAATTATAGTTGAAGAACTACTGCAGCTGGCGCATTGCATTCATGAAAGACCCCAAATAAAGTGTTGTTGAAGAGGATTTGTAAGTGGTCTGACAGTAGTCATCACAGACTCTCCCTTAATTAGGCGCCCTTGTATCAGGCGATCGTGTAAGATGAAAGCCAACGAGTGTAGTGCTAATTGAGATAAATAATAGAAGTCTTACAGAGACGACTTTATTAATTTAGAAACGTGTGTGGAAGTCTTTTAATACGATGGCCCAGGGCTTGGCTGAAGTGATCATTACACAATGCAACGTTTACCAATTCCACCATAAAAACATCTTCACATTATCAAATAATTAAATTTTCTATATATGTTCAAATCTGAGAATCTTTCGTTTATTTTAATGAACTATGCAAGAGACACCTGTAGTTTTTTTCTCATGAACTAGTTGCATACACAGATTTTCCCAGCTGGTTATGATACCTGTATATTTTTTTAAATGGAGTAATAAGTAATATACTTTTTAATGTATGCATAAGATTCATACGAATTACTTTAGGATATGTGGGTTATAAAAAGCAAAGGCAGCAATATCCAAAAAAAAAAATGTTTTTAATGCAGTAACCAAGGATTACTAATTTAAAATGTACTGAATTCTAGATTATGTATCTGCTCTTTTCATAATCATGTTTCCTATAAAATTTCGAATTATATCTTTTATACTAGAAATATATAAATTAATACGCCTGTTATATACGTCATATATGTCTCTATGAGACTTCTATAATGACTTCTTCATCTTTTAATAAATTAAGCGTTGTTTCGTTTACAGAGTGAAAGTTCATGATTAACACAATGATTTATACACAACGTTTAATACCACGAATTTGAGTTATATAAGCCTAAGCGCTTTCGATGGACACAACCATCATCTTCAGAGGCAATATTAGAACTAATTGTAAATCAATATGGCCGACAAATAGAAATAGTCATCCCTTTACTTTCTATTTGTCGGCCATATTGATTTACAATTAGTTCTAATATTACCTCTGAAGATGATGGTTGTGTCCATCGAAAGCGCTTAGGCTTATATAACTCAAATTAGTGGAATAAAACGTTGTGTATAAATCATTGTGTTTTTCTTCTTTTTTTAGGTCCTTGATCTGTTTATAGTCAGGGACAGGTCAGTCCTGGTCTTGTGACGAGGACGTCCAGCTCTCTCTCCATCTCTTTGCTGTTCTTTCTCCCTGGCGGTCGACGCCCCTCTGGAATCCCGCGCGTCACGGCTCTGGGAAGTCTTGTCTGGTCCATTCTCTCGACATAGTCCCTCCAGAAATGCCTTTTATGCATGCTCCAACTTACTCAGTCCCTGAGGGTCTTGCTGCAATGGGTCTTAGAGTCTTCAACTCGATAGTTCTGAGAAGGTGTTTAGCTCTCACCGTGTCCGCTCTTGCTTCGATACCGTATGTCATGATAGGTCTTATGCGTGTATTATATATTCTGACTTTGCTTTCCACTAGCATATTCTTATTGGCCCATACAGTGTCTCTTAAGCATCCGGAATAACCGCTGCTTTGTTTGTCTGCTCTTTGACTTCGTTATACAGATCGCTGTAGATAGATATCTCTACCCTAAGGTACTTAAATTTCATAACCTGTTCTATAGGTTTATTCTTTCTTCTTTCTATAATTTATCTTTATTAATTAATCATCCCTCTGGGGACCATATCCAGTAACTGGGTTCTAAGAATATACCTACATATAAAAAAAAGTGTAGTGCTAATTGTTTATTTTTGTTTAATTTGTTTTTATTATATTTTTTAACATACAAAATATCAACAGGTCGATAGTCACATTCACAAATTTAAAGTGTGAGCTTGTGTATAACTTTTTAAAAAATTAATCCCTTTTATTCTCATTTATAGAATATATAGTTTAAAGAAAAAATAATAATAACATGTAAACATAATAATGACATAAACTGGAAAGAAAATATTTAAAATATAGATACGAATATATAAAGATAAATATAATATAATGTAAAAAGCAAGTATATATAAAGCAGAAGCCTAAGAAAAACATAATATCAGGGTTGTTATTTAAGTGATAAACGAAACAGACTTGACGTACTCCTAAAGTTTCTACAAGAAATTTTTAGACGTCTTTCAAACGTCGAAAATGAAAAAGTGAAGTGAAAATTTTATATAATAATAGTAATTACATAGAGTAGCTTATTAGTGTAGTGGTTATGACTCTCGCCTAGTGAAACAAAGTATAAAAATTTCCACACACGTTTCCCATATAAATTGCTTCGTATCTATGAGACTATAATTTATCTCAAATAAATTTTAATTTTAATCGGGAATCCTTATTAAAAGTTCTTGTTTCTTTTTAGGTTTATTTGTCTCGTCACAATTAATACAGTATCATACAATGTACAATAATTATTTTGTAAGTACAATATCATACAAGTTACAATAAGCGGTTTATAGGTAGCTCTACTATTGCGTGCTCCCGTGCTGGTTTTCTCAGTGGAAGCATCCCTTTTAAACCCATTCACTCTCTCTATCTTCCATCTCTTTGATTCGCTTCAACACCCGTTCATCCGAATACATTAAAGGTTACAGCAACAAAATATCCAGGATTTTATAAAATTAAAACGCAATATTTTTAAAGTATTAACATCCGAAGAAGACTAAGTATTTATTTACAAAATCTAATCCTACCAGCTTTACAACCAGAGCACTGCTTTGAAAAGGTTCTGTATTAGGTATCCACTTGATGGTTCAGAACTAAGCCTGGCTGATCCGTCCCTCAAATCCCCTCCAACTGGGCTTGGATTGAATGAACGAATTCAATGCTTTTCAGTAATTCACCATCCGGTTTGCGGTAGCTGTGACTGCTGTACATCGTTGCAGTTAATGCTCACCGGGTTCTTTGAAAAGGAATGACTAAAGAAGAATGTTCTCTAATGGTTCGCGTACAAATTTATTTTGAAGTAATAATTTATAAATATTCTGCAATATAATAATTATTAGGATGCACTGTCTGATTTTGCTTGTACTACAAACTTTATATTCCCTAAATATTTGTGTACTTACTGTATTTTTCTATGAACTGTTTACTTTTGCGCTGTATTATTGTTTTTTATATTTTGTAAACCAACATTTCAATTCTTTTTACTTTACATTTGTAATGTTTATTTTAAAAAACTTTAAAAAAATACCTAATTATGTTTTTCAAAAAAGGTGGCCAAAACTACCACACTATGTGAGCCAGTTGTGGCCATGTGGCATTTATCTTCTAAGAAATAATCTAAATTATGAAATAACCTTCAAACAATGTTCCTAGGACTTTCATTCAATCTTCAGTTTTTCAGTTTTTGCTAAGAATAGGTATATTATTTCAAAAAAATACCCTAAATATTATTCTAGAAGAATCTTTAATATATTAGAAAAGTTGTCATACTTACTCAAATTTAAAGTTTAGTAATTTTCAAATATTATTTTATTCACAAAGTTTATAGTTTAATTACTATTTAATTTTTTATTTAATTAGATATTTATTGTATTGCTGTTATCTAAAATATACTACTATAAAATAGTTGATTTGTTTGTAGTATTAAGATTTCAATTGTGATATATAGTGACTATTAAAAATTTCGCTGATTTGTTCACTAAAAATAAGTTTCGTAGGTATATGTAGTTCTAGATATTATATCTGTTTTTTACTAATTAAAAAAAAATCGTATTTTTAATTAATATTTATCACATTTTTGATACTTATGGAATTAGATATCTTTAATTAAGACAAATTATAAAAGTCTCACAGAGACGAAGCTAGGTTTTCACGGCCGTTCAGAATCTTCTGTGTCTAGATTTCTAGAAAATTCTGCCGTGTATATGTGACCTCGCTGGCCAACGTTTCGCAGAGCCCTGGTGATGGACATATACACGGCAGAATATCCCAGAAAACTATACACAGAATGTTCCTATTGGTCTAAGTAGTCAGGAAGTCAAGGAATACGTCTACAAACTTACTGTAGTCATTGTACAGTCTGTGTAGTCTAGGAAGTGATGGGTGTAATAAAATATATCCTCATAACCTGCTGGCAATGGAATTCTAAGGCATATTTTACAAAGAAAATCAAGGGCTGTCAATTTGAAAATTGATAATTTTGTACAGAAATATCAAGTCTATTAATTTCCGTCTATCTGAAAAACTTCATTCATAAGTGTTATGTATTCAATTGAAGAAATTGATACATTTAACAACATTTTAATTATGTTAGTGTTTAACCTCTAACTGAAATTTTGTCTACCGGTTTCGAGACGTACCCACCTCTTCATCAGATTGTAAATACCACTACATACTATAACTATAGTTATCCTCACAAATACAAACGCAGAATATTTTCATGATTTCCGAGTTCGATTCGTAACGACACCGCTCGCAAAAGCAAGCTCTCTCCAAAGTAGCCTAAGCAATACTAATTCAGGAGTAGTTACACGCAAGCGTAGTTTGGTGTCCCCGCCCTCCTCACTTCAATTCATTTGCTGTCAAAACAAAGTCGTGTGATTTTTACTTTGGTATATTTATGACAACTTTTTTAGAACTATACTAGCTGTGCCCGCGCGGCTTCGCACGCGTAGATTTTTAGTACACCGTTAGGATCGTCATAGAACTTTCACGAAGCTTCTAGAACATTCTCCTTCCAGAACTTTCAAGAAATTTATCGAATGTACAGTAACCTTATAGAACTTTCGGGAATTTTCTAGAAACTTCTCCTTCTAGAACTTTCTAGAGCAGGTTTTTCCGGAACCTTCTAATTTGATTGACACAGTCGGCGCGCCTATTTTAAAACAATCTGAAGCATTTGCGGCCTTCCCATAACAAAACAATAGAAAACACATTTTCGGCACCCACTCCCACCCACGCTCAGCCACCCCCACCAAACTTGCATATTTTCGATGTGACACCAAGGCTATCCACCACCGTAACCACCAGTGTGTGGTTGTGGCTGGTTGTGAAGAAAACTTGGCGGATAGGGAAACACGGGTTTCTTTTTATATATATTTATTGATTATGTGCATGAAAACATTAAATTATCGATTATATCTCAACTTGCAGTAAAATCAATGCCAGCCACAAAATACGATAAATACTTTTTTTCAAAATTTTGATGATTTTGAGGATTGATGATCCGGACACAAAAGTTGATACACAATTTAAACAATATTCTGACACCATTCTGTCGCTATTAGAATCGCACCTCATAAAAAAAATTAGCGGTCAAAATAATTCTCTATTCTGTGTTTACGACAATGTTCGTTAGTTAAAAAGTTATAGTATTCATGTTATATTTCCTTTCGTGTCTAACTTTTGTGTTTGATTGATACGGGAGTTACTCTGTCGCGTAACTGCCGTATCAATTAACAACTAAAGTTAGGTTTCAAAGGAAACATCAACCGATGTGAGGTGAGGTTTGAAACTTTGGCTAAAACTTGTCCCAACACTAGCCCCTGAAGTGTTGTACCTAGCACCACTATGCCTGGATACATTCTATGCATAGTTACGAACATAGTTTGGAGCGGGACATAATTCATAGAAATGATTCAGTTCTTGTAAGGCAAGAGAGTCAACAAGAATTGCTTTATAAATGTTTTTAGCTTATGTAGGAGAAATACAGTACAGGTGTCTCGTAGCTAGCAGCGAGAACTACGGAGAGTCTTCTTCATTTAATTTTGAATTATAAGTATTCCTTATACTTTGTGTGAAATGTCAACAGTTATAAAGATAAGCGACATCAAGGTTTGCATTTATTTTTCAATAGTCCTGGCTTATCTTTTGTAAAACGTTAGGCCACCACAAATGTTATTAACAATATTTATTAAAAAATAGTACATTTATAGATTTCTTTAAACTTGCAGAAATTTGAAATTAGTTTTTTTTTTTTCTTTTATTTGACTTGTGAATGAATTTTTGATATTCCATATAAGTTACTTTTGTGATATTTTAATGTTTATCAGAAAATAAGAAAGTGATATTTTTTTTAAATGCAAAAATTTATGTCGTTTATCTCCGCTCCTAAACCTACTCCAATTAATATTTTCTATTCAAAATTAAATAAAGTAGACTCCCCAGAAGTTTTTGTTACTAGCTACGAGGCACCCTAAACAAATGCATATACAGATCCGGGTCGAATTAACCGGGACAACAAAAGATTAAATTTTCCATCAATATTTCGAAATTCTTTATAAAATGTAAAAAAACTGTATTATATTACGTTATTAAATTATTTAACTCTTGAAGTTATGAATACGTGGAATTACAAAATTGTGAAAATCCCGAATTACGAAATTTCGGGAATCTGTCAAAGTGACGCAAGCGGGAGAAAGTACCACGAGTCTAATTATTATTCTAAATACTGAACTTTGTAGTGTAAATTTTGACTTATTTAATTGTTTTTATTTTTATTTTAATAGCTCAATTTTGTATTTTCGTTACATAACAGTGTGTATTTCTTTCACCGTATTTATGATTTGGAGTCGTGTGTAAATTTTGCATCAGTGTTTTCGAGGAAAAGTTAAATTTCCTGTTTAAATTTTTTTTTAAATTCAATTGTCACCATATCTCAAATAAAAAGATTTGTTTTTACCATATACAGAACAAAAATGAAAATGAGTCATGAGTTAAGTCGTTACTAAATGAGTGACTTAGTGCGCAACTAAGTTATGCATTTTTTTGCGGAGATGGTCCGGGCCTTTTTTTTATATAACACCACGTATAATCACTACTATAGTAGATATTTATGTATACTAGCTAAAAGAGCATTAATCAATAAAATATAATACCAACTTATACTTTAAAATCTCCATAGATTTGGTTCTAGTTTCAAAATATATTTAGAACAAGAGATTAAGTATGTCCCGTCATAACGCTACATATTGTCACGTGTCGTAGCTGCAGGAGGAATTTAATAAATACTGAAATGCAATAACGGATTTATTGATTACTGAATAATTAATTAAACAAACGTACAAAGTCTCTGAACACTATTAAATGTAACGCTAATATTGAATTAAATTGTTTTGCAAATTTATCACTTGTAAATACGCTCTTTGCAATCGCTTTAACACTTTAGTCACTATTCACTAGAACAATCCATCCAATTTCAGCACATATTACTATTCGCTCCGGTTTATTTCGCTACGTAAGAATTTTTTTCAGAATATTCGCTCAAATATTGCACAAGGGTAAGTACTGTTTTCGCTTCGCGATCGCCGCTAGAGCCGCGTCGTTGGAAACGTCAAAATAACAATCGCCCTCCGCGGCCTGGATCCGTTTATTTATACCCGATAACGTTGAATTTTCGACCATTCGAGAATTCTCTAGTATTAACTAGACACTTATAATGTTTTCTCGCAAGTTCTCGTAACTTCCAGATGTTCCTGGATGTATGGAGACGTCTCTCGAAAGCTGTAGATTATGCTAGGCTGTTCTGGAATCTTCGGTAGTATTGTGAACATTTCAAACAACTGTCACTTGACATGAGTGCGTGATTCTTTTTAGCCTCGTTACAATATATTTATAGCTCATTAGTAAAGCACGACTTCTGTTCTGTTGACTCTTTGGAAATTCGAGATAAATTATGCTTCGAGATAACAAGAGGAATATTAATTTATTTTACAACTTTAATCATATTATTTTTCTTAAACGGGCTCTTAAAGATAGTATAATCTTCTAAGCATTTATTTACCTCTTGCAGGTCTGTCTTGAGATTATTCTCCTATTTTCAACTCTATCTTGCTCTCATTGTTCTTTATCCTATGAGTTCTTTCATTCAAGTTTTTATTCAAGAGACAAAGAAGAAGAGGCGGCCCTCGGTGAGTGGTGAGTCACCATTAGACATTGCTCCGAGTCAAAATCTCATCCGTGGACTCGGGTCATTATAGTACATTCTGGTCGTCGTTTATGTTATCAGATTGATATCGAGATTATACGATGCTTCCGAAGTTTGACACATTTCCTTATTTTTCCAGGTTATACCAGCCATGTTCCACACGGCCAGCATCTGGCTGACCCTGGCGCTGGCTGTCCAGCGGTACATATACGTGTGCCACGCCCCAGTAGCAAGAACATGGTGAGTCCTGATCGTCTCTTTATTTTTTAACAAACGGACCGTCAGCAGGCCATTATGGACCCTAATAGATGGTCCTAGAGTGACATTAGAGCACAAAGTATAAATATTTTATGAACATTTTGAATATGTTATAATTACACAAATCACTTTGTATAATTACACAAATTGTTAATAATATTCATAAGGAAATAAAGACTAACGCAAATCAACAAATACTATTTAAGAATGAGTTTCAGATTAACAAATATAATAATATAATATAATAATAATCTATTTATATAATACATTTACCCATAACGACACCACCCCTTTCGATGACCACATAATTATTTACAGGAAGAATTTCTGGCGATTTCTCACTTAGTCTAGGCCTATACCTCCTCACTCTTTCTCAATTTTTCTGCATTTTAATGAAAAGTACTATAATAATAAATTGCATAAAAGACATACGTAATATAAACATCATAAAAAACAATATAAAAAACATAAGTTATATAAACAATGAAGGGATCACATACTCTGAGCCGTTCTATGCGCAAAAGCGTCAATTTCGGCCCAGCACGTTCGCCGCCCGGTTGGCATTATTTCATGCTAAAGCGACCTCCTCGCTCGATCTTCGTCAATACAACACGCAGAGACGAAAACCGGGCGAGTCGGTCGCGCAAAACCTTCATTGTCCGGCGCATAATAAATCTTTTTTTGTCAAATAGTTGTTCATATATAAACAGTATGAACAAAACACGACAACGATTTCACCTGATCTGTTGCGTTTTCTGATAGGTTCCCGTCCTTAATGTATTTGGTTACACAACGCCATGTGCCCTTACATGTTGTATGTGTGATTATATTTGGAATCAGTTTCCAACGAGGTTTTCTGCGTTTACCCGGCTCAGACCCATGTGGTGTCATGTACCGTCACAGGTAGGGTTGTCACCTTTTTTTGTGCAAATAAAGAACATAGATTATTAAAGATAGAAAAAAAGTACATTGTGTCTAAATAAAGTACGATTTATTTTATTCTTTTATTTTGCTTAAAAACGTATTTTTCATTACTCTTAGCAACTTTTAGCAAATAATTATCATTACTAAATAACTGCACAGCATGTTTGCAGTCTATATTATTTAGGTTAAAGTAAATAAAATAAGACACAAATTACTTTATTTTCACCACTTTAATTAGATTTAAAAAAATCTACATGTTTCGAGAACAATGTTCTCTCCTTCACATTGTTCTCGAAACATGTACATTTTTTAATCTAATTAAAGTGGTGAAAACAAAGTAATTTGTGTCTTATTTTAATAATAATGTCACCACAAAGTTCATACAGAAGAAGAAAAAATATTCTTCGAACAGTTAAAGTAAATAAGTCATTCATTTTTATCAGATTCAGAGACGCATTGTTTCTTTCGTCTCGACATTTGCTATTTATCACAGAAAAAACTCTGTAAAACCAATTAATCGTATTTTAACTGCACTCAATCCGCCATACACAAAACAAACAAGAAATTTTAACAATATTATTGACTATGTTTACATTTGAGGTTAGGTTACATTAAAAAAACGAGCGTTTATGTGGCGACCGCCACGGGGTATATCGTCAATTATCGAACCTATTCGGCAACAGTCGATAACGTCATCGACCCCGGTAACTCTCTCGTTTTACGCAAAAATTTCTACGATCAACTTTTTTTAGTAGGTTATATAGGAAATATACAATTGCACCATTACTGCTAATTTTTTCAATGATTTGGGTGTTATTTTATTAATAGACGAACAAAACATACACAGCATAACTCGCGTTATTATAAAGGCGTTAAAACGATTTTATCTGCTTTCGCTAGTTCGGTAATCCGTTACGGAGTAAGTTCAAAGTTATCCATTTTACGCGTAACGACACTATATTCTGCACTTAAATACTTTCTAATATATTACGTAAAGTTTAAAAACACTTAAAACTTTAACCGATAAAGTACCGAGTTATCAAGAATACCATCTCCTTCGAACAACATATCGGGTGCTTTTATCTATGTACGACAGTATCTACTTCCATTATGATCAACTTAATATAAATTTTATGAAGCGTGTCCACGTAATGAAATTTTTATCTCGAGACAATCTTTGATACGTGGTTAAGTATTTTTTCTCTAGACAATGTGTTTATATTTATTTATTTAGTTATGCAGTATGTGCATATACACTAATTGGTTTGGATTATTTAACTGTAACTGATTGCGGATGTTTTATACGAACCGTATGTTTTTCCGAGAACGATTCTCGACGTTTCTTTAAATTCTTATTCAACTTCTTCAGGAGGACGACCTGTACCCGCGGAGGTAAAGGGCGGACTGATTAATTTTTATCGTTTTTTTATATTTCAAGACCAAAGTCGTTGTAATAAATACGAAAAATATATACAAAATCATATTGCTAATATTGTATAAAAATATTATATTTAACAATGAAACCAAAGAACGAACAAAGGTATTATAAAGAGTTTTTTTTTTAATGGTAATATAAAGTGTTTTGTTTTCTAAGGTATTACTGGAATTAAAGTTTTTCCTAAAAAAATTGCCCGGAGAATACTTTTTGATATAAATTATCTCAATAACTCACAAAAACTTGAGATAATTTATATTATATAAATATATTATTAAAAAGAATGCTGCATTGATTGCGTTTATGTAAATACCTGTGAAATGGACGTGGTTTTGCAAAGAAACATCTATGTATCTGCCAGGCGCGTGCAGTGGGAACATTGAAGCATAACTTTTTTGTAAACGTGTATCTTGGAAAAAAAAAAGAAATCATATATTTATGCTATAGATTTTTATGATATATACAAATATTAATACTATGACAATAATTGTGATAGAAATATTACGAAATATATGTTTAATTCCGTTTTTTTTCCAAATAATTGGTTACGTAAAGTCATGCTGTGATGTTCCCACTGCACGCCCCCGGTATCTACATTAGAGACGGCATAGCTAGCCAATATTTAACAAATACTACACAGTCTGAGAATATTTTTAACTTATTACACATATCAAAAGTTAATAACTGCAGTTCTTTTATTTATGGTTTTTGTGTTTAATTTGTAGAACTCCATATTTATTTTTAACGAAATTTAAAATAAATTAAATTTTAATAAATATTATTATTAAGTTCTACGGGTTAACTATTTTTAGTTTTACGGGTTAGATTATAAAACAGTGGCATATACAAATTAACATGTAATCATAAAGATTGCAATGCCACATATGTAGACAAACGGTAAGGTGTTTTTTAACTAGATTCGCGGAACACATGCGCTGCTATAAAAATAAAAATTTAGGGTCAAAATTTGCGGCCCATTTATTAAATGAAAACCACGTCCCGCTAGGTGATAACGAGCCAAAATCTTTACATATAGAAACAAAAGGTTTTAGGATGAATTTACTTGAGCAACTAGAAATAAATAAATATAAAAAGGATCCAAATATTAAACTTTTAAATAATCAACAAAAAATGATTTTCTCTCTCAATATCTTTAAAAAACCCAAAATCAAGGATATAAATTAAAATAATATGTAGAAATAACACTTGCAGATAACGGGTAATTTTGATAATTAAGCATAATGTTAACTGAGTGACCTTTAATGATAAGTGCTCGGGAAAAAACGAACATTAATATAGGGCTTCACCACAAATATCTTAATTAAGGGGAAGGGGTAACTTAAAATTTTATAAATAAGTCGTTTGTACGTGGTATATCCACTATATTTATTAAAAATTTAATTTATTTTAAATTTCCCTAAAAAAAAAAAGAACAGCAGTTCTATCGCCCATTAAAGTACATCAGAATCATGATCGAATGAACACTGTAACAGATAAACCCAATTGAAAGTCTATAAAAATATTCGAAACTCGATCTTAGTGCACTTTTTCTATTAAAGTGTTCCTTTATAACGGTGACATCTTTGAACTTCAGTACCAGGAGACGAATCAATCTTAACCTTTGAGCGAGCGCGCTGTCGTTAATTTACAAAAAAATTGATTGTTTGGAATACTAACTGCGCCATAGCTCAGTACTATCCTTTGAACAATTAATTATATAAAGTGGATGTATTGACAGTTAATAAATTGGTTATTCCGCGTGATGATTGAAGCATGAAAAGGCTGTCCTACATTAAATTCAAGAATTACTCTGTTTCATTTTTGTATTTATACTAGCTGAAATGCGTCAAAAATGACGTAATAATGGTTCGCGTATTTTCTAAGCCCTAGTATATATTATTAAATTATGTTTTTAGCTGTCCATGGAGTCCATACACTACATAAACATTTTTTCGAAACGAGAACATTATTACTCCCTTTATATTAACTCGTGGCGTCTGCTTGCTTGCTTGCCGGCTTGTCGTCGAAAAAACTTTGGATCGATTTTTAACCCTTTTCCTTGATCTAATCGAGCTGAAACTTTGCAAGCAGACTCATTTTCGGTCAAATTTTCGTTAAAAAAAATTAATAATTATAGTATAATTTTGAATTTTTCAAATTTTTAATGTTTTTTTCATACAAGTTGAATGGATATTTCAACGCATATGCACAAACGCGAAACACGAAAATGAGAAAGGGAGTATCGTAAAAACTTGTTTTTTTTTTGGGTTACTTTTTTTAAAATCCTTAATATTATCATAACTTCGCCGCCGGTCATGATTGTGGAAAAATCTTGGAAATGAAAATAAACATAATTCCCGTCTTTTCCCAATCGAGCTGAAATTTTGCACATCGACTTGACGTTGATGATAATGCATCTTACATGTATTTGGGGTCACACATATACACACGCATACAAAAGAATGCAAATTTATCTCAGATGTTTGGGCAAGCACTATAGTACCTACTTTCTGGTACTATTCTAAAATATTTAAATCATGGACACTTTAGAAATTTTAAATCTCTTGATTTAAAATTGCTTCAAAATAAAAGCTAGTTGTTATTCTGAAAAACAATTTATTAAATAATTATTTAGTAAAGGATTTACAATGAAAACTATGTTTTATGGGTTAATTTTTTATACACAATATTTCATGTTATTGATGTTGATAAATGTTTAAAAAATATTTGTACCTATTTCAATTATTTTGATCAATGACTCTTGAGCGGCAAAATACTAATTGTTTCCTTAATTCCTTTTTTATAGCCTTAAGAAAGATGTCGTTTAATCTATAAAGCTATACTATAATATATAAAGAGGTAAAAAAAAAGACGATATATCTATATGTTAAAATTGAAATTGAAATTGAAAAAAATATGACGAAAATCGACGCGTGCGGATATAATAAAAATAGCAGTTATTTCGGTAAAATTAGGGTTTATTGCAGCTGGTCAAAGGCTTTGTTTAATTAAATCACTGATTATTAATGGCTGTTAGAAAACCTGTCAAAAATTAACATATACGGATTCCGAGGTCAACGTCTTTACATAAGATGGCGTAAAATATAGTTTACCATCTCGAGTGAAGATACGAAAGTTGCGAAGCTTACATCATAAATCTAAAGTATTTAAAATCATACATGTCAGCCCGACATATGGAAGTTTACCCGCAGTTTGTGAAGGCTGTTATCGCGGCCACCCTTACGGGGGGGTAGCATTTCGAGGTTTATTCTCGGGATTGCGTCGTGAGCATAATCTTCAAAGCTTTGTTCTGTTCAAGTTGTGTTTATTTAGTTTTGCGTGATGCTCAAGATGGCAGAGGGCGACGTCTGCGGCTGGACCCTGCTGGCTGTGGTGGAGGAACCGAGATGACTCTTGGTGCTCCAGAATATTTGAGCTGACACTTCTCATCAGTGGCGGCGTAAAGCGCACGTTGAGACGCTAATATTATTTATAACTAATTACATAAAAAATATACAGAAGGAAAATATCTTGAACCATGAAATTTTATTTATTTATAGCGAATTTTATTTTGTTAATAATTATTACATGTACTTTTTCGCTTTGTATGCTCTTTTTTATTTTGTATGCCTTATTTGTTTGAATAATTCTTGCTATATACCATATTTCTTGTTATATCTTACCTTTTATGTACCTGCATCTGATAAATTCTATTTATATATTTGAATCATTTTATATTTCTATATTTTTCATGTATTATAATTTAACGTTTGTATAGACATGTGTGGGACTGCACAAACCTCCCCACATACTGGAATAAAGTTTTATTTATTTATTTAAAAACGTATATCAAAGGAAATGAATATAAAATTTTTGGATTTCTATTACATTTAAATTTCTTATATCGTGTCGTTGTCTTAACTTAATTTCAGAGGACTGAAATTCTTGTACTCGAATCTACTTTAAATTTTTAAATCAGGCTTAAAAATTCTCTTTTTACTTCTAAATTAGGGTTCTTAGCATTTTTCGAGAACCTATTCACATAGATACATCGATATTAACGCAATATTAGTTACAATACAGCACTACTATACCTACTTGGATACAAAATTTTATATTGAACTTTCACATGATAAAGCCTTTCAAATTTTAAAAGAATGTATGATATATTTTATAAGATATTTTTCTTAATATTCCTATCACAATAATTACTATGTCATTCAGATTTTAATATTTCATAATATTCTGTCACAAAAATATTTAATTTCGATATTTTTTCCGCAATATAAGTTTACGTAAAATCATACTTCAATGTTCTCACTGCACGCGGTACGGTCGTGTCTCATGTCCAGTGAATAGACAGCATCAGACTCTCTTATATTGCGCCACATAGTCAGCCTCACGGAAGACCTTCCAAAGGATGGAAGGGCAGCTGGGAATCCACCTCACAGGAGGCATATAACACAAAGGTCTATTAAAGAGGATGAAGAAGAAGAAAAACTATACAAATGTCCAACATCATTCGCTGGTACGTTACTATTGTCAGGTAGAGCAATATAATTAATAATTACATCTCAATATGTGTTCTCTGAAAGCAACTTAAATATTCAAGAACCTTCAAGGCCAGTATTTCCCAAACTATGGGTCGCGACCCACTGGAGGGTCGTGTCGTGTTTATTACAGAAAAGTAGTGTCTGCAATTTTCACTCATTTAACAGAGTTGAAAAATAACTTTAACAGCTACTTCGAAGAAGAGATTAAAAAGTTCAACAGGATAAACTGGATTTAAAATTCATTTCAAGACAACATACCGACTGGTATGTCAACGAAAGCAAGTGAAGAGCTTATTGATTTATCAGCAGATACGTCGCTGAAAAATACTTTTAATCGCAAGCAACTAGCAAAATTCTGGCTTTCAATTGCTGACACTTATCCCTGCTTGTCTGACGAAGCGATGAAAGTCCTCCTCCCCTTCACTACCTCATGTGAAGTGGAGTTTTCTGCCATGGTTTTTATTGAGAATAAATACAGAAAAAAATTGGACGCATCGAATTCACTGCGATTAAAAGTCACCAAAATTGAAGTCGGCACTACTGCTGTTATGACAAGAAATAGGCAACAAACGCATCCTTCCCATTAAATTAAAATATCACATATAAATAAATTTCGATTTGGACTTTTTTTTTCTTAATTGAACAGTATTTCGTGTGGTTACATTATGAATTGGGAAAATGTGAGGCAGGAGGTGGGTCCCGAAAATTGAATTTTTTTCTGGTGGGTCGCGGTCCTGTCAACTTTGGAAACCGCTGTTCTAGGCAGTTCGAAATGTTTCGTGATCACGCGACGTAAATAATAAGCGAAGCCTAAACGAAACCCCTAACCATGATACATCGGGTCCGTTATTGGAAGTTTTATAGCGGGAACTTTTGGCTCAATAGCTCCCCACTTTAGAATTAATAAAGAAGTATTGCCACTCTGCTGTAGATATATCACTTCCAGTTATGTGGTAAGTTGTGAACCACGCTTAAAGATTTCCACATCATTGTTGACCCTTTGAGGCTTTTATTGTTGGGAAGCCCACATAAGCCTTCCACCTTTCAGATACAAACATAGATTGCCTGGACATTACTTCCTGGATCATTCCAATGCGCTCAGCGCACCGCACTGGCATGCATACTGGAAGACAGCTTCACCCTGAATTTCCATATGTGACGTAAGGGTGCAAAAGACCATTGTTCATATTTTCACTTGTTGTGGCAGTGGGAAGCAAACGAAAACACCGGAAATTAATTATCGATTAATTAATTATTTTAATAAATTACGCAATTACAATTTTAATGAATTAAATTTAAGCACTTTTCTTTATAACTCACACTATTTTGTAATTAATTTGCCTGTGAAACACTTAATTATCGCTTGCTAGAATATTCTGTTTAATTCTCTAACATTTAGACAAATATTTTTTTATTAATCAATTATAAAAGACATACAGAAGAAATCAAATTAACGAAAAAATATTTAAATGCCACCGGGAATCGAACCACGGACCTCACATTCTATCCGGGAATGGCGCGTTATCCATTTCGCCATGGCACTCAGGTAGCTTAACGAAAAATTTTCAACCTTATATGCAATCTCTTTTTAATTGATTAACATTTTTATTCCATTTTTAAAGCAATCCACTTTTTATAATGAAATAGTCACGAATACCTTCGCGTAGCTGTCGCTAGAGGACGCCAGAAATTAATTAATTTCATTTTAATTTTTTGGAAACATTTCATACAACACATATACATATATTAAAGGGAACACATTCTTATTGTGAAGTTATAATTGGATAAATATACGTTTATTCGTGAAATAGTATAATATAATCCAATAGTCGCGAAGGTATTCGTGATTATTAAAAAATTGTTTAATAATTCACAGAACTTTCTTCTGAAATTACAACTTCACAATAAGAATGTGTTCCCTTTAATATTTAGATAAATATTTATTTATAAATAAAAAAAAAAGCAGAAGTTACGATTTATATTGAAGACAACAATTAAAATCCACAACTACACTGAGGGCCCATCTTACAAGCAAAAAATCAAATATCCGTTAGTATATCGACAATCAACTAACGGATGGCCATTTGTTAGTAAATATTACCAACGCTCGTATTATAAAACTTTTTTAACCGTAAATATCGCAATATTTTACTACTCTCGCTTAAAGTTTTAGGGCTGTCAGAAAAGATACATAACCCAAAAATTCTTCCCTGTTTGATCTTCATCCGATAAACCTGAATACAATAATATCTCGACGTCACTATCTGAAGACATTTTCCTTTGAAAATGTAGCAGCACGATAAATATATATTAAATTTTACAAACAGCATGAACATAAACTGTCATATCGTTTAACTAACGGAAGGTTAACTGGTGACGGTTGAATTTTAATAAAATTTAACTAACAACTCGTTAAAAGATGAAAAATTGATGTTTGTATTTATTTAGATTGAAATTTAACTAACGGACGTTTATAAGACCGGTCCTAAATAATTTGGTAATCGTGTAAATAATTCTGACGTTTAGCCAACAATATAACAATGTCTTAATCTCCGAATTTCGCTCCTTGCTGCATAACACGTGTATACACAGGTACGAAACACGACCCAATTAATCTCCACCTGACATATATCAGCTGCCTTATGAAAATCTGGGTATTCGAGCCCTAAAGGGGGCCAATTCGCTTTGTCCTTTATCCTTTGAACATTGTCATGGGGTATCTCTTACACCAAGGTTCCATATAATATTATTGAACATTGATGCGTATTGCGCCGTACATCTTCATCGTAAATTATACACCCAGGGCTGGCAATAAATTTATATTATTAATTTAAAGATTAATAAAAGTAAGCTTTTGATTAATTTGAGGCTCGATACCATTGTATCTTCATAAGGACTTACTGATCCAAAAAATAAATACGAAAAAAACTGTCATACGACCTAAGCGTTATATCTTTTGTTCGAGGTAGAATAGATGTATTGGATTTGACGAAATCGCGCAAAAATGTATTTGTAACTAATTTTAAAGCATGAGCGAAAATTTTAAAATAAATGTGCTTTTGATTACAGCTTTCAAAAACAGTTTTGAACGGAAAAAAATAATTACAATGTTTAAAATATCTAGATATAGCCTATATAAATATGTATATATGTTTTAGAAGGATCTACAGATAATCTTCGGATAATCTAGAAAAGTGTGGAGTAACCCAATGTTACTAGGCCCTAAGTTGTAATTTTCGGGCGCAGACAATAAAGAGAATTCTTTGATTGTTACTATTTCCAAATAAAGTTAAACATTTATGAAAGTTCTTCTTTTGATCTTTGATTTATCAAAGTATAATTAATTTGAGAATACTAATGAATGGACACACAATAACTTCCATAAATAATTTTTTGAAGAATTAAGTATTAGGTGGGAGTGTGGTCTCATTTGTGGCGGAAGAGAGGGGTGAAGTTTGACAGAAATGCGAAAGAGACTTTGAAATGGGGAATATATTAAATAATGGATAATTTGTTAAATTAATTGGTTGTAAGTTAAATACGATTTGGTATAGGGGGACTTTTTATCTCTAAAATTTCTAAATTATCTAATACAAGGCCTATGTTATTTGTATTTAAAAATTTGATGCCTTTTTCTTTTTTTAAAGTAGTGGTTTTCGGATTCTGAGAAATTATTATTAATAAGACATCTTTGGTGTTCGTTTATCCACATATTAAAATAACATTAAACCTTTTTTAGTACTATGGCTAGAGTATAGTATAGAAACCAGTATTAAAACAATCAATGTGGTTTATACAAAGTTTGTTAATTTTCTCAAATTAATAATTATGTCACATTTTTAACGCTAGTGCCACAAAGTTAACGCTATAAACATCAAAAACATGTCGAAGTATTCTTTTTTGAAACCCCGTTGCCGTAAATCTGTCACAATATGTCACGTTGCTACAAAAACCAAGATAAGCAACCAGCCCTGCGTCACCACACAGTACAGCGTCCCGGCGCTCCAGGGCTTCCGGTGGGCGTCCACAGGAAATAGAGCCTCCTAACTCTATTAGCGCCTTCTCAGAGAAGAGAGCCTGGCCGGCGTATCACCCACTTTGGGGGTGCTTTTATACTCTTCTGCTTACGATGACTAGGATACAAAAGGCATCTTACTTTCTTGCTTAAACTGGCGTTCGAGTTTTGTTCCAGAAAACCATGAAGTGTTAATTATTTTACTTACTTTAAATTTTGAAATCAAAATCAATTTAATAATTTCCTTCTAGTCTAGTAACATTCTTAATAAAATACACAGTATTAAAGATAAAATAAAAATATTGTGAGCAATGTTACCAACTGCAGCCGTAAAGAACCAACTTTTCTCTTCATTCCATCTTTGATTGTTCAACCAACTTCAAGCATTCAAACTTTTGAGATAAGTTTCACCCACAACTTCAAATAATGTAAAATAAAATTCATTGTAAATACTGTGTACTGCGAACATTACTAAATCGCTTATTTATTTGTACTTCTCTCACATAATTTACCATACATTCACAGGATACTCGCATACATAACGCGACACACTCTATAGATGCCGAAAGATTCTCTAGGTAGGTTATGAGTTCTTTCTTACATCATCAAATAGGTGATCTTCTACCACCAATGCAGTATTCTTAAAAAATCCTCCGTATATATGTTTTCCTTAATTTTTTTATTATTTTAACGTCTGCATGATTTTCGAAATTCTACGACTACAGAGCGTCATCCATCCCTTTACAATGCCGTTGTTGTCTGTAAGATGCTTATTACTATTGAAAATCCCACTTGATACTATGCGCTCATCTCCATGTTGATTTATTGACACAGTTTTCCTCATGGATGAGGATTCCATGGGATTCATCGTTCTTCCTCACTACCTTCTTGCTTCCTTAAGACACCCGATATGTCATACTGTTCCTGAAATTCCAAGTTCTCCATCTGGTTAAGACACTAATAAAATAACTTCCTTATCATTACTTTGTTTCCCTGTGGAGGTAGACAGAAAGAATGGATTGCTACAATTTTCTGTTCTGACACACAACTCTCGCCTACATTTGCATTCATACGTTTTCGCTTGCAAGCTTGCCGATTGTTGAGGCTCATTTTTTCCTCATCTTTCAGTTTCTGTTTAATGTGGTCATGCTAAGCCTTCGGCGACCACCCTTTCTTTATCACCATTATTTTCTCATTCATTCTTTCAAGATTTCCACCAAGAACCACCTTAGCGATCCTTTTTTAATTCTATCCTATATGCTAAGATTTGCTTTGCATTATTTCTTAATTAGTTCATACTTTAATCTGTCAAAATGAGTTTGCCACTAAGTATAGAAGTGATCTTATTGCCACTCCATATATTATTTATTTTATTAATTATTAATTAATTAATTATTATTTATTTTATTAATTTATAAATTTATAAATTTACCAAAAAGTCACCCGACACTATTTTAATTTTAGCACTATTCTTTATCACTCGTCTGGGGAACACTTTATTATCCCTTGCTAAAATATTCCCACACAGGTTGGTATAGAATTCCCGTCATTATGGACGTAAGTGGTTTGCACTTATTTTATAACGCTAGTTAGTTACTCCGCATAATTTATTGTCACTGATCGCACACTGAATCGCCGATGGATATCTTTGTCGCGCGTCAAACGTCAAAACAATAATGCTGCCCCGAGCGCCTCTGGCTTCGACTTTTATACAAAACGCGTTAGTTTATCGAATCGTTGAGACTATTCTTTACATTTCTAGTATTTCTTCGACTTTTCCAGTGCTTTAGAGATTGCCCCAGTCATTTCCAGAGTGTTAGAGAGATCGTGTGCAATTAATCCAGATTCTATCATTTCAACACTAATTACGTTACACTATTGTAGTTTAATGTAATAGGTAATTGGAGAGAGAAGAGGAGTTTATAAAATGTACCAGTGCTAGTCCACAATACTTTACAGGTATTATTGCCAAAAATATTTAAGCTGCAATGTCCAACCACCTTCGCAATCCGTTATCAATTCTATCATCTACTGTGCTATGTTTTGCTTTATATTGTTTCTTGATTTGTCCAATCTTTGTTCTATCGTTAATCGATTTGAAGCTCACAAGTCTAAGTCATCTCATTTCCACTACATTCATATATTAATAAAAATGTAAATAATGCTAAAAGTCTGCAGCCATTTTTGACGACTGTTCAGCCTGGAAAGAATAGTTTCTTTTCACCTGGTAGGAGCGTCTAAAGTAATTATTCGGCCGATCGGAATCTCCCCCGAGCGTTTAAGGCTCGCCGGCAGGTGTCACTGTTTTGGGGTAGAACTCATTAAGCTGTCAGTCCTTGTGTCGTGCAATTGGTTATCTAACCACAATGTTGATGAAAAAATAAAATTAAAAAAAAATATTTTAAAGACAGCTGATTTTGTTATAATTAAATTCATTTTTTATGGTTCTAAAGATCAATGGGAACTCAATACATTACTTAATTGTCCTTAATTGATAATATAATAAAAATCTACAATATTAAAACTTATTTGCTTTTGAGTATCCACTTCACAATTCACTGTAGTATTTCTTTAGTGTTTTTTATTTATTTTTTATCCATTACGTTTTTTATTCTATCCGGTAGTTTATTGAATAATTTTGGTATTACGCACTGTTTGGTCCTGTCTCCGTAATAATTGTTTGTTTTTACTCCCTTTCTTTTAACTCGTAGCATCTGCTTGTCTGCCGAAAAAAGTTTGGAACGCTTTTTAACCCTTTTTCCGTGATCCAAACGAGCTGAAACTTTACAGGCAGACGCGTGGCGACGATAGAAATGAGCTAACAAATTTTTGTTTAAAAAAATAATAATTATAGTATAATTTTGGATTTTTACAATTTTTAACGGTTTTTTCAAATTGAAAACCATACAAATGATAAAGGAACCCGACGCGTGGAGAAGGCGCGAAACCTGGTTCAACTAGTCTGACTCGAGTCATGGGTCCGAGCAGATGGTTTCTCTGACGCCTTGTCCCCCTATATTACGTTATCCCCCTAATTACGTTTTCAATATTCTATATGTTTCAAGGATAATAATATACATGGAATAGATTTTCCACATGAACTTAAAGCAAGAGGAATATGTTGATAGAATATCAAATTGGAAACAATACAAATGAGAAAGGGAGTATAATAAGAACTTAGTTTTAATGGGTTAGTTTTTTTTATTTCTAGTTCTTTATTCGTTATTTGTCTTGTATTTTCACGTTGTACTATTGTTTTAAATCTATCGTTCTTGTATTCTTGCAGTGTCAGTTTATAATAAAGTTGTTTTTGAATCGGTAAGATTTTACAAATTTTGAATAGGTTTTCCTGTTGATCCTTAACTGCTTCTTTTTGATTTGTTTTAATAATTATTATTTGTAGTTGGTTTACTTTGTCTAAATATGTCTAAATAAATAAAAATCCGTACCTGTTAAAGCCATAGTTTAGGATTGAGTCTATCAAACTATAATATAAGCAATAACGCGTGTGTCTTGGAATACAATATTTGAGATGAAGAATTTACCAAGTAGTGTTGTTAGTTTTGTACATGTGTTCTATGTGATGTGTCCAGTCGAAATTTTTGTCCATTGTTAGTCCCAAATATACATATTTATCTACCTTTTTACTCCCTTTATATTAACTCGTGGCGTCTGCTTGCTTGCTTGCCGGCTTGCCGTCGAAAAAACTTTGGATCGATTTTTGACCCTTTTCCGTGATCCAATCGAGCTGAAACTTTGCAAGCAGACTCGTGGCGATGATCGAGAAGATCTTTCAAATTTTCGTTAAAAAATAATAATGATTATAGTATAATTTCGGATTTTTCAAATTTTTAATAGTTTTTTCAAATTGGAATCATTACAAAAGTTTGATTACTAGCAACTGCGGCCCGATAACGTCGCGGAATATTTTTTAAATTTGAATTATTCCGTCGGTATACGTAATAGGTACTTCACTACACAAAGCATGAAGTGTCTTATCAAAGCTCAAAACATCTGACATTTTAGAAATATATTAAATTACTGTAAGTTTAGTGTTATGTTATATGTTTTAATTCGTCTTTAATTGTTATTATATTTTACAAAGAAAAGGAGTAAAATAAAAACTTTGGTTTTATGGGTTACTTTTTTACTCCCTTTCTTTTAACTCGTAGCGTCTGCTTGCTTGCTTGTCTGTCGAAAAAACTTTGGATCGATTTTTAACCTTTTTCCGTAATCCAATCGAGCTGAAACTTTGCACACAGACTCGTGGCGACGATAAAAATGATCTAACAAATTTTTGTTTAAAAAATTTAATAATTATAGTATAATTTTGGATTTTTCGAAATTTTTTATTCGAAACGCGTAGGTTAAGCGCCAGACCTGTTCCCACTACTAAATGATAAAGGGAGTATAATATAAACTTGGTTTTCAAGTTTTAGTTTTTAAATTGTTCGTAGCTACAATATTTGTAATTATTATATAAACAAGCAAACGAATGCCCTATTTAAAGTTTATTTAAAGTTGATTGAATTTCTCCCCGGCAGCATAATTGAAACGGAATAATTGTGTGTTATTTAATTGCCACTGTAAATCTAACTTTCAGAATAAATAGTTGAGGCACGTGTTTGGCTTCGCCGTGAAATTTAATCTTTTCGAATCTTGCCACGAGTCGCCCTGTCGCAAGCAAATACCGCTAAAATCTTACAAGCGTTAGAATTTTCCATTTTCTTTACATGCCGCAGCGTGGTACTGAGAGGAGATAAGGCAGACCACGGGATGCTGTTAAGTATGATTTATACAGCGCCGTTTTGCACAAGAAAATCTTTAAATAACGAGGTTTTACGTCTCTCCTAAACTCTAATCCCCGTTCTGTTTCAATCCTCGTTTCAAATGGTCGGTTAATTTTTGTCGGTTAGTCGGCTATAAATATTTTAAAATATGAACAGAGCCGAGGCAAGCGGCAGGATTTTATCGTTTTTTTTTTAAATGGAGATATACAAGTCTGGATTGACAAAAAACGACAATACTTTTAAAAAATAACATATATTTGAGAGCTAAAAGAGTAACCAATAAAAACCAAGTTTTTATTATACTCCCTTTCTTTGTAAAATATAACAAAAATTAGAGACGAATTAAAACATATAACATAACACTAAACTTACAGTAATTTAATATATTTCTAAAATGTCAGATGTTTTGAGCTTTGATAAAGACACTTCAAGCTTTGAAGATTAAATTCTAAGAACATTTGTCAGTCAATTTAGATTACCTATTATGCCGACGGAGTAATTCAAATATAGAAAATATTCCGCGACGTTATCGGGCCGCCGTTGCTAATCAAACTTTTCTAATGAATCCAATTTGAAAAAACTAATAAAATTCCTGAAAATCCGAAATTATAATATAATTATTAAAAAATTTTAACGAAAATTTGATAGATCTTCTTGATCGTCGCCACGAGTCTGCTTGCCAAGTTTCAGCTTGATTGGATCACGGGAAAAGGGTTAAAAATCGATCCAAATTTTTTGTTGACGGCAAGCAAGCAGACGCCATGAGTTAATATAAAGGTATTAAAAATAGCAATTTAGGAGCGAATCATTCGTAGAACTGTTTGTAACATAGTGTAACGAAAAAAAAAATTACATACAGAATCCCTCTTAACATGTCAATGACGACAAGTACATCTGCACCTCTAAGACCTTCCACTACATTCTGGAACATACTCCCACACTCTGGAATTAGCTACAGCATTGGAGAAACGTCTAGAATACCCAGGAAGCTACAGGAACAAACTAAAAATGTCTGGGATGTTCGGAAATTCAAATATTTGCTATGAAAGCGAAGTCGTGTCGCAACCAGAGTTGGATTGATCGTATTTTGACGTGAACTCTTGTATTGTGTGAATGAAAATCTTTATTTTGTTTCGTCTTGTTTCTAAAGCATTTGGAAAATAATCAATTTCTAATTTTAAATATTTGTACCAAAACATTATACTATACTATTACTATTACTTCTAAACGCAAAGCCCATAGGGCGAAGGAGCTTAGGAAGGCCAAAATTAAGATGGAGCGACAGCGTCCTCAAAGACATCTCGCCTTGGAGCTCCTGAACTGGAGAGAGCTGGCACTAAACCGAGATGAGTGGAGGAAGATTCTTGAGGAGGCCAAGACCCACCAAGGCTTGTAGTGCCAAGAGTGATGATGATGATGATTACATTATACTATTTGTAGTATCTTTAGCATTCCTTCGTTGCTTATAAATAATATGATGGAGTGTACGATCGAATATTACTATGGAATAGGCACGATCAGATACTACAAGTATTTGAGGATGGACCTGTTAAAAGCCGCAACAACCGTAGAACGTGTATGAGAAGATGTATGAATATGGCCGAAGCAAAAGTGGTGTGCCAGTATAGAAGAGTGTGGCGTTCAATCCTCTCTGCCTGCAGGGAAACGGCGTGATGGTTAGTTAGTTAGTTAGGTTGGAATAGTCATCAATGTTCATACCGATTCTACCAAGAATCGGAAGAAATTACACGCTATCGAACGAAGTTTCTCGAACGCTCCACAAGAAACTGGAACCAACTGGGCAATTCTCATTGTATAAAAGGACTACTAGAAATGTGTAGAATGTTCTCGAGGCATCGTGAAATCAACATGTTTTGTATAAAAAGACCAGCGCACGCACAGCGAGGACTTATAATTATTATAGAGATCCATTTAATACTACTCTACTTTATTGTATAGACTGCCAATGGAAAGAAAAGACACAACATATGAGATAATATTTAATAATGTAACTAATGATGAATAATACTTAAAACATAAAGGTAAAACATAAAATAAAACAATGTTTTAAATAGTGTTATTGTATATCGTGCCCACCTTGATACAGGATTGTCCTATGAAGGGGTACTGTTATCATTAGTAAATATTTTAAAAAGATATAGGTGCCATTTTATTAACTTAGGCATGTACTGTGATCGTCCTAAGTATTGGGAATGTTAAAAAAATATTTGTTCTACTTTTAAGAATTTTTTAAGGTGTTTTAATTATTGTTTTTAAATGATATTACTTTCTCCTTTTTAGTCTTCGTCACATTAAATCTTGTAATCAACTTCAAAACTCAATCGTCACTTTTTAAATAAGATAAACCTACAGATGTCACCGTAATGTACAATGACCGATAAAAAAATTAAATTATAATTAAAATGATTTTGTAAAACTAATTAATTGTGTTTTTATGTTTTCACGGCCATTAAGGATTTTCTGATTTGAGTTTTCTGGGGTACCTTTCCGTGTTTCTACGACCTTTCTGGCTGACGTTTCGGATCCCCTAGAGCTGATGTGTCTACTTTGTAGTCACTTAACCATTATATCAACAACACACATTACAATACATCAGCCCTGATGATGGACCCTGCAATGGGATCTGAAACGTCGGCTAGAAAGGTCGTAAAAATACGTCATAATATCCCAGAAGTCTAATGAATGATTATTGTGTCGTCATCCAGAATACATCTCTCATCAAATTTCAAGGAGATTGTTGCCAGGAAGTAAGTCAAATATTCAACACAAGATTTGTGTCTGACAGATAAGGGAAGCTCAACAGAAACGTGAAAAATTGGCAACATTATCACATTTTTTAATAAAATTTAATTTAAAAAACTAACCCATAAAAACCAAGTTTTTATTATACTCCCTTTCTTATTTAATCAGATTTTGTGTCTACAGAACGCGTCGGAGTCATTACTCAGTTGTATGAAAAAACCATCAAAAATTTTAAAAATCCAAAATTATACTATAATTATTAATTTTTTTTAACGAAAATTTGTTAGATCATTTTTATCGTCGCCACGAGTCAAGTTTCAGCTCAATTCGATCACGGGAAAAGGGTTAAAAATCGATCCACAGTTTTTGCGTCAAGCAAGCAGACGCTGCAAGTTAAAAGAAAGAATGTAAAAACAGAAGAAGTCTGTTACTTTGCTTGTTTTGATATAGAAATTGAAAGGAAAAAGATCTTCAAGTGCGAAAGCTTTAACGCTTTAGTATATACAGCCGGCACTATTTTTCGACTGACATTAAACTCCAACAATGGGATGTAAATCACTCTTTAACGAGCTCCCACTCGTCGAGTTTCAGTTTCATTACAACATAGTTGTGACGCAACGGACGTTTAAATTTCATTTATTCATTCATTCATTCATTCGATTCGATCAAATCGGCCTCTCATTAATTTAGAACCTTTGTTTCAAGTCAATTTAAAGTACGCTGTATGGAATACCTTATTTACCTGGAACTGTATTCTGTAAGGTTTCGCACCTTTAATAATTTTATTTATATATGGGTATAAACACAATTTAAAAATTCAATATTTATTGTACTCTATCTTTCCGATTAGAAAAATTTGTATTGGGATCGGCAAAATTTACATAGGACAAACCAAACGCAATATCGTTACACGTTTGAAGGAACATATTGGAGCAATTAAAAACAAAAACTCCAATATATCGGCATTCTGCGAACATGCATCCAAAGGGAATCTCTGCCACTTCATCAGATATGACAAGACAAAAATCTTACCAACAGAACCGCACCTTATACCCAGATTAGTGAGGGAGTCCATTGAAATATACAAACATCCCAATTTCAGTAGAGATGACAGTTACAAACTATCAAGTATTTGGCGCCCAATTCTTGCGACTTTGATTCAACCTTTGAAAGACGTCGCAGAAAAGTTCACGTAACTAGTACACATTGCACACTGGTAACCTCTATCGTAGAAGAAGTGAACACTCCACAACAAAGTGCAAATAATTTACGCCCCCGGAATTAACATTAATTAGTCCATCCTGTGCTTCCGCGGGTACAGGTCGTCCTACTGATGACGTTGAATACGAATTCAACGAGACGTCGAGAATCATTTCTTGGAAAAACATAAGGTTCGTATAAAATATCCGTAACCATTAACAGTTAAAAAATTATTCAATTAGTTATAAGCAATTTAACGTTATTCGAGATTAATATATAACATTTTTTTTAATTTTTAATTTTAAAAAAATAGAGATGTGAACACGGACTATTTGTCGCGTCAATATTCTTACTATTTTTCAAAATAAGCAAAACGCTTGTGGTACGAAAATAGATCTAACTAGTTGGTGACCTGGAATGGGGCTCAAACCACCGATCACCAGATTACAAGGCGAGCATTATGACCACACACTAAAAAGCTACTCGCTTTTGATTAATAAAAAAACGTAAATATTATTGATAGATTATTGGTATATTATAACATGGCAGTTATTTTAATTTAGTTTACCTAAAATTAATATGAAATTTTGTAAAACAAAAAACCTACCAGAATAACTTAACATCGCCGTCGTTTAAAGATCAACAACTTCTCTGAATTCGTCAATCATATTAGTTATACCACCAATTTTATCCATACTCGTAAATTAAAAATACCTCACTCGGTTTCTTATAGAGGATTTTTAAAGAACTTAAATTCTGATTGATTTTATTAAATTGATATTAAAAGGAGAGATAAAGTGTCGCCGAGGGGCTGGTAGGAGACAGAAGTCTTGGCTGCGAAACATACGAGAGTGGACCGGTGTAAGAAGGGTGGAGGAACTGTTCGGGGCAGCGCAGGATAGAGAAACCTTCACTAGAGTGATCGGGGGAATCTGATAGGGCATAAAAAGAAGAAATTATTAAAAATCAAATTATCACAAAACTTTTGAAATTATACACATCATAATATATTTAGAGGCCCTTGTGCTAAAATTGTATAAATTCTCTAGCTTAATTTACCAGTCCGAAGATGGCCTGGATAGGCTAAAACCTGTACAGCCAAAAAACAATAAATAGTGGGAAAAAGTTCAAAAGTGTTTTTTTTTTGGAAACATACAGAAAAAATAATTAAAAAATATAAAATATTGAAAAAATATTCATTTAGAGTGAGCAGTGAAGTTTCCTGGAAGCTGATAAAAAAAAGCTATGAAAAAAGTGACAAGCTATGTGATGAAAGTTTAATTATGATAATGCATAAAAAGGGAAGGGTGGGAAGAGGAGGGGAATGGGATTCCATTAAAAAAGTGTTAAATTTATTTCAATAATCGTAAATCACATCACGAAGTTTCATTTTAAATAGAAGCAAATTGTCGATAAAAATCCAAGAAATGAAAAAGAAATTCCACTAAGAACTGCATACTCAAAAATGACAGATAAACCTATCCTCACCTATATTTTCAGAATTTCTGAATTTCAATAACTCAGTCACACACCTCTTCATACCCAGTACTTCACCCACACATACTCACAAACGTACACCTTGCGATATATCAACTCACACTTATTACTGTGTTATGATATGTTGTTATGATATGTTGCTTTGATATGAAATGATGTGTTGCATGTAATTGGTGCATGGCGCTCTGTAAACTGAAGCTAATTAATAATTACGTACGCGCGTGCTGTGTTGCATCAGTAATAAGCAAATAACGAACAAATTAACGCTAAATGAACAGCACTACTGAAAGCAACTACTCGTGTGTAAGTATACCTATTCAATTACCCATATGTCATTTTTAATGACCTCCATATCAACCTCTTGCTTGAATTATTAAATCCTTAATATTAGGTGTACCCATAAGTAATCAATCATTTAAGTGGCAATAAAAAAATAATTTAACTAGATGTAATTTTATTTTTAATCGATTTAATATCCATCGTTATCAAGGACCTTTTGCCATCATGTTGCCACCATAAGAAAAATATGCTTCTAGGTGTTTTTAAAGCGTCATTATCAAACCCTACCGGGCGCCCACTTCGATCGCTACCAGACAAGTCAAAATCACCATCGGAAAATTTTCTAAACCAACGTTGGCACTTATTGACTTTCAATACGTCTCCATACACATCACAAATTTTCTATGTTGCAACCGTTGCATTAACACCCGATCGAAAATGAAACAGCATGCAATGACGTAAATGTTCTTCAATTAGTTGATTGTCCGCCATTTTACAACAGAGTTATAAAAAATTTAAATTTAATTGTCACAAGTCACAAGACCACGGATTATAATATTGCGTATAAAAAACGTCTTTTCACGTTCACTTTACTGAGCTCGACTGAAGCAAACATTCCACACCAAAAATAATTGATTACTTATGGGTACACCTATTAATAAGTGCACCGCCTGTCTTGATTGTGGAAAAATCTTGGAAAAATCATTGACCCTCGCAGGTTGCCCGATAATAGGATATATAATTAATAAAAAGTATTTTATGCTCTGGTTCCAAGGTTATGGAAGTCTAATCATGATATGACTATAATCGGCGAAAGCCAACAAACACCGGAATATGACCGAAACGTCCTGAGTAATAATATATATATATAAATATATAGATAAGATATATATATATATATTATATAATATATATATATATATATATAATATATATAATAAGAAAAAATATAATAAGAATTGAAAGCTAATTACCTATTGCAAACTCTTGAATCTTCTGTGTGTAGTTTTCTGGGATATTCTGCCGTGTATGCGTGATCTTTCGGTCCGACGTTTTGAATCCCATTGCAGGGTCCATCAACAGGGTTGAGTATGTGTTGATGTGTAGGTTAAGTATTGGCTTGTAATACCGTAGTCAGAGTGTATCCAAATTTGTGTTAGACTAAATACTGACTTGCAGTACCGTATCACAAGCAGGGTGTGTATGTCTTATTTATTTATTTATTATTTGTTTCATTGCTTTACTTATGTACATTGGTAAGGTTTGATTTTACTATGCTTGTCTCACTAGAGAGCTCTGTGTTAGAGAGATTTAAATGTAGTGTGTGGTGATACCATGTCGGAGACAGGTGTTGTCAAGAATTTTTTTCACTGTTTCATCTACTGCCGGATCTGTGCGGAGTTGTGATGTCGATGACAATGCATTCTTACATACATTTGGGGTCACACATACATACACGCACACAAAAAATGAATTTTTTCCAGATGTTCGGGCAAGCACCTACTTTCTTGTACTATTATAAAATTATTTAAATCATATATATCCCTTCGTATGCCTTATTTATTAGAATAATTATTTACCTTATTTTTTATTGTTTTCCTTTATGTGACATTCTCTATTTATATATCCATATCTTTTTATATTTACTCCCTTTATTCTCGTGGTGTCTGCTTGCTTGACGAAAAAACTTTGGATCGATTTTTTACCCTTTTCCCGTGATTCGATCGAGCTAAAACTTTGCAAGCAGACTCGTGGCGACGATCAAAAAGATCTATCAAATTTTCGTTAAAAAAATTAATACATTTTTGGATTTTTCAAATTTTTAATGTTTTTTTCATACAACTTACTAAGTTGTATGAAAATATTTCAACGCGTCTGGTAGAAACGGAACCTGATTATGGTATAATTTTGGATTTTTGGAAATTTTTTATTACTCCCTTTCGTAGCGTCGCCCGATCGAAGCCCAACGCGTAGGTTAAGCGCCTAACCAGTTTCCACTAGTAAATGAGAAAGGGAGTATAATTAAAACTTGTTTTTTATGGGTTACTTTTTTTTAAATATCGCCATCATATTATAATTTAATATATGTATGTGTGGAATATGAAATGTGTGGGACTGCACTAACTACCCACATACTGGAATAAAGTTTATTATTAATATAAATATATAATTATCATATTATGTGATCTTTGCCTCTTCTTTTGGGACACACACCTCAAGGCAGAATATCCATAAAAAAAACATATTTCACAGACGCAAAAACCCACGACTCAAAATGATATCCGTGAGTTTGAATAAAAATAGATTTTATTCCCACCTGAACATTTTAAATTTTGAATGCCGCAGCACCTGGCTAAAAAAGTCAATGTCAGCGTTGCATTCCTAGACCGAACATGTTCAATTATTTTTTCACAAATTGCATTTTGCACCAGTGGCGTAACTGAAAGAATTTAGCCCCCGCATACACTCTCATCCGCGTAAAATTCTCTTTTGTCTCCTATAACAGTCGCAGATTTGATGAAAAAAAATATTTTTCAATTTTTACTGTCTGGTTACTAATTATTTTTTGCTAGGATTCCCACCCTACCACTTCTTTTTCTTCTTTTGGTGTCATGTCAGGTCCCCCCAACGTTGACTATCACCTGAGAGAAAGCGTCCCTGTCCTGGGCAGCACGAAACAGCTCTCCAACACTTCTTATGCCCGTCCAGTCGCGTATATTGCGGAGCCAGGAAATTTGTCTCCTTCCAACACCTCTACGACCCTCTATCTTGCCCATAAGGATCAGGTGGAGCAATTCATATTTTTCTCCTCTGAGCACATGACCCAAATACGATACCTTTCGGATTTTGATATTTGTCAGCAACTCTCTATTCACTCTAGCTCTTTGAAGAACTCTTGTGTTGCTGACCATATCCGTCCAGGGTATCCGGAGCATTCTCCGATGTATCCACATTTCGAACGCCTCCAGCCGGTTCATGCTACTCACTTTGAGGGTCCACGATTCCACTCCGTACAGCAGGACTGACCATATATAACATTTGACCAGTCGCTGTCGAAGTTTCAGGTTAAGATTGTCATCGCAGAATATCTGTCTCATTTTGTTAAAAGCAGCTCGCGATGCTTCAATTCTGCATTTGACTTCGGTTTCTGGGTCGAGGTCTTCCGCTAGGATACTTCCAAGGTATTTAAACTTTGTCACTCTCTCTATACCAGCCCCATTCAATGTGAGGCGTGCTCCCGTGTGATCTTGCCTACTAAACACCATGAACTTTGTTTTACTCACGTTCATGTTAAGACCCAGTCTCACACCAGCCTCATTAATTCTGTTTACGAGTGTTTGTAAGTCTTCCATACTATCTGCCAGAATGACTGTATCATCCGCATACCTGATATTATTGACGTGTACACCGTTAACCTTGACCCCCAGTTCTATGTCATGCAAAGCCTCCTTGAATACTAGATCGGAGTATAAATTGAATAACATAGGTAACAATATATACCCTTGTCGGACTCCACGTTTGATTGGTATAGACTTTGTTGAGCTAGTTTCCAACTTGATGATAGCTTCCTGGTTCCAATATAGGTTTTTAATAATGTTAATGTCTTTGTCATCAATACCACGCTCTTGGAGCATCTTGATGAGGTCCGCGTGTTTCACTCTATCAAACGCCTTTTCATAATCAATGAAACACGCAAACCCTACCACTACACCCTGCTTATGTAAGCGTGTGGTGTGTGGCAACCGTGTAAGAGAGGCGCATGTTAGAATTAAGTAATCTAATGTGGTAAAATGATTTAAAAAAAAACACTTACCTCACAACACGTATTAATATATATCTAGCGAGGTAAGTAGTGGCAGAGAGGCTTTTTACATAGTATCCTATATTTATATATATTATGTGTGTATGTATCAAGCAATCAAATGTATTTTGTCCAATAAACACCAATATATGGGTAATGAAACGAAATTAAACTAAAAATATTCTCCACAGTCAAATTACACTTTTTTCACAATTTTTTATGGATTCATTGAGGTTATATGATTAAACTCAATTATACTCACAAGATTAAATGCTTCTAATCGATTGAAAGGTCAAAGATGGTATGAGCGGCACAGATCCCGCTCACAATAAAGCTCATCTAGACAATAACTAAAACTGTTCATGGTTTTCTATTAATTCCATTGATTCAATATTCCCTGATTGAATCCTGTAACGAGTCATAACTCTATGTCCTGGATCCTACAACAGTTTCATCTTTGTAGACTTATTATCAGACCACCTTTGCTTTTGTATTTTTTTTAAAGGAAAAATCAATATATATATATATATAAAGAAACCCGTGTTTCCCTATTCGCCAAGCTTTCTCTACAATCAGCCATAACTACCCACCGGTGGCTATAGTGGTGGATAGCCCTTGGTGTCACATCGAAAATATGCGAGTTTGGTGGGGGTGGCTGTGCGTGGGTGGGAGTGGGTGACGAAATCGTGCTTTAAAGCACATTGTTTTGTTATGGGAAGGCCCCAAATGCTTCAGAATGTTTCAAAATAAGCGCGCCGATTGTGTCGGTGAGTCTAGAAGGTTCCGGAAAAACCTGCTCTAGAAAGTTCTGGAAGAAGAAGGTTCTAGAAAATTCCCGAAAATTCTATAAGTTTCTAAACTGAGTGGCGGAATGTGTCGGTGTGTCTATAAGGTTCCTGTACATTCGATAAATTTCTTGAAAGTTCTAGAAGGTTCACGAAAATTCTATGAGGATCCAAACACTGTACTAAAAATCTACGCGTGCGAAGCCGCGCGGGCATAGCTAGTATTTAATATTCAAGAACTCATTCTTATTGTGATAATTGATTCATAAATTTGGTTTTGAAAAATATTTGTTTATTTACATTAAAGAAAAAGCGAAAAATTATACGTTATGAAAAAAAGAAAATATATATAACCACTGATCCGAGCGCTTTACAGAATTTATAAATTTTTATGAAATTGTTTCACAAAACCATTTAACTTTATCTCAAGTAATTTGCATTTAAAATACTTTTTAACGTAATCTGGTAATAAAGTCTAATTAATCTGTAATGTGAAAAGTGCAATGCGGTCGAACGGCTGCCCTATAAAAATGCAAAATTTAATTACGAAAACAGAGAAACTTTTTAATTGTTTGTTGTTTTAAAAAAATGTTATTGTTTTGGTGATATTAACAAAATGCACTTTCAGTGCACAATGCATGAAAAATATTTGTTTAGCAAAGTAATGAAAAAAATTTAAGACACGAGTGATAAAATAATATGCGTTTCGTAAAATATGTATAATTAAATAACGTAGCAATTATTTTGTGACGCAGTATGATTATTTTAATTTGCACTAAACTACACATTATACTTTGAGTTAGTTTGTCTAACTTCGAACTATAATACTATAAGAGGAGCATTCCTTCTCATCATCAGTTATGACAAAACAGGAAAAATTCAACTTGTGTGCAGTACAAAGCTTCAGCTATAAAAAAATTGATTATGTTTGGATGTTTTCACTGTGAAACTGGTGAGCGTTGCACTGTGTAAAGTGATCACTAAAGCCAGCTCATACAAGTCGTAAGTCCTGAGCCACCCTACAGAAGACTTTCATCTACGTTTCCCACATAAATAGCTTCATTTCTGTAAGACTTCTATAATTTATCTTTATTAACGCATTCATTATATTTAATCATCGACCGATTTCGATACCATTAATTCTTCGTCAGAACATGGGTGTTAGTCCTGACAAAAATACAGTCATTAAATAAAAGATAATATTAAGATATTATTAACTAAATTTCAAAAACAGTACAGGTAGTTGCTTTAGAACAGACTCGTCTAGTTAAGCAACTACCTTCACCTTTTCTATGTAAAAAATAATTTAGAATAAATAAAATAAATAAAAAATTAATTAAATATATATTAATTCAAATTTGAATTCAAAAAAATATTATAATTGTGTTCTATAAGGCCACTCTGGGACAGGCGTAGCCGGTAGAGTGGCATAATCCGCAATACTAACAAAAAAAAAAACAATAAAGTATTATATTGATGACTTTTTTTCTCAACAATTTTTTTTTAACCTTATATTGTGTAATCTTATCTTATATTTTTATTGTTAAATTATTATTAAGTACCTTTATATTGTAAACAAGGATTTTTTGAAATAAATAAATAAAAAAATTTAAGTAAATATATATTAAGTAAAAATACAGTGATATTGAATTAAATAAGCAGTATAATTTATGCATAGTTTTCTTTATTTCTTTTAAATAAATGATATGTTACAGATCTTTATGATGATAATTGATTTATTTGCTATGGTTGCGATTGGTACAAAAATGAATTCATTATTTATAAAAACGCTTAGATTTTTATTTATTTACAATAACGGTTAGATGACGTTTATACGTTATTAAAAATAACGTAGACGTATTCCTCTAAATGTCTATTAGATATGTGGTTCGAGGAAGCGATCTAGAGCCTGAAAGGGGTTGAATATTAGAGGACTTCCGCTACCCTCGCCGCCGCACGGTGATCAATTTTGAGCATTTAGTTAGAAATTAGTTTTTATGAATTTTACACAAGTAGAAAATGATATTTTATATTATACGATACCTAGTAATGGTTGAAAGTGTATCTTTAGAGTTTTTTTTTTCTATAGTTAGTGATATACGACACCTGAGAAATAGTATATTTCATCAAAGTGACTAACAAATACTGTGTTAATTATATTTTTTCTGTGAATAGTAAAACAAATACAAAAAACCAGCAAAGCATATGTTTACTTAACAAATGTTTATTGACAATAAATTAAATTACAACATAAAATAAAAATATTTAAAAAATTCAATTATTATTAAAGTCTAAAGTAGCGTCATCAAATTGTAGTCTTCTTTTAGAATCTATTACTGTTGGAATATTTAATATCAATAAAACATCTTTGGAGAGAATGCTTGCTTTTTTTAATGGGAGTTTCCTAATACTTGAAATTATGGTATTTGAAGAAACTAATACAATATTAAGCAAATCTTCATTGGTGTTGGGTCTAGAATTTTTTCGAGTATTGTGCTCTCTATATTGCCTCACTTCTTGAACATCTTCTGATAACTGGCCTATAGGAAGTATCATTGTTTCAATAACATCAGCACCATGAATAAGAATCTTATGGATTGATTCTTCTTATGAACAGTTGAAAAACGCATCGTGTCAGTACTTTTCGGCTCTCTGCAAAAAATTAATATCTTTATAATATGCAAATGTTACTAAATACGCTATTTAGTGAAAGGTTGGTGCTATCAACTAAAAATAGTGTCGATGAAAAAATAGATACGTCTTTTTTTTTAAAAAATGTTAAGTTTCATGTAAAATCACGGAAAAAAATACTTTTGTAACAGCATATTTCATTGTATTAAAAACATGATAAAAATATTTTTAATATTGTTTGTGTCATAAATCCTACCTTCCACAATGTTTTCCATATTTCACACTTTTCGTTATATGTTTGCTTAAGTTTCAAATTCGCGACTACACTCGACGCTGTCTCAAACGTTACTGACTGAAATCACGACCCGGCAGCGTGTGCAGGCACTTTATACTGTGTAAAATCTATGCGATACTCAATTAATTTTTTCCATAAATAATTTTCATTTAACGCAACATGTACTTTGTTAAATAAATAGATTTAAAAAAATTTCATGACCGTAAAATTAATCCTCGTTTCCAACTAACGTTCATACAAATTGATCACCGTGCGCCGCCGCTAGGCGCCTCTGTCAATAGGGGTTATAGTAGTGGGCGCTCGCGGTGACAAGGGTAGTTTTAAAAGGTAGATGCGAGCACGTTGAACTTTAGCAATATGAAAGCAAATATTGTTTTAGTTGTCAGTTGGATTAACTGAGACTTTTGCAAGAAACATTTAATAAACGGAATACTAAGGTAATAGACAGCGGCACGGGGCACACACAGTTATTTGAAATAAGCTCATTTTCAAAATATGGAATATGACTACGTTATTGCTCTACTTTAGTTTAATTATACTACTTGAGTTTTGAGAGCGACAGAACCTCTCATTGAAAAGTGAAGTATATATAAAATTAAATACCTACATTTGAATATATAAAACTCGTCTAAGATGAATATACGTATAATCGATTAGGTACTGCCACAGTACATATACTAAGAACAGTAATACGTCTTCATACAAACTGGCCGCTACCCATTAGAATGTGTGCGTGCGTGCTCGGCGCCGTGTACGCACGCACTGTGACGCACATATTGACATAGAATATGGGGGCACAAGGCGGCGGCAGTAAGGGCCGTGCCTTCGGTGCCATTCGCGCTCGCAGCCGCCGCATTAGAAAAAAAATGCGCTTCCTGAAAAAAATGCCTTTTTTTATGTTTGTGGTGCTTTACTAAAAAGGTGTGTTGATTATCAAATATATACACAAAGATATACAAATATACAAAGACTGAGTTTTTAAAAGTCTACGTTGATGTTAATCAGCGTTCTTGCAATTTAAGTGCAGAAACTATTATGAATATTAAAATATTATATTAGAAAATATTAGAAATTATATTAGAAAATATTAGAAATATTATATTAGAAAATATTAGAAATTATAAACGAAAAAAAAGTTATACTAATTACAGAAATTTTCGGGTTTCGTGTCTACCTAATGCGTCGGAATCTCAAACGCTACGAGTTAAAAGAAAGGGAGTAAAAATAAAGTGACAACCCTAGCGTCAACGCAAGAGTGGGCTAATAACTCGCCGACAGGCCGGAGATAAACTACTGTTCTGGGTATACCGTGGTACTGCCAAAGGAGCTGGACTTATTTTGAAGATATTTATGAATCTCGACAAAGTAAACGCCGATTCCATCAGTTATATAGAAACAAGCTATTGCTTTTAAAAAAATGTTCCTTACGCAGGTTCAAGAAAACATAAAAAAAATCTACTAAAAAATTAATAAAATAAACGAAAACATAATAATCATGAGAATCGTAATATTTTTATCGCTTCTCTTTGGGAGGCAAATTAAAACGCCAAAAAATAATTCAACTTTTTATTCATGACACAAAAGTCGCTGGACACAAATTAAATCGGAGCACTGTTACAGTTCACATACTTATTATGACACTTTCTATAGTCGCACTAATTTATATCGCTTGCTAACACTTTAGAGAAAATTCCGTTTAACCCTCACACGTTATTTAAATCGCTCACTTTGTCAGTGAGCACTCGTCCGATATTTTCCTCGATTATCCATTACTGGCCATACTGGCCATCCTGGCCATCACTTTGCTGCCAACATCGGGCCGTTCAAGATGTCAAAATAATCAATCACTCAGCCGTGCGTGCGCCAGCCATTATATAGGTGACACCGTTTTCTAGATCCTTCTGGATCCCACGATTCGTGGGGTTCATTCCAGAATCTTCATAATAGGCATTCATTCGAACGATTTCTTCAACCCAATAAACCATGTGTTAAAAACAATCCTTTATAAAAAAATTTAATACATTATTTTTTATTTTTCAAATTTCTCTCTATTACAAAAACAGGTTTTACTAACATCTTATATGTAAATTAGATTGAAAATAATCCTTTTAATATTTCAAATGTTTAAAGCATTAATTTTGTTCAGAATATTTTGAGTAGGTATATTCAAATTTTTCAAGAACACAATAGTGGATTTTATCCCCAGGGGACATCATTAATCAAGACATGTATTATAGATATCTCATAGAGACGTTACATTTTTTTAATAGTTTAGACAGTCGGTATGGATAGTAGATATGGATGTGATAATGTATCTTGATTCATTAACTTTGTGGTCAGGCATTTTAACAAAATATTATTTATATATATTAGTATATAACCGCTTACAGAGATTTTTATTCTACCGGTTTCGAGACGTACCAGTCTTTTCATCGGGATAACCACTACGCTAGCATGTAAATACCATGTACGCACCACAACCATAGTATTAGTCATTCACTAATATAGTTGTGGTGTGTAGAAGTATTTAAATGCTAGTGCAGTAGTTGTCCTGACGAAGAGATGGGTACGTCTCGAAATCGGTAGACTAAAAATCTCCGTAAGAGGTATTAAATCTTCGATATAGGGATTTAATTCTACTTCTACCTTACATTTTTTCATGGTACCTTCGTTTCTTCCACTATTCATAATCTTGCCACATTATTTTACATTACACTTCAGCTCTTGTTTATTTTTCCCTACCAATGTTTATTACTTCATTCATGTGTTAGTTTTGGTTGCCCGACCCAATATTTTCTCATCAGACCGCGCGCTGTCTGCTGTAATATACAATAGTTTAGTGAACTTGGCAAGCAATATAAAGTTCATATCAAATCATTTATTTACGTTTTCATATACTTAAAATGAATGAAATATAAATTTGTAAATGATTCGACCTTTCATACGTTATCTGTCGGAACTAAAAAAGGGTCATTTTTATTATTTTATTATTTATTGAAATACATAATAATGTATACCAAAAAAAATAAGAAAGTTAGTTACGGACGTTCACGAAGTTACGGAGACAGGCGGATGGATGGACGGACAGAAAACGAAACTAATAATTATTATAGCAATTATAAAATGGGATGAGGAAATAAATTCAACGTTAAGACGAAAAACATAATTCTGAAAAAACGAAATTTCTCTAAAAGATCAATAAAACCATCTCGCCAGTTTTATGCGTAGAAGTCAGCAGCTGAAAATTGGAATGCTTAATCATAAAAAATTCTATTTCCGTGCTGAATTATCGCCGAGCCTTCGTAAATCACATTATTCTTTGTAAGTTCCTACTTGGGTATCACAAATCAAATTTGTTTACTGTGAGAGCTTTCGAGGCGGCCCACAAGTGCGAACCATTTTTAGATGAATCTACATGGTTATGCTCGAGAAAAAAATCCGCAACACGGCTTCAGGAATCGATACTCCGTGTTAACTAGAAGGCTCCCGGCAACAAGACTTTATAGATTTGATACAAAATTAATTATCTACTAAGAATAATTATACAAAATATTTATATGGGTAACATGCATGTTTAATCACCTCGTAGTATGAAATTCTCAATTTTCGTAATGTATATACTATGTAAATGAAATTAATGTTGCGTTTTTTCAGGGAAGATCAGTCAATGCCCATCTGTCGAAGCATAATTTGCGACACATTTTATGTGTGATGCGTAAATGAGTGTGACAACAGACAGATGTGAATGAATGGAGAGATGGATAATTGTGCATACATTTTATTATATAATTCTGTAGAACATTTCTTTAATAGTTAGATACATAGTTTTAAATTTAATATTAAACTATAATTTCGGATATTTTGTACGCACCACATGTATTACCGAGAAATGAATCTCGACGTTTCGTTGGATACTTATCCAACGTCATCAGGAGAACGACCTTTACCCGCGGAGGTGGAGGTCGGACTGATTAAAGGTGCTGCTTTCTAGGGCGTAAATTGTATGCACTTTGTTGTGGAGTGTTCACTTCTTCTACAATAGAGGTCGCCAGTGTGCAATGTGTACTAGTTACTGTGATTTTACTGCGACTTCTCTCAAGGGTTGAATCAGTGTCGTTAGAACAGGACGCCAAATACTTGATAGTTTGTAACTGTCATCTCTATTAAAATTGGGATGTTTGTAGAAGTCGCAGTAAAATCCGCCGACGTAACTAGTACATATTGCACACTGGCGACCTCTATTGTAGAAGAAGAGAACACTCCACAACAAAGTGCATACAATTTACGCCCTAGAAAGCAGCACCTAATCAGTCCGACCTCCACCTCCGCAGGTAAAGGTCGTCCTCCTGATGACGTTGGATAAGTATCCAACGAAACGTCGAGATTTGCTTCTAGGTAATACATACGGTGCGTATAAAATATCCGAAATTACAGTTAAATATGTCTAACGACCGTAATAACAAACTTAACTCTTTAACAATTTAATATTATTTATACTACATACTTTAATTAGCTTTGCTTAAAATTTTTCATGATTTTACTCTTTACTATATTCATTTTCAAAGTTTTTGCTTATTATTAGTTTAATTTTACTGTTGTCTCACATAATCGCGCCCTTGAGGTGAGTATTCGCGAAAACGGCGCTATATAAATTATCCAAATACTATTAATTTCATTATGATTATCGCATATTAGATTTTTTTTTATTCTTTTATGTATGTATAACAAGTATATAGTTATTTTAAATATAATGATACTCCTCTCCTACTCACGGGTTATACTCATGTAGAAGAGAAATACCATTGTTAAAACTGTTACTATTTTTATTGTAAAAAAAAATTATAAATCTATTAAATTAAATTAAATAAAATGACAAATTTATTGCAAGTACAGGTTACAACGGTATAGTTCGCGGAGTACAAAGAATGTTGCTACCGTCTCGTGCGGCGTTCGAAGGAAGAGTACCTAATAAATGAGCCGCGAACGAACGGTACATCGGCGCCCGCGGTCTACCATTGGTGGGTCGTCTCGAACGCGATTGGTCCATTGGCACGCTCGAGGGGCTAGAGTGCGGGTAGGCGTAGGTTCTCCAAAGAAATCTTTAGGGGTACCACAGGGCTTATTACCTGTATTAGCTGGACTAAGTGATCACTTTACAAAATGCGGCGTAAACTCTGTATTACCATAAAAAAATAACACTGATTAAAACGGAGACAATTCGTATAACCTATTGTGTCATAACAATTGTATTTAACGGTTCATTAAATATTTTAATATTTTTTCTGCATTAGATAGCCGCGATTTAGCAACAAGCAATCGACAACAGTCGAATTGAATTTTATTTATATTTCTAAAATTTATGGCATTAACTTTGTGGCCATAAATTTTAACAAAATGTTATTATTTTTTTTTATATTCGTAAAATCGTAAATAAAAATATTCCTCTAATTAATAATTTATTTATTAATTTATTTATTTAATACACGGTACAACGTACCATTAAAAAAAACAATGTATATAAAGATGTATAGAGATTGATAGGTAATATTAAAAAAAGGAGATAAGGTATAATTCTATCAAAAACAATTAATAAAGTGATATATAAAGAAAAATAAAACATTAAGTGAATAACATAAAGCATAACAAAATTACATCAAATGAAATAATAGTTATCAAATCAAATATGAAAGTCAACAATCAATGAAACTACAACAAATTAAAATAATTATGTCTGAAATTCAAGAAGCAACAAAATTACAACAAAATGAAATAATTGTAAACAAATCAAATCTGAAACTTAAGAAGCAATAAAAATGACAGTAAAATAAAATGAAATGTAAAATTCAAAAACCTAAAAACAAGAGGTAGACACGACATCGATAACTAATTATAAACGACCAAATTCGTCCAGAAGAGCTTTCTTGTAGGCGGCTAGTGTTTCCGAAAAAACATCCGATAGGTAGCCATAATCAAATAAATTTCCCCTAAAGTCCTCTGTTTGAATTAAAATTATCAGGTAAAACCTAAGATTTGTCATCACCCCTCCAAACCCCACGCTGTCTCCCTCTCTCCTCTCCTCAAATCCTTAATCCTTTTTGATAAGAAACATGGTGCATGTTGTCCTTTAATTAGAGTACCAAGCATTTGAAGAGTATTTTATGAAGGTGTCGGTGTGTAAATAATGCTATAGTGTGGTGTCTAGTGATATTTACATGCCAGTGTAGTGATGGTCTTGATGAAGAGACGGGTTACGTCTCAAAACCGCTAGAAAAAATGAATTTTTAGTGGTTATTTACAAACATAAATAACATTTTGTTTGAATTGAATTTTCACTTTCATGTGAAATTGGGAAATGTCTACACTTTTATTTAAATTCGATACTCGCAATATTTAATTTCTCTTAGGTTTCTTTGAGAAATTTGCGAAAATATTTTTCGATAAAACCACCCTAAAGTCGCCCTCCATAATCTATTAAGCTTTCAAACAAATTCTTTGCTTGTTAACAGATCGTTATCAAAACACATACGGCGCTTGGCATTCTTGAGCGAAAAAACACAGTACAAATAATTCATACAATTTATTTCTTCCATTTGAAATCAGTTTTCCTTGTTTACAACTTGTGTAAAAAATTTTTTCAAGCGTTCATTTTTATTTTTAATAAATATACTATTTTTTATTTTAAGCTGTAGGGATTCGCTATCCATCACATTTAATGGCCACTTATTCGTGGCATTTTGAAGCAGTAATTCTACGAGTTAAATCTGCCGGATACTTTACATAAGGAGTATACAACACCAACATAGGTTATTTCTCTCCTCTACCTAGAATGCTAAACCAGTACAATGAGGTCACGTCATGTAACCCCAACATTGACATATTTCACATGACACAACCTCAGTTTAAGAGAGAAATTATATCGCTCCTGACCGAAAATAGCTTGAGCGTGTAAGACGGACTCTTCGGAAATCAACCTAAACAAAAATTTTATAGCCACAAAGCGCGGGTACACATTTTCTGACTTAGTTGACCTGGGAGCCTACATGCCTATTATGTCGTGCGGAGAATGTGAACTTCGTTCATCTTGTAATCACTTACTGTAGTATACTTATATTGTATAATGTATTAATGTTTTATTTCAATGTATCATCGTAAACTGTAACTGTACTAATCACCTTATCCTAAATGACTATCCATTAGGGTCATTCTGACCTGTGGATAGTCTTTAAATTAAAAAATAAAATAAAAATAAATAAAAAAATTGAATGAACCTAAATATGAAATGAGCTCTCCATGGCACAAACGAAAGGATCTGATATGATACTCCATCAAAATTGATTTAAATACTGGCACTGCTTTGCAGATATCACAAATGATTAACATATGACAAGTAAAGAAACAAATTGACCGTTAAAATACACGCAAATCTTTTAGTATGTCAGCAAATATGAAAATAGTAACAGTGTGCGTGGTACTAATTGAAAATTTTACCTGCCAACTAATAAAACTGAATGTCTGTAACACTATATACTCGTCTTCTAGAATGTTCGCCCATATGTAGAACACTTTGTTTGCCTATAAAATTTTATTTTACATATTATGACGAGTCGTGGCTGTGGGAGACAAATGAAAACACTGGAAAATAATTAACGATTTATTAATTAATTACTAATGGACAGTCACTCAACACCATTAAATTAATACACTATTCTTGAATTCACACTGTTTCACAATTTATCACTCGACTTTCTAGAACATTTCATTTAAATATAGCACGTAAGTCGCACTTATTTATTTCTCTAATTAGGTGCTTTGCTCGATTAATTCGCTTAATATCTGTCGCTTCCATTATCTCATGACTTGCCACCTCGGCCGTCGTCACGCGGCTGATGTTGAACCGATAGGAATGTCAAAACAAACTTAATTGCGCAGCTCGGTACTCCTTGTATTTATAGCTGTATTTTTCGAATTCTCGAGAACATCCTTTTGTCTTCTGCATATTACTAGGGTTTCTCTACGTTTTAACTTTTACAATCTCGTTAATTAATACTGATTCGTTCTAGAACACTTCTCGCTCGCAGGTAGATACTCTACCACTGTTTCATTGGTTATTTTCACAAATTTAGCTGTCTCCGCTGCGCGTATTTATTACAGAGTCGACTTCTCGATCTTTCTGGTGCTTTTGAATTGTTTCCAAACTATTCTAGACCCACGTACTGCCGTGCAATCGCTTGATTAGGTGTGTTTCTTCCTGATTCTGGATCATGTGAAAAAATAGATCAAGTACAGTGGATATACAAGTATTATTATTGCAGTTCCTAAACAAATTGTAACTAATGGAACAGGATGTTTTCTAAACGTACAAGCGAGCGACAACACCTGAAGTTTATTACTTCCCACCAAAATACGTGACGTCACACCCACCTGCAAATTACCCCGAGCAAGAAAGCGAGCGGTAATCTTCGTGTCCACAACAGGGAACATATTTCCTGCAAAAAATTCAGCACACGATGCCGCATTCATGAGAACGGTTTGCAAAAGCCGTTTTAAACTTTATTTCATTTTATTTTTGATATTTATTCAGTTTCATATTACATGTATACGTCCTTGTATATGTTTTCACAAAAATGGTTTGACGCAAAAACAACATATGGAGGCGTCCTTATAAAAAGTGTTATATGCAAAGACAAAATTTTATAGATGAGAGGAAAACACTAGAATTTTAATGTTTGTTATGTATGAATATTAATGTAAAACTTAAATACATGTATACAACTTCCAAAAATTGTAACGATGGTGAACGTTACATTGTGTAAAATGATCACTTAAGCCAGCCGTACGATAAGTCATGAACACCCAAAGACCTCTATACCTACTTTTCCATAAAAAATAGAATTTTTCCATAAAAAATATAATTTCGTCTCTATGACACATATATAATATATATCAGAATTTTTTTTTTTAATTTCTTTTATTCACTTGCCAATTGTGACATTCATTTTACGTTTTTTTTTGTTTATTTATTTTCCTAAGCAATCCCGGTGACGTCGTCGAACTATCGGCATCCATCATATTTGTTACTCCCTGATGAAAATACACCCTTTTTCTACGTTAACCAATCTTTGAGGTCAAAATTTGGAAAGTCTTTGTGGTTTAACATGTGCATAATTTTTCTACATTGTCACCTCTCTTGTCAATGCACTTTGTCCAGTGGTCTACAGTTCGCGTATTCCTTCAACGACTAGTAGCATAGCCACTTTTTCACTGTCTTAATCTGTGGAAATCCACATAGACTTAGACATTCGCCAAGCTTGTCACGGATGATTTGTTGGGCAGAACCGTGACTGATATTTAAAGAAAATGCTATCTCACCGCTGGTACCTCGCCTATTCGCTAAAACCGTCACTTAAGCTTGCTTGAATCTCGTCATCCATGGTAGAAGTTGATTGACTTCCAGCTCTGGCCACTCTTCAACATCTCAATTCACAAAAAACACTTGATATAATAAAAAAAAAACTGTCTCCGTATTGTGATATAACTCTACGATGAATTTCAATCCCTTTCACACTCTCCTGCGGATTACTGCTCCTTGTTCCTCCTTTGTGCAAACTGCTAGCGAAGCGGAAATGCTTTTACTGTAATAGCAGGAAGGCAAATGTTGCGTTGAAGATCAAATTTGACGCAGTCGTACCAACTCTAAACGCGCATGAAAGCAGTATGACAGCGTTGCAGATGTGCTTTGGCGAGAGTGTAGATAATTTTTGGCTTACCCTTGTATATTAATTAAACAGTAGTCTTTTAAAAAATTTCATTTTGATAATAATATTTATTTTTTTCGCCAATTACGTACTTCGCTCGATTATTCGGTTTATTTATCGCTTTGCAATTCACAATTTGCCACACTGGGCCTTATTTCGCGGCTCACGCGTACTTCGCACTGAATCAACCTGTCAAACAACACAACTCAACTCGCACCGCGGCAGTTCCGTATTTATTCCTAAATGCTGATATTTTCGTACTTTCTAGATTATTTTATTGTTGAATAGAAGGTTCTCGTTTTTTCGAGACCTGAATATTATTAGGTCCTTACATGTGAAATTGGCGTTTTGCCGTACTGGCAAATTTGATCTCAAATATCTTCTCTTTGGTTAAGAATTCCAAATCCAAATTTATACAGCTATTTACTCATGTATTCGTGTTTTGAAAATTATAATTCATTTGTTTTTTCCTCAATTGTTTTTTTCTTTGCGTCACTCACTTTACAAAATGAAAAACTTGAAAAATCGCGTTATTTACGAGTACGAGTTCCACCGTGGCACCAGTGCTGCAGAAACGGCTCGAAGGATTAATGATGTGTATGGCGACGGTGCCGCAAAAGAAAACACAGTGCGTTTTTGGTTCCAACGTTTTCGTTCTGGAAATTTCGACCTGCAGAACAAGCCCCGTGGACGGCCGGAGACCAAAGTTGATAATGAAGAATTGAAGGCTATTGTGGAAGCGGATCCATCGCAAACCACATCCGAGTTAGCTGCAGGCTGCGGTGTTAGTGATAAAACTGTTTTAATCCACTTGAAGCAAATTGGTAAGGTGAAAAAGCTTGAAAGGTGGGTACCTCACGAATTGAGTGAAGCAAATCAACAAACGCGCGTTGACTGCTGCGTTGCATTACTCAACCGGCACAATAATGAAGGGATTTTAAATCGAATCATTACCTGTGATGAAAAGTGGATCCTGTACGATAATCGGAAGCGCTCATCGCAATGGCTGAACCCTGCCGAACCAGCCAAACCATGCCCAAGCGAAAATTGACTCCAAAAAAGTTACTTGTGAACGTTTGGTGGACTAGTGCTGGTGTCGTTCACTACAGCTTTCTTAAATCTGGCCAGACGATTACGGCAGATGTCTATTGTCAGCAACTGCAAACCATGATGGAAAAGCTAGCTGCTAAACAACCGAGGCTGGTTAATCGCTCTAGGCCACTGCTGCTTCATGATAACGCTAGACCACACACTGCACAACAGACGGCTACCAAATTAGAGGAGCTTCAATTGGAATGTCTAAGACATCCACCGTACTCTCCGGACCTTGCCCCAACAGATTACCATTTTTTTCGAAATTTGGATAACTTCTTGCAAAGGAAAAAATTCAACTCCGATGGGGCAGTCCAAACCGCCTTCAAAGATTTTATTGATTCCCGTCCGAATGGTTTTTTTAGTAAAGGGATCGATGAACTACCTATGAGATGGCAAAAGTGCATAGATAGCAATCGTACATACTTTGATTAAATAAATATATTATAATAAAAAAAATCGGCTTTATGTTCCTCCCATACTAAACGCCAATTTCATATGTAAGGACCTAATATATTCTTACTCAATTTGCTTCTGCGTATAAAAATATCATTAAAACAAATAATACCCGTTACTTGGAAAGGTACAAAGAAAAAATATTGGAGAATATTGCATAAATATTTTATTTTATTTTATTTGTATTCATTCGTAAAACCAACAGCTAACAATAATTAGGTAAATACAAAGAATGGGAAACATAAAAGCAAATTATAGATTTTCACTGGTAGTGTATCAAATATCATAAAGATGTTCTGGGAAATACCATTTTTAATAAATTAGAAATATCGTATTTGTTCTATATATCCCAACATGGGGTGGACAACCAAATGAAATACAGAATGGTTTACGGGGTGGGTCGGCAAAATGTGGCTCGCGAGCCGCATATGGCTTTTTTTAGGCGTTTGCGGCACTTCAGACATCAACTTTTCTGTGAGAAATTCTCTTCTATGAATCAAATGCTATGAAACAAATTAATAAATGATTATTAAAGGAAACACACTCTTATTGTGAAGTTGCAATTTCAGAACAAAGTTCTGTGAATTATTAAACAATTTTAATTAATCAATTAGAAAAGACATACCGAGAAAATCAAATTAACGAAAAAATATTTAAATGCCACCGGGACTCGAACCACGGACCTCACATTCTATCCGGCAATGGCGCGTTATCCAATTTCGCCATGGCACTCTGGTAAGTTAACGAAAATTTTTCAACCTAATATGTAGTCTCTTTTTTCAATTGATCCATTTTTAAAGCAATCCACTTTTTATAATGCAATAGTCACGAATACCTTCGCGTATCTACCGCTAGAGGACGCCAGAAATTAATTAATTTCATTTTCATTTTTGGAAACATTTGATACAACACATATATATTAAAGGAAACACATTCTTATTGTGAAGTTGCAATTTGAGAACAAAGTTTTTTTTTCGTCAATTTGATTTTTTCTGTATGTCTTTTCTAATTGATTAATAAAAATTGTTTAATAATAAATGATTATTTACAATCATGCCTAAGCACACAAGTATCTATTTGAATAACATAAAGCTGTCACTCTTTTTATAGCAGTGTCACTTTTCGCACCCGTAAAGGTGGCCTACCTGAATACATCACAGTTATTCGTCCTTCTCTGTGAATTAAATAGAGTCCACAATGAATACAGCTCGCTTAACACTAACTCTGTACTTTCTTTTATACAGCACTATTAAAAGCATTAATTAAAGAAAAGCGTACATAAAAGGATATATGAAACTAGGCGAAGACGTAGAATAATGTGATAGGACAAAAAGGACGGCGTTCTATCCTCATGGTTACCATACAGTGGTGAAACGGCGTAGTGGTAAGTTGGGTAGTTATATTTCTGGAACGTAATTTTACAGCTATATTTGTAATTTATTTACAAATTTATATGGGTATGTGTGAAAGCCTTTTTTGGGTACTACAGACTAACGATCAATCATGAGGCTGGCTAAGTGATTGCTTTACACAATTTAACTTTCAACAATTACGCCTTTCCCTTGTATATAAAAACCATACAATTAGCACGGTTTTTATGTACATTGTTTCCTTTATTTTATACAACTACATTATCGCCATCTATGTTTGAAATTTGTCATTCCCGTCAAAATGGTGTGTAGATCTGCCAAGAACTTAGATTCTCGTATATTGCAACGGTAAAAAAAGAAGTATACAAAAACTGTAAAATTCTGGAACGCCCTCGAATATTCTACAAAACTGTGGGAACGGTCCGAAAAGATTTGCGCTTTCTAGGTACTGGCGGAACGCAGGCGTCGTACCGATATATATTTCGCCACTGCACGCCAAGCAAGTTCAAGTTTAAACCGTGATCAGCGAGCGACATAATACAAGGCGAATTTCATAAGTGAAAATTTCTGATAGCTATTTTTTGTACTCCCTGAATAAATCTTGTTCTTTGTAATTTAAATTCTTTCTTACCGTTGTGTATAGTGTTGTATTCGCGGAATGAGTTATTGAACTCATTGAAAATCATATATTTTAACAAATATATTGTTATAATGTATTAATTATTAAAATAAAAACTAAGATTAACAAACCAGTGAGAGGAGAGGCGGGAGCTTCGTGTTTTGTGTAGAAAGACACGAACTAATGAGTTGTTTTGTGCGGAAGGAAGCGACCCCCGTCAACAAACCGTCCCCAACTCCTCCGTTTCTTCCAGATTCCAGCATTTTCAAGCTGGAATCCGGATTTAGACATCCGCTCCCGCAGGTATATTTTTACAGGGAGTAAATCATGTCGCAACAAATGCCAAAATAGCTGCCAATATTGTAACATGGGATATTTATAACACGTTTTAATTAAACGGTCTTTCGACGCTTCTACGTGCTGCACTGTTAAATTACCTATAAAATATACTGGAAAATTATTTATGCACTATTTGCTTATTACATGCTCTAAATACATGTTTTTATTAATGCTTTTAATTTACTCTCTTTGTCTGTTTGTTTGTTGTTGTGGCGGACTCTTACAATTGATTTCTCACTAACTTCCCAACTAGCTTGAGCTCTGAAACTTTCAAAATTTTCATAAAGTGAGTGACCATACATTTCATCATTTTAGACATGATTTGGTAATTATTTTGATTAAAATAAATGAATTTCCATTTTTATTGAACATTAAAAGTGCCTACGAAGCTTCGCGGTTTATCAATATTAGTATGAAAGAATGGTCCAATTTCAATTTTCTTAATTTTAGTCGGCTATTTCAATTTCGACAATGGGCGTCGCAATAAAATATCAAATTCGATAAATTAGAGTTATGTTGAAATTAGATATCTCAGGATAACTTTGGTTTAGAAAACGGTTTAACAAAAAGAACGTACAACATAAGTGTGCCACGGGTTCAATGAGTGTTGTGCAATTTACGTAATATTTTCTGCAATTAACCTCTCACAGCCATGTGCTATTCCTTCTGAGCTGAAACTTTGCAAGTAGACTCGTAGCGACGATCAAGAAGATCTATCAAATTTTCGTTGAAAAAAATTAATAATTATAGTATAATTTTGGATTTTTACAAATTTTAATAGTTTTTTCAAATTGGAATCATTACAAATATTTGATTACTACCAACGGCGGCCTGATAACGTCACGAAATATTTAAAATTTGAATTACTCCGTCGGTAGGTATAATAGGTACTTCACTACGAATTTCCAAAATGTATGACAATTGGTTCACAGATGACAGCACACTTCGGTTTTTTTGGGAAGAAATCAAATAATAAAGAGATATTTTTAGAGATTTTTGACATAGATATTAGTCTAGACGTGTTCCATTTTCAGTCAATCAATTATTTAATTACATTATGGTAAACTTAATTTACAAAGAAAGAAAGTAAAATAAAAACTTGGTTTTTATGGGTTAGTTTTTTTGACAAGATTTGCCATTATTTCGAATAAAATGAACAATTTTTCATTATTATTGAGCGCTCAGCCGTGAACTTTTGTAATTTAAGAGAAATAACAGAAACAAAGCTATGAATAGGAGAAACGTGTGTGGAAGTCTTTATATACGATGACCCAGGGTTTACAACCTGTATGAGCTGGCTTAAGTAATCACCTACGCAACGCAATATTCACCAATTCCATTTTAAGAACATCCACACATTACCAAATTTTGAAAGTTCTATATAGCAGTGGCACGCAGCGCTTACAAGCCAAAAAGCTATGCATTAGTAAAGATTCTGGGAAACAAATATTAATTAAATAATCCTTATCTTAAGAAAAAATTTATTTAAAATTCTAGCCGTAATTCGTCTTACGGCTAGAAGTTTTATTTCTGCCGTTTAAAGTGACGTATCTGTTTTTTTTTCGATTTAAAATTCTAGCCGTAATTCGTCCTACGGCAAGAAGTTTTATTTTCTGTGCCTAACTTCATGTCAATTCTTCATTATCTCGCCTAACAAATTTTTCCATAGATATAGTCGAGAAAAAAAAACTATTGTATTTTTAAGTCTGCGAGTTTTGTGTAATAGACAAGTAAATTTAGCGTGCTTCTTCGAAAGCTCATATGCCAGGTGAGAACTATTGCACGTCATTGCAGAAATGTTATTTTTTACAAATTCCACCCAAAACTTTGGGTGTAAATTATATTTGTCTTTTCTATGGTGAATGTAAATATAAATACCATCTGTCATCTGTCATATCATGATATCATAAAATGTTTGATTTATTTTTGTGAAAAGAAACGTTTCTTTTCACAAAAATCTGAAATTCGTATTGTTCCCGATTTAATTATACATAAATCGTCTTCGAAATATATTAAAAAATTTTGCCGTATTTAGCTATAGCTATATAAAATATTTATTTATTTAGGAAATATTCTTTACAATACTTCTTTTGTAGTGCAGTTATATTTGTGGATTGAAGCTACTCAAAATAGTACATTATATACAGTTAAAAAAAAAAATTAAATGTATATACCCTTATAGGTAAATGCGTATATATATATATATATATTAGGTCCTTACATATGAAATTGGCGTTTTGCCGTACTGGCAAATTTGATCTCAAATATCTTCTCTTTGGTTAGGAATTCCAAATCCAAATTTATACAGCTATTTACTCATGTATTTATGTTTTAAAAATTATAATTCATTTGTTTTTTCCTCAATTGTTTTTTTCTTTGCGTCACTCGGTTTACAAAATGAAAAACTTGAAATATCGCGTTATTTACGAGTACGAGTTCCACCGTGGCACCAGTGCTGCAGAAACGGCTCGAAGGATTAATGATGTGTATGGCGACGGTGCCGCAAAAGTAAACACAGTGCGTTTTTGGTTTCAACGTTTTCGTTCTGGAAATTTCGACCTGCAGAACAAGCCCCGTGGACGGCCGGAGACCAAAGTTGATAATGAAGCATTGAAGGCTATTGTGGAAGCGGAATCCATCGCAAACCACATCCGAGTTAGCTACAGGCTGCGGTGTTAGTGATAAAACTGTTTTAATCCACTTGAAGCAAATTGGTAAGGTGAAAAAGCTTGAAAGGTGGGTACCTCACGAATTGAGAGAAGCAAATCAACAAACAAGCATTGACTGCTGCGTTGCATTACTCAACCGGCACAATAATGAAGGGATTTTAAATCGAATCATTACCTGTGATGAAAAGTGGATCCTGTACGATAATTGGAAGCGCTCATCGCAATGGCTGAACCCTGCCGAACCAGCCAAACCATGCCCCAAGCGAAAATTGACTCCAAAAAAGTTACTTGTGAGCGTTTGGTGGACTAGTGCTGGTGTCGTTCACTACAGCTTTCTTAAATCTGGCCAGACGATTACGGCAGATGTCTATTGTCAGAAACTGCAAACCATGATGGAAAAGCTAGCTGCTAAATAACCGAGGCTGGTTAATCGCTCTAGGCCACTACTGCTTCATGATAACGCTAGACCACACACTGCACAACAGACGGCTACCAAATTAGAGGAGCTTCAATTGGAATGTCTAAGACATCCACCGTACTCTCCGGACCTTGCCCCAACAGATTACCACCTTTTTCGAAATTTGGATAACTTCTTGCAAAGGAAAAAATTCAACTCCGATGGGGCAGTCCAAACCGTCTTCAAAGATTTTGAACGACTAGGCCCTTCTGGTAGCTGTGAAAGAAAACGATATTTTCACCACTGGGACACTGGTTACCGAGGAATAAACCGTCTTCCACGCAAATTAGAAGAAGTAATTAACGTAGATAGTGACTACGTGCCCGAACGATAATTGTCAATTGATAACTGAAGGATTTTCTTTGATGATTATGTTACAGTATATTTTTTTAAAAGCGGTGAATTATTCTGCATCAATTAAATCATTATAAAGAAAGGATCTCCGAGGTGGCGTTGTCACATAGAACGCAAGTATGAGGGGAGGACGATAAAAAATATCTAAGACGTGTGTTGAGCGAAATTGGAACAGAGGGCGTCCGCAAAAGATCTGATAAACGAAATATTGTGGGATGATCCTGTAAAAAGCTAAAAAACCGAAGTGCGTGCATGAGAAGGTGTATGATAGGATGATGAAGCAGAAAAAGTTATGCTATATTCAGTATTCACTACTTGAATACATATAATATATTCGCGAATCTATATGACCTCCATATGAAAGAAAAAAAACTTTAACCCCCACCGTGCTTGATTCCGGCGACTTGCGCCAGGATCATTGGTTATTTTATTATATATTTATTTTTATTTATTTATTTATTTATTGAAATAAATGGAAATGATACAATAAAATATAAAATAAACAGTGGGATGAAGTTGTATGCGAGTCTGCCAGGGGATATTAGGGACGAAAAAAAAATGTAAATTTTTAAGAAAAAACTAAGAAAGTTCGTGATGCGCGCTTTTGATTAGAAATTTGATATACTGATATTTTACATTGTATATATTAAAAAATACAAATATATTACTTTTAAGAATAAAAAAATTAAAATTAAAAGAAACAAACACGAACAACATACAACACATCAGAATAAAGGCTATAGAAATTTAAAGCAAAAGCAAGGACAAATGAAAAGTAGTAACAAGATGGAGATAACATCTGGACTATCTAATCAGAGATTGTTTGAATCTAGATTACACCGAAGAAGTCCAGATCCTGAAAAATGAAATTTAATGGTCCCAGTAATGAAGGCACAGCAGTGTGATCGTTTAATATTTAGAATATGGTGATTAAATCAGTATTTTCTCTACGTTTTCGTAGATTAAAAATTTTTAACCAATGTTTTCTCCTACAGTGAAATTGAGTATTGACTCAATTTCACTGTAGGAGAAAACATTGAGTAGTCTCCTCTATCCAAGCCCGTCATCCAGGCAACTTTTCTTATTTTTATTCCATATAGAAAACATTCCAAATATTTTTAATTGCTTTATTGGTTTCTATTTAACTGTATATTGTTTAGAGTTTGCATTTCGGTAAGACATCGCAAATACTTAGCATAACGCTTCATATTTTGAACACAATTCATAACGCATTATTCACTGCAGTATGTTCACAATGCATTGAATGCATTATAATGAGCACTTGTAAGAGATTTGTTGACCATTTAACACAGTAAAAATTACCTTACCTCAGAAACATTATATTACGTAGAAATGTAATATTTTTATTAAATCAATTACGTTTCCGTAGAAAGCCCATATATCTTAAAAATTTCTGTGACATTCCTTTCTTTCAATTTTCTTTTGATAACGTTATTTTTCATCTAAGTTTTTTCTCTGAAAAATAAATGTCAAGGGCGGAATTGTCCAGTGACAGGTATTGTACGACCAAGGTATATCCGCCTATTGTCTGGGCATGACCAGTTCCGCGTTCTAACACAAAAGCCTCATATGAAAGGAGGTTCTATCGCAGGTTCATAATACTGGCCTGCCTCTCAACACGTGAGAGGGACGCAAGAAGAATTTTTTTAGTTAAAATATAGTCACGAGTCATTGCGCAGCTGCACATAAGTCTAGAATAATCTGGAAACCCAAGCAATCGAAATAACATACGAAAATATACCAGAATATTCTAGAAAAGACCGTTCTCTATATACTCGTATGCGGCGTTGGCATCGCATGGAAAACAGTCATCGTTTGACAGCTGGCGAATACTATATTTATGTGAACAATATTTTTGTATAATGGTCTTAGAACACAATTACCTACTGTATTAAAGAGTTAAGGTTGTTATTACGGTCGTTAGATATATTTAACTGTAATTTCGGATATTTTATACGCACCGTATGTATTACCGAGAAGCGAATCTCGACGTTTCGTTGGATACTTATCCAACGTCATCAGGAGGACGACCTTTACCCGCGTCTGTCCTCTACCTCCGCGAGGTGGAGGTCGGACTGATTAGGTGCTGCTTTCTAGGGCGTAAATTATATGCACTTTGTTGTGGAGTGTTCCCTTCTTCTATAATAGAGGTCGCCAGTGTGCAATATGTACTAGTTACGTCGGCGGATTTTACTGCGACTTCTCTCAAGGGTTGAATCAGTGTCGTTAGAACAGGGCGCCAAATACTTGATAGTTTGTAACTGTCATTTCTATTGATATTGGGATGTTTGTATATTTCAATGGACTCCCTCACTAATCTGGGTATAAGGTGCGGTTCTGTTGATAAGATTTTTGCCTTGTCAAATCTGATGAAGTGACAGAGATTCCCTTTGGATGCATGTTCGCTAATCAGTCCGACCTCCACCTCCGCGGGTAAAGGTCGTCCTCCTGATGACGTTGGATAAGTATCCAACGAAACGTCGAGATTCGCTTCTCGGTAATACATACGGTGCGTATAAAATATCCGAAATTACAGTTAAATATACCTACTGTATTTTGTCAACAGAAAGATAATCATTAAAAATAATCGAGCGGCGACATCTTTACACTACTTCACGAGAATTACAAATTTTCGACCATACACGGCTAAAGTATAATAGCTTCAAAACAAATGCTTTTTATTTTTTGTATTATTTATATTTCCTTTTATACTACCTATGGACCTTAAAAAGACGTACTTGTTACAAGTTGAATAAAAGTTTTACATTAGTTAAAAGTTAATAATGTCTTAGCAGTATATAAATCAAAATAAAAACCAATTCTCTTTTTCAAAGATTTTTCGTTTCTAATTTTCTTTCATAAGATATATTGAAATTTTTTATATTTAAAAAATTTTTAGTAAATGTGCAAGTGATATCGAAAAATGAACTTTGGTAAGAGTATTGTTATTTCAGAGAATTATATATATTTCAGCCGCGTAACATCTTAGTATCATAAGTTATGGACATGGTTACACACATGATAATTATTTATGTGTAGGATCGTATTCAAAGCATGTCAAAAATCTTACTGATCAAAATTTTTGAATTTTTTGATTTATTTCGGTTTTCTTTTAATTGTGTTTATTTTTATTATATATAATTATTATATACATTTATATTTATATATTTTGTTTTCGTTGTTATATTGAGATTGCTTTTGTCTATAATATGTATTGACTCCTTTGTGGCTTCTCTTTTGTTCTGTATGGTTTGCTTTTATTTGGTCTTAAATGAATTTCACTTACTCATGGTTTCTTTTTTTACTTTATGATTTACATGTTTATTTTTTTATGTATCATATTTGAAAATAAAAACAACGCTTTATACGACTTGTGTGGGGTAGCGCGGTCTTGCACGTTAGTTGAAAAAAAATGTCAACCTGGAGACGATTGAGCAGGACCGATATGGTAAGCGTTGGGTATGACAAAGCATGTGCGCGGACCTCTTCATGTTGGTTTTCATTTTTGTTTTACATAACAATTTGTCTGGGTTTTTCAAATACGGAAAAACGCCACAAATTCTCACCCAGCTCGGAAATAAAATTGCATTCTGTACAGTGGTAGGTTGTACTCGTATATGAGGAATGCATTTATTTTATTGGAATCGTTCCGCTGCATTTTTCCATTGCAGGGACACCATCGAAGGAATTCTGACCTTCGAGCCTTGAAGCGAATAGGCGGAGGCTTTACGAAATCGAGGCGATCATTTAAACTAGAATTTAATACATGAAATTTACAATGAAACATCTGTTTGACAGTTGTCTCATATTTTCAATTAGATAGTTATAGAAAAAAAGTAACCCTTAACACCAAGTTTTTATTACACTCCCTTTCTTTGTAAAATATAACAATAATTAAAGACGAATTAAAACATATAACATAACACTAAACTTACAGTAATTTAATATATTTCTAAAATGTCAGTTGTTTTGAGCTTTGATAAGACACTTCATGCTTTGAAGATTAAATTCTAAAAAAAATTGTCAGTCAATTTAGATTTTCGACATTCGTAGTGAAGTACCTATTATGCATACCGACGGAGTAATTCAAATTTAGAAAATATTCCGCGACGTTATCGGGCCGCCGTAATCAAACTTTTCTTATGATTCCAATTTGAAAAAAACAATAAAATTTCTAAAAATCCGAAATTATACTATAATTATTTATTTTTTTTAACGAAAATTTGATAGATCTTCCTTTTCGTTGCCACGAGTCTACTAGCCAAGTTTCAGCTCAATTGGATTACGGGAAAAGGGTTAAAAATCGATCCAAAATTTTTGTTGACGGCAAGCAAGCAAACGCTACGAGTTAATATAAAGGGAATAAAAACAAAATTAGCGCTATTTTATCTTACAACACACTTTTTTTTCACTTGATGTTCTTTTTACTATTCCTAGTAAAACAATGCACACCTACTTAAATATTTTAATAAATGAGTGGATTAGAAGCAAAATGATAGAATACATGATTATCTAGCAAAGTGTCAATTTCACAATTCATGACTGATTTTTGAAGCTTTTGTGTGTAGAGATGAATTTATTTTTCATATGGAAAAGTAGGTATGAAAGTCCTTTTGGGTATTCATAGGGCTCACGACCCGTACGGCTGGCTTTAGTGATCACTTTACACTGTAATGTAACGTTGACCACATCTAACAAATTATTGGTAGTTGCCTCTATGTACAACTTAATCATAATAATTGTATCATTTATATAGCGCCGTTTTCATGAGTACTCACTTCAAAAGAAATAAATTATTATTCGATTTCTTCCCAAAAACCGAAGGGTGCTGTCATCTGTGAACCAATTGTCATATTTTTTCGAAATTCGTAGTGAAGTACCTATAACACCGACGGAGTAATTCAAATTTTAAATATTCCGTGGGGTCAGTCCGCCGTTGGTAGTAATCAAACTTTTCTTGCAAACTGCGGTTCAAACGGAATATTGGAACGTTGGTGTTTTGATTTAAACCTGGTGCCTATGGATGTTGACATTTTTTAAGTGTGTGTACCATATGGGTTATTCTATTCATTTCCTAGAACATTTGTATGGTTTCCAATTTGAAAAAACCATTAAAATTTTGAAAAATCCAAAATTATACTATAATTATTTTTTAAACGAAAATTTTATCGTCACCACGAGTCTGCTTGCAAAGTTTCAGCTCGATTGGATCACGAGAAAAGGGTTAAATATCGATCCAAAAGTTTTTTCGACAGACAGTTAGATGCCACGAGTTAAAAAAAAGGAGTAAAAATACTTCGCCTTTCGACGAGAGGTTCTGTCACTCTCTGAACTTGTATATATAATATTTAATAAAACTCAAGTAGGGGACAACATAGTTATTTTCTATCCACTAATTATCATCTATTCAGAATATTTTACACAATACTGGATTTTATCCCCAGGGGACATCATAAATCAAGATATATTATAGATTTATGAAAGTCCCATGATATCCATCAATCTATTGGAAGCTGTATTTTTGTCATCCTTGCAATACTTTTTTCATGTTTGTGTGAGTTGTATTTGAAAAAAAAAAAATTTAAAAAAATGTGATAAAATTTTGTACGAGAAAAAATAAATTTACTTTAAAAAAGTTACGGACATCACTCGAAATTACGGCTACAGACAGACGAACAGTCGGACGGACAGACACATACAGAAGTTATTGTAATTGGGATTACATTCTTTCGAGTTATAAACCTTAATAGTTTATACATTTTATCAGTTCAGGGAAAAACATGTTAAATGGTTTCATCATTTTTTAATAATTCTACAGGGAATAACACGTTAAAAGGTTCCATTATTTTTTAATGTTTCCGCCCTTTTTCCATCAAGTTTCGGTGCTAAGACTCTTTTAGACTAGTCCCGGATGTAATTAGATTACACAAAATACTTTATTTTTAGTTAATAACACTCACGCAAGCCACGGTTCGCGAGCCACACTTTGAAAACTTCTAAAAAATATATTTTCACTCGCAATTCTGGCCCGCGTCAAAATCATTTCTCCGGGACATTTCCAAAAGTCAAAGAGACATTTTTTCGTATTCCACGAAGCGGTGCGGCCTCATGACATCCATTAATTCCATAAACTTGGGACAGTCGGTGATTTTGCGTGATTTATAAAACACATTAGCCCCCGCCATTGCAATCTTACAATAATAATAAGGGTGAATTTGCTCGGCTGGTCCGGGGGCCGTGATAATGGCTAATAAACTAAGAGGGAAAACGAGAGGAAAGAAAATGATTGCAAGGAATCGGAGTTTAATTGAATCTGCGTAATATCGTATACAATTTTTATTACTTTGGGTATACGAGGTGTGGTAAAAAAGTACGGTGAATAAATTTATATAGCAGCGACTGCTGATGCTACATTGACGTGAAGTATCGATCCCGGTAACCTGTTCCTTTGATAATAATAGTGAGGAAGACTAAGTTGCGACCTATTAGGCCGCTTTCAGAGCCCGGAGAGTAAGGTCATGTTTAGTAAGGCCGTGTCTGTCGCGTGTTTTGGTTCAAGCTGCAAAAGAGTGCCAAAGAAGTTCATAAAATATTAATATCTGTATATTGTGATAATATGACCATGAAGACAGTTTGCAAGTGGCGTGAGTGATTTAAAAGCGAAAATGAGTCTGTTCAAGCCGAGCAAAGGTTGCGACGTCCTTCGACCTCAGAAACAGAAGAAAGCGTGCAAGAAGTCTCAAAAATGGGCACAAAAAGAAGACTCAAACAAGCGATTAACTATTCGAGAGCTTGCTGAAGAACTGAGCATCTCAAACAGGTCCGTGAAAAGCATTTAAACTGATAATTTGCAAATGAGACGAGTGATTGCTGCTTCACGATAACGCGAGTTATTGGCCGGAAAAAAATTCCGTCTGTCCACATCCGTCTTACTCCTCGGATTTAGCACCATGCGACTTCTGGATCTTCCCAAAAATTAACAAAGAGATAAATGGACAATTTTTCGACACACGATATTCCAGACACTGAGAAGGGCATGACAGAGCAGCTGAAAGCCCTTCCGAAAGAAGCCTTATAGAAATGCTTCCAATCATAGAACCACCATCAGCCATCGCCAGCCAAGAAGAGTACTTTTAAAGAGATTAAGTCAAATTTGTCATAAACTTGTGGCATTTCCTATCACAGTACATAAACCACCAATCTAGGCTACACACACACAGACGTGGCAAGAATGCCGCGTAAGCAAATCAAGGCACAGCAGAGTCTACTCGGGCCATACAGGTCACTGCACCGTCAGCAATCCACACATACAACAAGACTTCAATAAAGTTCTTTGTTCTCAAAACATATAAAAAGCAGCCAACGCCCTATACGGGCATATCAGTCTCTCAGCGACCCCCAGCGTAGGCCGAAGGCTCTAGTCTATCGAGTATCTATCTTTGTCTTTGTAATCGTACTTATGTATAACTTGTAATTGTTTTATCGAGCGAAGAAAATCATCACGACTTTGGAGAATCCCGTCAAGGACGGGTTGGGACCCTAAAAAGTAACTTCTCCAGATACGCTACATCTACACCATCCTCAACCAAAAAACCCCAAAAACTTATTTCATTGTTATTATTATTCACCATATTTTTTGATCACACCTCTTACCAAGGAGCATTAACAGGGGCGTGAACTCTACATTTAAAATAATCTACCGTCACTCTTCACTTAAACGGACAAAACGTAAAGGAATAATGTAATTCAATTTAAATTTAAAAATTCACTTAGATATCACGCTAGTTTCAAATTCCTAGAATTCAGTCATTTTTTGAAATTTTTAAATTAATGAGTACGCAAATTATTCTTAAATCTATGCCTTATGTATCTATATGCCATGCACATATTTTTATCGATAATCATGTTAACTGACGCACACAGTAAGTTAATTAAAGCATTAGTTATACTTATACATTAATATGTAAAGCTTAAAGGAAAATAGATATTTATCTCATAGGTAATTACTTTTTTATTTAAACAGTTTGAAATAATCTTTTACAATACAATATAGAAGCATTAATTATGTTTGCTCCGTACAGTTGTAGTTTCATAATAATACTTAGGCAATATTGAAAATAATGAGTTAATAATAGGATTACAATTTAACAATTACAACATTATAAAATCTGAATAGTATGATAATAACTGTTATAGGAATATTCTTCTTCTTCGATAGCTCAACAGCTCATATCGAGCCTTGGCTTCCATCAGTCCTCCAACTCCTCCTGTCTCCCGCTGCGGTCTTCCAGTCTGTCACCCGCAGTGTTTGGTCCGCATCCTTTCTGTCCTCGTCTTGCCATCGCAGCCCAGGTCTGCCGACTCTTCTTCTTCCACCCGGATATCCCTCGAGAATCCTAGGAATCCGCGATGACCACGATGACGAGTATAGCTCAACAGCCTTAAAAATGTTAAATAGCCTTAAAAATAGCTAGATTCATGGGTATTCACGGGTCCCAAGATTTTGCATAGTAATATGACGAAATAAATATGCGATTTCGATTTATTTCGTAGAAATTCTGGTAAAATATGGATTATTTTGAAAAACTTACTACACGCTGCTACGCATTAGATATTTACGCTTAGATTCTCACTTATTTCTATAAAATCAGAGTCCGATCTTCGTCCTAAAACACAATTAATTTAGCCTTATACTACTTAGCTTATTGAAAAGTTTGCGAGTCTTAAGATTTTATTTCACATAGATATTTATAAATCTAAACCAGCCGCAACCCATTAAAAATGACGCAACATTGGTTCGCGTTTTTGTTAAGCCCTAGTACCTATATATCTATAGCATCTTTTTGGCGCTCCACAGAGAAACGACCGATTCGGATTTGGTGGCCCGGAGTTCAAGCCTCATCTCCGACCGTTTTTTAGCCGTGAATTCGAACGAAATTACGGACGTTATACGAAGTTACGGGGACAGGTAGACGGACGGATGGACTGACAACTAAATTAGTATATTTGATAAATGATATGGAAAATGTTTATGATCTTTCTGTTAGTTTTATTAAAAGCAGCTTTCTACTTCGTAGCCGCTGAGCCTAGCGGTAACAACAGTCTAAGCCGGTTGTGTTCTGCTGGTAAATTACGAAGAGCGTCCAAATTTTTTCCTGTCAAAGCCCTAACCTTATAATTTGTGGACTTTAAAGGTTTTTAGTACGTGTAATTCTGTAACTCGGATGGAATCTCTCGAGTACAAATGATTTATGGAGACGATTACTTTGGACCCATTTATCTCAATTATAATTACTCTTAATGAATGTTAATGAGTTCATTTAGGAGGTTTTTCTTTTCATCCTATCTACGATAATAATGCAGATTCATCATGTGTGTATCTATGGCAGGCTCTTTTATACCATCTTCAGATGCAAGCTTCAATATTGTGACGAGATGCTAAAAAGAATTTACGCACTGTCCGATCACCTGGTGAAGTGTCACTTGTCACAAACTATCGAAGAATCGAGAACGGCCTGGGGTGATCCGAGAAACACCGAGAAAAGCCTAGAAGCCAGGCTTTTCTCGATGTTTCTGTGTGTATCTATGGCAGTGTGTGTATATATACCAGTGAATGTTAAATAAAGTGTTCCAGCGATAATAAAGTGTTTATTTACAAGTGTTATATTGCAAAATAATGTAATTTAAAGAATAGCGTTTAGTTCAATAGTGTCAATTAACTTTGTGCATTAAATAGTAAATTAATCAGTAATTAATAAATAACTAATTAATTTCCAGCGTTTTCATTCATTCCTCCTGCAGCCACGGCACGTAACAATAATATAACATTATTTAAGCTTTTTATTAAATTGAAAAAATTTCAAACACAGATGGCGTTAGCGTAAGTCAAATTCAAAGTGAAACACGGTATATAAGTAACATATATACAATTTCCAAAAATTAGATAGATTTGGTGGTCAGTAACGGATTGAACATTTTATTATTGTTTTATATCTATGAGACATGCATTTAGTTGGTAATAGTCCTTGATAGTCCTTGTAAAATTCAGGGAACAGTATTTTACATTATACCACCAGTTACTTCATTGCATCCATACGTCTTGTGACGTTTCCGAAGCAGTTCAGTGAACGCATTGATAACGTCTTGTGACGTTTCCGAAGTAGTTCAGTGAACGCAGTGATAACGTCTTGTGACGTTTCCGAAGCAGTTCAGTGAACGCATTGATAATGTCTTGTGACGTTTCCAAAGCAGTTCAGTGAACGCATTGATAAAATATTTGGAATAGATGATTCCCAACATTAATTTTTTGTAGAATTCTAAATTATCTCATTTTTCTAGTGAGCTCCCTGTACATTTAATGGGGCTAGATTTTCACACATGTGTGTGATTATGGAGTTTTATAAAGTAACCTCCAAAACAATAAATTAGAGCTAGATTGGTTAATACTTCACTTATCTGAAAACTCACTTTTTAAACATCCCTTATCTGGGATCGGCGTGTCAAAAATTGGAAAAAATACCTAAATTAACTCTGCTTTTGCGTGATACTTGATATGCTCTTGAGCTCCCGAGTTAGCGTGGCGGGGTATGTATTTATACTTGTGTACGGCGGTTTGGCATCGGAGCCGGTTGTTTGCCAGAGTTCTTAGATTTGGATGCAAGCATACGAAGCATCGACCACAATCGCGTTTCTTACATAGCTCACAAATCTTTTGCTGTATAATTATTTTTCTTCTTTATTTTTAATTCTATTCACTATCACAACTATGATCACTTTTATTTATGTATTTGCTGTATTTTTTTTCGTTTTTATAATATTGTTTAACATATAAGCTATTTGATTCCCTAATTATAAAAAAATAAATTAGTTTAAAAAAAAGTGACACACTCTGCATAAATCGCATAATTTTTACGTCGACCAGCTTCAAAACCACTGTTTTGTCACGGGTTCATCGTGACGGGGAACAAAATGAAATGCTTGTAAGTAATTTAAAAAATAAACACCAATCACTGGACACAAACTTGCGCTGGAACACCATTCTGCAATTCGCCCTAGAATATTCCTCAGGTCTCTGGTACACTTTATTCGCGCCGTTTGTATTTCGCAAAGTTTGCTTGTCTATTCTCCCGCATGTACGGCCTTCGCCAGCTGTCAAACTAGACTAACTTGACGTGCGATGCCATCGCTGTTTACATAGGTGTCGTTCTTTCTGGAATCATCTCGCATATACTCACGCATTCTACCAGCTTCCAGATCTTTATAAAATATGTAAAACGTCCGGACTGTTTCTCTCCATAATATAAATTTCTTCTCGTGACAGCTTTTTCGTCAAGATAATAATAAATAGTTTTTTTAAATTAAAAATTACGTCAAAAAACGGTGTTAATGTTATCATAAATATTTAACGACATCATAAGCATAAAAAAAAATATATTTTTTTTACAATTGCGGGGGGCAATCCCAAAATGTATATTAAAAAATTCAATTGCAAAAAAAAAGGATATTAATTCCAACACGAAGCCTTCTAATGTCTCTCCTTAATTATTTTTCCACGACAGAAACTTTTAATGGAATCATTAAAATGGATCTTGATAAAAGGACTTCATAATTGCTCGTAAATCGGCTCATTATTTATAATTTTCCGGATTTTTAAATGTTTTCGACGGAATTCAGTGGAATTAATTGGAAAATAGAATTTAAGTGATGCTCTGTGAGTCGTTGAAGGGTTTTTAATTTAATTTACGGAAATTTCTCTGAAATAAACGAAAAACCTATTCATTCAGCTAATTAGTTGTCTCGATTTTTAAAAATTATGCCCATCGGCATCCAATATAGAAAGTTTTACGATGTTGTCATTCTGTAATCGATTAATGTCTCTTCTGCGTAGTTTTCTGGGATATTCTGCCGTGGACCTCTCTGGCCGACGTTTCGGATCCTATCAGGGATGGGAGAATAGACACGAGACCGGAATACGGAGTCATGCCGGTCGTTCCTAACCTCTGACTTGCCTTCGATCATTTTATATTCCATTTTGACTATAACCTTAGCAATTTTTCTCTTAATATCACACACCGTAATCATATATACAGGGTTATTTGGAAAACATTAATAACCTCGCAAGACTATATTTCTGCCTTGATTATGAATCGAAAATGTTCAAGCTATTATGACCTAATAATATCAATGGTTAAGGAGGTATACGACATCAAAGTATGCATATTTTTTCAATATTTCTGACTTATTTTTTGTAAAACGTTTGACTATCATTACAGTAACTATATCAATTACGAAAAATTCATTCGTTTCATTACAAGTTAAATTGTTTCTAGCACTCCCAACTATCATAATTTTAAATGTTTATTCCATTTTTTGCATGTCATCTAGTAAGTATGAAATAGTAAATAAATATTTTAAGTCAGTAAGCTGTTTTGTGTGAAGCGCCCTTGAGGTGAGTACTCACGAAAACGGCGCTATACAAATGATCCAAATATTATTATTATTAAGTCACGTCAATTAAGCTTCAAAACAATCATAAACTCTCCGCGGCATTGGCTCCGATTTGTATACGAAACAGTTGGTTTTTCGAATCTTCAAGACTATTCTATATATTACTAGTATTTCCGAGAATGTCCCCGTTACTTCCAGGTTGTACCCTAACGTTTCCCGAAGGTTATAGTTAGGGATGTAGAGCGTCCCAGAATATTATCGAATGTTTTAGAGATTTCGCCCATATTCTTGTCCTCAAAAGGCTCTGACAGTACGCAATCATCTCGTTACAATATATTCACGAGGCTTTGGGTCATTTCATTATTTTCTAGATTATTCCAGAACGCTTTAAAATTCTTCCAAAATATGTGATCATAATTTTTCTTCTTTTTTTTATTGCTACGATAAGTCTAAAGAATGCACACATGTATGACAGACCCCTTTTTATCCACCGTATCCTAATCTATTTTTCCACAACTTCAGCATCTATACCGAGATGACCTTAAAACCAAGTGATGTTTCTATCTTGATAACTTTACTTATGTTTGTCTTGGAATTTCCATACTAGCATACGCTAACATCGACTGCCGAAAAGCGTGATACTTAAGCATTTAAGCATAGTGTATGAGTAAATTAACGCCATAAATTAATTTGGGTTTCAGGGCACAGTCTCCCTGCATACTTATTGGAAATAAGGTAACTTATAAATTATTCCGTGAATAAGGGATGTAACGCCCTAACCGCTTAACCCGCCATCGACTCCGTTAGATGGGAGCTGCTATTGATGTGTTCATTAGATATAAACCACACATCCTCTATACAATTCGTGTATTTTGTTTATTGTATATAAAACTGCGTGTTTAAGTTTGCCCAGTCCATTTTATAGTATGGAATAGTTGTATGAGGTGGAGCCTTGAAATCTAATATTTTTCCCCTGGAAAGGGTCCTGAAATGATTTTAAAGAAGCCTCCATTATTTTCAACAGATTTTTTTTTTAAATTTTCAATATATTTTACATAAAAATATGATAATAATAAAAAAGGGAAAAAAACAAGACAAATAGGAATTAGCTGAGCTGCTTTTGGCAAACTCAAACATATCTTCGTAAACAATGAGATCCCAATTAGCTTAAAAAGAAAACCCTTAAAATCTTGCATACTGCTATTGATGACGTAGGTATGGAGTGGAGAAAAGAAAAGTGTAAAAAAACTCAAATGCACGCAACGATCCATGGAGAGATCCATGATCCAAAACTAGAGTAGTGGGTGTCATGGATCGTGTAGCAAAACTAAAATCGCAATGGGCAGGGCATGTTGTAGAGCAGGATGCAGGATACATGGTGGATTCGCAGATACCTGAATGGAGACATCGGGATAGTAAAAGAGGCTTGGAAGACTTCAATTGAGATGAGCCAACAATATAGCCACTGTGGGGAGGAAGAAATGGCTACAACAAGCAAACAACAGGTAAGGATAGAAGGGTATGGAAGAGACCTGTAACCAGCAGCGGAGAGATGAAAGCTGAAGAAGAAGAATCAAATGGGATCGTGACGGTAGGAGACAAAGGAAGCATGAAAAATTAAATTTAGTTTTCATTTAATCAGAAATTTCACTAAACACGAAGTTAAATGGAGCAGTATTATGTAATTCGAACTGATTTCGCACTAATCATTCCTCTGTGGAATATTTTATACCCGTCTTTCCAGAATATTTGCACGTCTGAGGTCGCACATGCTTTTGAACGCCCGGTAAGCACTCTCTTAATTTATCGCTGGTCAAAACGCGTACTAAATCGCCCGCGTGTTTCATTGAATCGCCGAACTGTCACAAAAACTGCACACGTAGCGGTTACGTCGGCCTTTGTATATGTAATGTAATTTCACGAACTTTTGGGCATGGTCGACTGACTTCTAAACCCTTCTAGTAATTTCTAATTTATTTAAAAAATTCTCAACAATTCCTGATTTTTCTACAGTACAGTTTTCTACTTTAGTGTCAGATCAGAAACCACTTCACATAACGAGGGATTAAATTTTTCAATGCGTGACTTATTCACGTTTTAAATCAAAATTAAGAACCTACTTTAAAAAATTAACAGTACTAATACATAAATTTTTGTGTAAGTGTTTGTGTGTATTTGTATGTGTAATAATAACAATAATAATTCTATGCAACAGTGGTTCCCAAAGTTGACAGGACCGCGACCTACTAAAAGAAAATTTAATTTTCGGGACTCACCTCCTGCCTCGATATAATCGAAAATTTTAATGATGAAAATATTAATATGTGATATTTTAACGGAAAGCTTGCCTATTTCTCATCACAACAGCATTAGCGTCGGCTTCAATTTAAGTCACTTTTAATAGCAGTGAATTCGATACGTTCAATTTATTTCTATATTTAGTCTTAATAAAAACCATGGCAGAAAATCCCACTTAACATAATATAAGGTAACAAATGGGAGGAAGACTTTCATAGCTTCATCAGACAAACGAGGATAGATGTCAGCAACTGAAAGTCAGAATATTGCTAATTGATAGCGATTAAAAATGAGGTACATGTACGCGCGCTAGAAGTCATATTTATTTGACAAACATAAAAAAATACTTACTGTATTAGGATCAAACGCGCATGCGCAATTCACCCATACTACCATTATATTTACGCAAATAAATATTAATGTCCAAACAAATTACGGAAGTCTCACAGAGAGGTAGCTATTAATATGGGAAACATTTTGAAGTATTTTCAGTGTTATGATTTTTACCACAGGGCTTATAATTTTTATTAGCTAGCTTAAGTGATCACTTTACATAGTGCAATGTTCACCAAATCCACCGAAATACAAACAATCCACACATCAAACTTTTGAAAGTTGTATATATGCTAATACTGTGGCCACCTTGTTAAGACTTCCATATATGTTTTCCATATAAATACCTTCATTATGATGAAACTAGTAGAACGTTTATTATATAAAACGCGTGGAATATTACATGAACAATTAGTATGAATTAAATAACGGTGCTCTTATAAAATTCGTGTCCTGTGACTTTGTGGGATAAATTAAAGTTTTAATTGTTTTTACTGTTTTATTTGCCTCCCACATCCATGATTCGTGACAGTTTTGATAAAATTTATATTCATATAATTTATAAACTTGATTAAAACTGGTCAACACGACAACCTTCACAGCTACGAAGATCGACTTGCCTTTTTCAAGATGCACAAACTTGAGTCCCGACGGAAAATATCCGATCTCGTTGTGCTACACAAGATTCTCAGCGGAGCTATTGATTCTCTCTCTCTATCTGATGTAAATTTGCATGTTAAACCCCGTATAAGAAACCCGGAGTTCTTTAGAATAAGCCAGCACACTAATAATGTCGGTTACTTTTCTCCCATCACAAGGTTGTGTCGCACATATAATTTGTATTGTGCTGACCCTAACATTGATGCTGATTTTCTTGCAGATACCTTATCTTCGTTCAAAAACTTACTCATATACAACATCCATTTTCTAAACGATGACCTGAACCTATAGATCCATTATATCATTTATTCATTAAATACTAATCGCACTACATTCAAACATTAAATATACAATACACATAAATGTACATGTAAAATATACTTAAATGCAAATACACATGCTACTAGAGCGTGCCGAAGACACTTGTAATTGGGATAATGGGCATAGTCTTCACTATAATGTTTATTATCTGAGTATCATGTACCTACTATCCTGTTAGTGTCTCTAATAAATAAATAAAATAAAAATAAAATATAGTCTTATCATAAGTCAGGACGAAACATAATTTTTTATTTACAGAAATTTCAAAAAAGTTATGACGTAATCGCTTCATTTTAAAGTCAATAATACACAATTCAATCTGCTTACAGAACAGCTTCCTGTAGTCTTTCAACATCCGGCCCGTTGGTGTAAACACCACCCCCTAAAGAAAACGAGCCAATTTCAGTATCTTGATGCTATTAATCATCAAAGGCTGTGCTGTTATCGGAAGGCTTTGAAGCTTCCAAATAGGAAGAAGGGGTTGAGTCGATCGACGAAAACAGGCATTTGAAAATAATTAGTTATTCCCCGAAATATTTATTTTACTTGTGTACCTTGATTTTCCTATCAAATTCACAGATAATAAAAATAAATAATCAATTTGTTTAATATTAAACGAATAAATTTAACCTTTAAATCCATTCATTTGCACTTATCTACATGAGATTAAATAGATTTTTTATTAATCGGGAGAAAATTCTATTTATCTGCCTAAGATTATATAGAATTTTCATAAATCTGGAGAAAACATCGTAAAATTAATCATTTAAGTCTAACTCTATCATCATTTTGTAATTTTTTTTAGAAATTCACTTGTTTTTATACGACTTTTAACCTCCAGATAGGTGAGACAATCAATTCAATGTATAGTGTCTTGTTTGTATTACTTATATATTAAATATTCGTGATCAAAAAATATCAAAATCATACCAACACAAAGTTTAAGATACTATTTTTGATATTTCAAATTTAAAGGTTTTAAATATAGGCATGAACTAAGGTAATTTTTTAGTAAACGATATAAATTGTGTCACGTCTGATTCCAATACGTTTGACTTATTTTAAAAAATATAACGAGCTTGGGATGTTTGTCGATAACAATTATAAACAGGTCAAACAAAATACTCTTAAAAATAATTAGTAACTATGTTGCGCTTTATTACAACAAGACGTATTTATTTAAGGGACTCAGTTTGGATCGCTTTTTTTAAATATTTTTAACAACGTCTGTTGTTAAAAATACGTATACAATGAGATTTAATTATGCAAGAATAAATACTTTAACTACAGTGTAGATCTTTTCAAATAAGCTTGCAATTGAGTTAGTGTGGGTACAGTTCGTAATACACGCATTGTTTCGTGGTGTTAAGTTTACGGATACGCCCCTCTCGTATCAGTTAACTTAACACAACGAAACAATGCACGTATTACGCACTGTACCCACACCAACTCAATTGCAAGTTTATACGAAAATACCTATACATATGTAACTTAAAGGTATGCGATCCAGCCGCTTTTTTTATTTATTTTTTATTTATTTAATTCATAATACATATAATGATAGCTAGCAAATATTAACAATGAATTTTTTTTATATGTTATACCTCACCAAAAAGAATTAAGGTTCTTGTGTGTGGTGATGGAGCATAATTTGTTCTATATATTTATGTTCTATATATGATGGAGCAAAATTGTTCTATTTATTTTATTTTTTTATTTAATATTAAAACTACATTTAAATCATAATACATTTGTCTATTACAATCTACTTAGATACATTTTATTTTATTGCTTTGCCTCTCCAAAAATGAGACTTGCTCATGTGCTTGGTGAGGGGCTTACACTTTATTAGTTTATTTTGGATTTGGCTTATTTGTTCCTTAGCTATATGTCTTGTTATGCATTGTCAAATTGTATCGTTCTAAAGTGTTGGTTTATTTTTTTCTTTAATTGTTGTAAGTCATCGATTTTCTTAATATCTGTAGGTAGGTTATTGAAGTTGTATATTTAAGTACTTAAGTATTTCTATATATTTAAGTATATATATCAAAATTACTTTTTATTTCTTTAAATTTTTATACTCTGAGGATTTAATATATTTTAGCATTGCATTGCAATTCGAAAAATATAGCAAAACTTACGTTTGATCAATAGTTTTAACGTTAAAATTAATGATTATTTCAAAGCAAGGTAAGTACTCCAATCTTAAATAAATGACGTTTCTAATAATACCGCGACGGTATCAAAGGAATAAAGTCGACATAGAAAAATAATACCATCCCCACACATTCTGTCCCCTTTGACTGAGTCGCCGGGAAATGTTTGCCCCGAGTTTCCCGATAAAGTAATATATTTTTTCCGACTTTTATGATCAGGGGTTCTGACGCGCCCAACAGAGCGTGATGTGGAGTGTCAAAAAAGTCACTTTCCTCTGTCAGTCCGCTGGACCATTGGACAATCTCTAATCTGATGGTCGCGTCATTCGGTCACCGAAATGTGCCCCCTTATCTGATGCTCAAAAAACGTTTTTTTTTTATTTATTTATTTGTTATTTTTACGTAAGGTGGTACAATAAAACATTCGAAATAAAACAACATATATTTTTATTATCTCTATGAGAATCACAGACTCGTGTATAAAGAAGAAGTATAGGTATATGAATTCACAAAAAAGTAGCTAATATATATAAACTTGCAGAGATAACGCATAAATATGCTTTCATTCAAGTAAAAAAAAATTGAATATAAAACATTGATTCATTACAAAAAAATGTATTTTAATGAGATGCTATAAATAATATACGCACTGTTGTAATTCCTTGTAATATGTCATTTGTCACAACAATATCTACGGTGATCTACAATCTTCAAGAAACTTCCGCAGATATCTAGAAACGCCTGGTGCAACCGAGAATCGACGAGGACCTTCTCCTTACTACTAGAATAATCTAGAAGATACGAAAATATTAGCATTTAGGTATAATTACGGAACGGAGCCGCGACACGAGTTCAGTTGTCAAGATATTAGAAAAATGTAGCACACTATATTTAAATCTTGAATCAAGCAAATCATTAAGATTACAAAATAATTTCAAAATACCAAACTGCAACGCCAAACAATGTCACAAAAAATTATTTTTTTTAAAACAAAGATGTTTTAAAAAGAGAACATGAGATACGTATTGTATCAATCACCAACATTTTCAATAATAATAATTTTGAATTTCCATCCGTAACTTCCTACCCAATAGCCGATCTCATTCCGGTTTCAAAATTAGTATGATTTTAAAATTGTTATTTAATAAAATGAAAATTTTGATTTTTAAATAAAATACTCAGAATTAGATTTTTACTCCCTTTATATTAACTCGTGGCGTCTGCTTGCTTGCTTGCCGTCGAAAAAACTTTGGATCGATTTTTAACCCTTTTCCCGTGGTCCAATCGAGTTGTAACTTTGCAAGTAGACTCGTGGCGACGATCAACAAAATCTGTCAATTTTTCGTTAAAAAAATTAATAATTATCGTATAATTTTGATTTTTAGAAATTTTACTACCAACGGCGGCCCGATAACGTCACGGAATATTTAAAATTTGAATTACTCCGTCGGTAGGTATAATAGGTACTTCACTACGAATTTCGAAAATTTATGACAATTGGTTCACAGATGACAGCACACATCGGTTTTTTGGGAAGAAATCAAATAATAAAGAGATATTTTTAGTGATTTCTCACGTAGATATTTGTCTAGACATGTTTCATTTTCAGTCATTCAATTATTTAATTACATGATGGTAAACTTAATTTACAAAGAAAGGGAGTAAAATAAAAACTTTGTTTGTATGGGTTAGTTTTTTTTTAATATTTCAGTTTAATACATCCGTTACTATGTCGCATGTGTCATTGGTATTAATCATTAATAAAAAAATATAATTCTCCGTGTAACAATGTTCGTCACTAACACTACTAGATGGCTCAATTAATAATGAGGTATAATAAGCAACAAATACATGATTCTCTATTTAATAATGTCCATCACTAACGTTATCAAGACGCTACGCTTCTCTAGATAGCGCTGTTCTCACAGCCTATATAATATAATACAACATAATAGAGGTACGTCATTTTTGACATGATACAGCTAGTACGATAATAATTGTGATAAATATTACGAGACGCGTAGTCTTTCCAGTTCTGGTTTTCCCGAGCGTTCATTAAGTGCACGCCGTTGATGCCATCTAAGAACACGGCACAGTTAAATCAACCACCTTTAGTTAAAGTAGCAGCGAAGCAAGTGCATCCAGGTATTTTCTGCTTGCACAAGAGGAACGGGAGAAGTACACGTGTCTCCTTGAAGGAACCTCCCCGGTGCGGGCTTTTATGGGAAATGAAAGATATCGCTAATAATACGGAGCGTGTAATATTACTGCATTGAACGCTGTAGAATAGGAGTCACCAACCGCCATACGTATCAAACCTGAAACATTTTCTATAGGTGTACACTGTAGTAGGTAAGAAGGTTTGGATATTATGATATTTGAGTTGGGGTGATTTTGGCAGATAACAGTATTGGGGTACAAAAAATGTGTCCATTGAACGCTGTAGAATAGGAGCCACCTACCGCCATAGTATCAAACCTTAAACATTTTCTATAGGTGTACACTGTAGTTGATAAGAAGGGTTGAATATTGTGACATTTGGGTTGGGGTGATTTCGGCAGATAACAGTATTGAGGTACAAAGAATGTGTCCATTGAACGCTGTAGAATAGGAGCCACCAACCGCCATACTTACAGTTACAGTATCAAACCTGAAACATTCTCTGTACATGTACACTGTAGTAGATAGGAAGTTTTGGATATTGTGACATTTGAGTTGGGGTGATTTTGGCAGATAACAGGTAATTTAGGTACAAAAAATGTGTAAGTAAACTGTTAAAAAAAATGAGGTATCGGGAATTATTTGAGCCTAGTGACGGACATTTTTGCGAAGAAAATTGTATTTTTGTACCTCATCATTATTTGTGCCATCTTGTAGCATTAGTGACAGACATTATTACGTATAGAATCGTGTATTTTGATTAATGATTAATGCCAATGACATATGTGTTATAGTATTGGATGAACTTATTAGTTTAAATTTGTTTAAATTTACTACCTGCTCTAAGAGTTGCTATTTTTTTTAAATTATTTTTAATATACATTTGGGTTCATTTGTCAATTTGAAAAAAATTTTGAATACATTATTAAGAATACATTACTCAATAAAATCGTATGGTGAAATAAAAAAATATTTGTGAACATTAATATTTTCTGGTTTGTGTCTTCTGACGTTTCGGATTCCATCATGATCATCGCAAATGGACGTTAATATAAATATAAACAATAGGAGATGACAAAATCAGAAAGAATTACGTCTGAATTATCTAAATCTCTCGAACGGTCCACACGAATCTGGAATCGACTGGGCTATTCTCGTTGTTACTGGAAATGTGGAGAAACTAGTCGAACAGTCTCGAACATTCGACAAACCAACATGTTTAGTATAAAAAGTGAGTGGGCGCGCGCGCGGGGAGCTAATAATGGGCGCGACATAAAAAAGCGTTAGAAAAGCGAAACCATGCGGCGGCTCAGTGTGGCCAGAGTGACAACGACAGCGAAAGAGCAAACTACAATCAGCCAGTAAAGAAGCACGTAAGCTTCTATTTGCGAGCGGAATATTCTCGATAGTGATGTGAGTAAGTGAGAACTTCTGTGGCATATTTGTTTGAGTGATAATTAGCGTGAATTAAAGAACATTGCTCCGATTAAATTCGTGTCCAGTGATTTTGTGTGATAAATCAAAACATTTAAATAGTATAATTAATAAAAATAAACATTGTTATCACCACTTTTGTATTGAAAAATATCAACATGTTTCAGAGCCCATGGCCCCTTCGTCAGGATACAATTATATACTAACAAATTAAATTCAAAAATCGAAGTATAAACAATCAAAAAGCATGTACGGACAATTAATAATAATGAAGTATCCAATTAACATGAAAATAAATTTAAAAAATAACTATTTGTAAAAAAACCTGTTTATTTATAATATTCAATTTACTATTAACTTTTTTCTTATTTCGAAAATTTTTAATTTATCAAACTGTGATTCTGCATAATTTGTATGTAAAATTTGTAAATCTTTATTATATAGCCAAATTCAGAATAATTACTGCTACTTAAATACCTTATTTTCCGTAACTTCAAAATTTCAACACGTTTTTTTAATATAAAAATAATCACAATCATTACAAATCAATTTACAAACACCCGATTTTTTTAATATTTTTTAGTATTTTGTTTGCCTTCCATGGCCACGATTCCGCGATAATATATTTTAAAAAATTAAAAAGTAGCTATTATACTTAAACTTTCTTGACAGAAGCATACACATTGCCCCTGATTTTTAAGTAAAAGTATGCGAAACCGGAAACGCGTCAATTTAAATCAACACTTTGGTAACAGGTGTGCACAAAACCACACCAGCCCATAAATATAATATTTCACGCCTGTTTTTGAATTTTAAATAAAGAACAAAGGAATCATTGGAACAAAGGTTTAAGTAAGGTTAAATATTAATTATTTACATTGTTACATACAGCAAGAAATTTAACTCTCTAACTAACTAACCAATACGCCGTTTCCCCGCAGGGGTAGGCAGAGAGGATAGAATGCCATATTCCTCTATCTTGGCACACTACTCTTGCTTCAGCCATATTCATACATCTTATGCATGCTCTACGGTTGTTGAAGCTTTTCACATCCTCCAATACTTGTAGAATCAGAAATCGTGCCAGGTCTTTCGCGGTCGCCCTTTGTTCCTGTTACCTACGACACTTGCCCTATATATATATTCTTAACCATCCTTTCCCTGCTCATATGTTCTACATGACCAAACCATCTCAGCACTTCTTTCCTTATTCTATCTACCACACTACAGCCAGCATTAAATTCACTTCTAATTTTCCACACAAGCGCCTTAGTGATCGTACTTCTACTGCATTCAGTTTACTTTCATTCCTTTTTTTGCAAATTCCAGGCTTCATTTCCAAACATCAGAGTTGACACTTGAACGCCATTACGTACCGCTAGTCTTGCTTCCTTTGACAGGTTCTTATTGGTCACAACTCGCGATGTAACATTTTCATTAAAACGTTGTAGAAACTTTATCGATTTATTCATCTAATAAATCTGTCAAGACACGAGACGGTCACGTTACTGTCACCTTTTAAAAGTAAATTGGAAATTTCTACAAAGGTCTGGAATAACTCAAAATGTTCTCGAACCATCGCGACGCGACATTGCCTATAAAAGAGCTCGACCGATTACTGCGCATATTTGCGTTGTGGTAACAGAACGCGAATCATAGAAGCTAGCGCGAATACGTAATACCCAGATAAATCGGTGATTCAGGGTGACCAAGCGATAATAAATTTAACGGGCGATTTCAGTGTAGATTCTTTTCATCGATAAATTTCCTACCGACGTGTGTGAAATGTTACAAAGTAATCAGAGAGATACAAACTACTGAATTAGATTTTCATATGACTATTGCGTAATTTAGTGTGAATAAAAGAACGGTACTCTGATTAAATTCGTGTACAGTTATTTAAGCAAACTAATAAATCGTTATTATTGAATTTTTCTTCCGCACATTTCCTTCAGTCACAACATAATATATATTATCTAAACGATGACCGGAACTTATAGATCCATTAAATCAATTTTTTATTTACACATTCTTATATGATCATAACCTTCATTATGCTACATTCAATCACTAAATATATATAATACACATAAATTTACATGTAAAATATACTTAAATATAAAAATACATGTTACTAAAGCATGCCGAAGACACTTGTAATTGGGAGAATGGGCATAGTCTTCATTTATAATGTTTTATTATTAGATCATACACCTAAATCCTGTTAGTGTCTTTAAAAAATATTTTTTTTAAAAGTATATATATATATATATATATTATTTTTGTTATTTATCCATAAAATCCTTATTGTACAATTTATTTTATACATGAATATGTGGATCATAATAATGTATATCATTTTATTTACAATATTACTTATCTAAATACACATATTTTAATTATGTTTTGTGGATCACTACTACTCAACTAGGCGTAGCCTGTGCTAGAGTACCTAATTGTATACGTGTTATAGTTTGTCAACACTAATGTAGGACAAGTTTGTAGAAGTTATATAATTAATATATTGGTGGGCGGAAGAAAAAAAATATTTAAAAATATATATATATATATAATGTTCGTGAAACAAAGTGTGTAGTATATTATAAAAGTAGACAGTTCTAATTTTATTGGATAATTTTAATTAAATATAATCTAAAAGCATACATTATATGCATAGTAATTTCAAACATCAATTAATAAATTGATACATTGATTTGTTTTATAAATACATTAATCTAGTAAATGTTAACATTTACTAAATTAAGTACAAAATTTATGTACGGTATTGTGAAGAATGAACAAATTTGGGGTGAATTAAGGTACCAACAATGGCTTGCTGTGATTATTGTAGACAAAAGGAAAGTATGAACGAGAGAATGTTAAAAAAAGTAACCCACAAAAACCAAGTTTTTATTATACTCCTTTTCTCATTGAATCAGGTTTCGTGCCTACTGCACGCGTCGGGGTCATTACTCATTTGTATTTATTCCAATCTGAAAAAAGAATTAAAATTTTGAAACATCAAAAATTATGCTATAATTTTTTTTTTAATTACGAATCATTGTGAGATCATTTTTATCGTCGGCACGAGTCTGCCTGCAAAGTTTCAGCTCGATTGAATCACGGGAAAAGGGTTAAAAATCGATCCAAAGTTTTCCGGCAGACAACAAACCGCAGACGCTACAAGTTAAAAGAAAGGGAGTAAAAACAAGACATTTGATCTTCTAACTATTAGCTAGCTAAAAAATAACCCAATACATTGTTTATAAAGGGAAACAATATAAAACAAAAGTGATTTTGTAAAATATATAGAAAATAATATAAACTATAAAAGTCTCACAGAGACGTGTCTATTTATATGAGAAACGTGTATGAAAGTCTTTATAGGGTGGCCCAGGGCTTATGACCTGTATGAGCTGGCTTAGTGATCACGCAACGCAACGATCACCAATTCCACCGCAAGAAAACAAACACATCAAATTTTCGAAAGTTGTAAAATGTATTATTTAAGAAAGTTGGAAATCTATAAGTGATATGTTTTTAACTATTGAATTTGATACATATTTATTTAGAAATACAATTTTTCTCGAATACATTTCAATATCACATATAGGTAGGTAAACAGCATATTAAAAATACTTTTTCTTATACTTTTTATTTAACATACCTAGTATCTTTTAAATTAATTTGTTTTAATCATTATTAATTGCAAATAATTATTTACGTGTAGGAGTAATTTTTCATCACCCTGAGAAAGGAGAATAAAAATTCAGAAACCGCTTGGATACATAATATGTAAACTAAAATGTTTATTATGAATTTGATTAAAATGAATAACGGCCACGTATTTACGATAAATATTTAATATATAAATAAATGAAAAACTTTTTTCGTATAACATGGCACCCCGCCTGGTAAAGGCAAAATTTAATAAAATAAAATAGCTTTCATTTGACCGTGATAGGGGTTTGTGGTGGAGAATTTTTAAGAAAAGCCTTCCTTTATTTTTGTGTATATCTTAGCTGGTTTAAATTGGATGTGTTTGGGGGACGTGCTTGTTAGCCTAGATGAGAAAACGAGCCCCGAGGTCTCGAATCTAAATCTTAACACACATAAATAAGTCTTGATTTCCATAATACAGCACAAACCACTCTTATATATTTTTGTGGTGTATTTTAAATTTAGTCACAGCCACTTTTAGTGGAAAATTCAAGCCACGAATCTGCAATAAATTGGAATGAGACACGGTGAGAAAAATCTCAGAGATTTAGTTGATTAGTGATTTTAATATAACCTAGTGGCATTATTTGGGGACTTCTATATTCTACAAATCTTATTACCAAAAAAATACATTTCTAACTCCCCAACTTTTTTATAATAATTAATTATTTATACATTCGTAAATGATATTAAAAAACTAACCCATAAAAACGAAGTTTTTATTATACTCCCTTTCTCATTTACTAGTGGAAACTGATTTGCGCTTAACCTACGCGTTGGGCTTCGGTCGGGCGACACTACGAAAGGGAGTAATAAAAAAATTCCAAAAATCCAAAATTATATTATAATCAGGTTCCGTGTCTATCAGATGCGTCGGAATATCCATACAACTTACTGAGTTGCATGAAAAAACCATTAAAAATTTGAAAAATCCAAAATTATACGATAATTATTAATTTTTTAACGAAAATTTGATAGATCTTTTTGATCATCACCACGAGTCTGCTTGCAAAGTTTCAGCTCGATTGGATCACGTGAAAAGGGTCAAAAATCGATCCAAAGTTTTTGCGTCAAGCAGACGCAACGAGTTAATAGAAAGGAAATAAAAAAATAATATTCACATTAATTAAACAAAAATAGATACCTGTCTTAAAATTTTCAAAAAATCACTGTTAATAAGGAGTTTACTGAATATAAGGATATTTTTAATTTAATATTTTCACATCTCAGTGTTATTTTGACAGCATAACGGTTAATATCTCCGTCCGCCATCCGAAAAAACGGAGTTCGGTTTACCTCCGGGAAGATTTTAAGTCTTATTTTATTTGTGAGTAGCTTGTCGTGCTAGTGGGTAAAACATTTGCCTAGTGATACATTAGTGGCGGGTTCGAGCGTCATTCCAGACCAGCGAGTTAGTCTTATTTTTCACAGTACAGCAGTTTAATATATATTTGTAGTGCATATTTCATGTTTATTTATAGTTATCTAAAAATAATAAATTCATTGTCTGTCTGTCTGTCTGTAACTTCGTGTAGCGTCCGTAATTTCATTCGAATTGACGGCTAAAAAAATAAAATAAAAGGCCGAAGATGGGGTTTAAACCCCGGGCCAACAAACCCAATGTGGCAACTATAGCGATGTTGGTATCGCTGCCTCTCCGCGGACCGCCAAAAACATACTATAAATATATATTACGTGATTTTTGGCGGATAAAAGGTAGTTTAATCTTAAAACTCATAATTTGAAAATTTTCTATATTCCAATGTGACACGCTGAATGTTTAAACCTCATTATCCCAAAACTACTCCAATATCACTAAGTGAGTTTTACTTCTAAAGGGAAGATATGTACATTCATAGAAACAAAAAAATAATATATGGGAGTTGAATAACTAATAAAAAACTAATGTGAAAACAAATTTCAATGGTTATTTAACTATTCGCAAAAACTATTTAGTTATTAATAAATCAAATAAATTTGTTTTCACTTTAGTTTTTAGGAATTTATGATATTACTAGCTGCCCTTGAAGCGTCTCTTACCCAGAAACGGCGCTATATAAATTAACGTAAACATAACATAACTCGTCAAAAATGGTGGAACGTTGATTCGCGTCTTTGCTAAGCCCTATTAAACATTCAAAGTATCCTTTTGGCGGTCCGCGGAGAGGCGGTCATAGTGTAACGATATTGGCCTATTCAAATAGACATTGCTGAAAAATTATACGAAAATATCTATCTGCTAAAGTTTATAATAAAGAGAAGCTTCACAAACCGTTAAATACTCTATAATTAAATATTTTGCCGGATAGGTAGGTGCGGACGAGCTTTATTATCTCTGCACGCGGGCGTGTAAAGCAGGCTTTATGTTATTTTGTTTAACGAGATTGTCCAATCACAGACGCGGGCCGTGAGCACCGAATCTAGCCTATCAGGAACGTGGATTCGCGGAACGAATTCGACGAATCAGCGGCTTTCTGAGTTAGACTTTGACTTTTACACGCGGGTTGGAATCAAAGATGGCGCGAGATAGGGACGATTGTTAGGCGTTACAAATTAGAAAGCGGCACTTGAGTTTTCAGCTTGAAGGTCGGCGGAGGCTTTGTCGAGGAGAGTCAGTAAGGAAGATAATTTGGCTGGATCGAGGAAAAAGCCAGAGGTTGATAATAATTCAAAGAGAATTGGAACAGTGAACAGCTAAGCATTTTCAATATTATTTATTTCTATTGCCTTTTTCGTGTATTCAATTTAGAACTTTCTGGATCGTAACAATTATTGATACATGCTGTGGATTGTTTTGTTACGTATTTTGGGCCTAGGGATAATTATTACTATACGCGCTTCGGATTTAATGTACAAGAAATCGTACTGTTGCTACGGTGATAATTCCAGCGGGGGAATTATTGCATAACGCTGATGAAATATGTAATTCTGTCGCTGTTCATATGAAAAATCATTTAAATTTGATATTCATATATTACCAAAGATATAAAGGCTTTAAAATGGAATACTTTACTGACGAAGAGTGTTTCGTGTTTGTTTGTGGGTTTTAAAATTCAGTATAATTATGCATATTCAATGTCGCGAGGTTCGGAATGTGCGAGAGGTTCTTCAGGGCGGATGTATTATTATGCTAAAGAATGCTTTGTTATCTATACTGGCGATTGAATACACGGATTTCTATATGATTTGTATTGTTTGGAAATAATTGGGATCGGAGTATTTATGGGGTTTTGATATCACGATTGTCAGTGTGATATAAATTCAAATCGTACGAGGAATTTCCTACAAGTAATATATTTTAAAAATGCATCTGGATTTTATATTTATTTTATTAAAACATGAATGTGTGGTTTATTTGAACTCGTTACATGTTTGTATTGCGTATCATTAGGCAATCGTTGAAAACACGATTTGTTCCTATCAAGTTCTTATAAAGACGTGTTTCGAATTGTATATATTCCTTAATTGCGATGGTTATTCATATGACATTGTTTATTCATTCAATATTAGATATTTGAAATGTTTCTACCGCCACCTAGCGGGAATCAAGAAAGGGTTTGAGCCTTCGCTAAGGATTGGTCTATAGTAAGCGGCAGTACGTGGCGCGTTTCATTTGAGTGTAATAAGTTTGATTTAAAATTACTTTATGTCTTGATTTACAAAGGAAATTTAAGTTCATTTTTTCTTATAAAACCGGCCCATATATGAAATTGTCAAATATATTTTAGAAATATACGTTACTGACACCTGATGGAAGATTTAGGAAACATTTTGAGTCTCCGCTAACGAGAATAGCAATAGGGGGCGCAATATATATATATTCTCTTAGTAACGAATAATTAAAATTGGACTTCTTTGGTTTTTATATATTCCTTTGTTTCGCTTCATTGCAACGCTAATTGAAATTGTTTTATCTTCATTAATATATATATTATGTTATATTATACGTTGATACGGCATATTTATAGACGGAGTAAACATAAACATCAGCTTATTTGACTACAGAGAGGAAGAGTTTGTTCACAAAGGGCATTAGATATTATCAATTTCGTATGCGATCCCAAGATGTTAGAAATATTTTAGTTAATATAATTTCTTTGAATATTTGCTGCGGAATAATATTTTATAAGAAGTTCATAACTACTTGTCAACGGACGATCTTATAAACATAGTGTATATTGCACAATATATTGAAATCAAAAATCTACGTATTTCCTAGGTGGCGGAACTCAAACATACCTGTAATTATAATTACCTTTCGATATATTGCTACGCCTTTTAATCGGTTAACCCAGCTTGGGCGAAGTGGGAAGATTAGGTCCCACACGTCAGGGCTAATAATGGGCTTCTTTTGCTTTTATTGTTTTCTGTATTCGTTATTATTTATTAGGTGGAAACGTGAGAAGATGTTTTATTTTATTCATTCAATAAACATAATATCATATTTTACGAGTCACGATAATTATTTATATGACAAATTGTTTAATTTTATTCATTCAATATAAATAATTTCATATTTTTACGAGTCATCATAGTTATTTACTTATATGACAGATTGTTTTGTTTTATTCATTTAATATAAGTAATATCATATTTTTTACGCGTCACCGTAGTTATTTATCTATATGATTTTATTATTATTAGTGATGCAACGAATACTAATTTCACAAATTCGAGTATCAAGCCTACTATTCGGTGAATACGAATGCGAATGTTTCCACCAGGTGGCGGGACTCAAACATACTTGTAATTATAATTACATTTTGATATATTGCTACGCCTTTTAATCGGTTAATGGATAGTACATGTGTAATGTTTACGCCTGCATGTGATATCACTATGCAGCGTAGATGAACTATATTTAAGGGGTTTATGTCCTGCATGTGCTCGGCGTAGAGGGAATAGTCACATTGTTTTATTCATTCAATATTAGATATTTGAAATGTTTCTACAACATTTTCCATTATTGTGGGCAGTTCGCGGTTTGATCAGGGGTAGTTAACCTTCGGTCTTCCGTAACCGTGATAGTTTTCATATGACATTGTTTTATTCATTCAATATTAGATATTTGAAATGTTTTCTAGAACATTATTCACTATTGTGGGCAGTTCGCGGTGTGTTCAGGGGTAGTTAACCTTCGGTCTTCCGTGATCACGTTATTTACTAATATGACAGATTGTTTTGTTTTGTTCGTTTAATATAAGTAATATCATATATTTTTATGAGTTACCGTAATTATTTATCTATATGATTTTATTATCGAGAGTGATGCAACGAATACTACCTTCATGAATACGAATATCAGGCCTACTATTCGGTGAATACGAATGCGAATATTTCCACCAAGGTGGGGGAACTTGAACATACTTGTAAATATAATAACCTTGATGCAACGAATACTACCTTCATGAATACGAATATCAGGCCTACTATTCGGTGAATACGAATGCGAATACTTCCACCAATGTGGGGGAGAACGCAAGCATACTTGTAATTGTATTGTTTATGTCTGCTTGTGATGTCACTATACGGCGTAGATGAACTAGTTTTAAGGGGTTTATGTCCCGTATGTGCTTGGCGTAGTGGGAATAGTCTTCTCGTTTCTAGGATTCTATACAGGTTTACAGGTGCTGATATTGAAATATAAATACAAGGAAAACACTATTTTGGGAACCATTAATTGGACGGAAGATATTGAAGCACACATACACACAAGGAGGACGTTATGTTAAATACATGACTGGAAAGTTGTTATTGGAAAACACAGGCGTCCAGTCGGCGGGACGCAAGCATATTTGTAATTATATTGGTCATGTCTGCATGTGATATCATTGTACGGCGTAGATGAACTAGTTTTAAGGGGTTTATGTCCTGTATGTGCTCGGCGTAGAGGGATTAGTTTTCTTGTTTCTAGGATCTAATACAGTTTTACAGGTGCTGATATTGAAATATATATATATATATACAAGGAAAACACTATTTTGGGAATCACTAACTGGATGACAGATATTGCAGCACACATACACACAAGGAGGACGTTATGTTAAATACATGACTGGAAAGTTGTTATTGGAATACACAGGCGCCACTAGAAGATATGGGCAGTTTGCAGAGAACTTCAGCTTCTGTCAGTTAAGGACCTTTTACTATTACTATTCTTTCGCCTTTTGCATAACCGTGGATGAACTAGATTGAAGGGGTTTATGTTCTGTATGTGCTCGGCGTAGAGGGAATAGTTTTCCTGTTTCTAGGATCTAATACAGTTTTACAGGCGCTGATATTAAAATATATATACAAGGGAAATGAAGGGCTACACAGGCGCTGGTAATTGCTCAATTTTGGAGAGTTATATTACTTCGGATCAGGATGCCATCTCAGAAGCAGACCAACTACAGAACTAAGATAAGAACCTTTGATATTATTTATTCCTGATGTTTTCTTATGTGTATCAAATGGAATGTTCGTGCTATATAATTTGTCATTGTCTCATGGTCACTATTCATTTCATTACGTGGGTTCAGAGTTCGACGGTAACGGACGCGGAAACAAATTAGTACTGATGTCGGGACGTAACGTCGGGATTATATCTTAATTATCTTTAGGATAGAAGCGAGGTCATCATACGTGCATTCTGCATTTCAAACGTTTTACTAACATATATAAATACATATTATTGCGTTTTACAAATTGAATAGGTTCGCGGAAAATAGGTATTTCGCCCGGTTGTGCAATATTAACTTCCAACGTAGCATAATGAGATCTTATTACCGGCGCTAGACTCTTAAGGTTAGGCACGCGGGGATTATAAATGGGATAATGAACGAGAACCGAATGGGGAAGTTCGTCTCTTCATGGTCGGGAGGCGAGGAGTCGTACGTCTTTCACGCCCCGTGATCTTGGGAGGCAGAATTTCGATTGTGGAAAAGATGAAGTTGGATCTACTCGCGTGGCAAGACAGGGTCGAATGTCGGAGCGCGCGTTCTCGGCTATGGAGTCTGATTAGATTGGGGAGACACCTTAGGTCAGGGACTAGGTAGGGCCATCTTAACTGTATCTACCCGGTTGTGACTGGGTTTTAAAGCCAAGAATTACAGGATGGTCTGAAGGTCTTGATGCGGTTACCCCTTTAACATCTAAGGGGAAGAACCTCTCACGTCTTTTCAGTCCCCTTGGTGCGACGAGCTCGGGCTCTGGTTATGAATGTATGTGAATGTAATAACTCCGTACTCAAGGACGAGATAGGACGTTCCTCATGAACGAGAAATTATAAGATGCAGGTAGCAGTTCGACAATCAATACTTATGCTCGGGACCGCTTTAATGAACGAGATCTGACAGCAGTTTAACAATCAACTTTATGATCGGGACCGCATTCAGGAGCACGATGGCATTACTAACATCATCATCTCATCATTCACCACCTTTTCTAACTTGCTGTATACAGAGACCTTCGGGGTTCTCCCTTCCCGGCCAGCGAGAAACATATCAGGAACTTCACAATCAACTGTAATAATCATGCTGTTTTACCATCATTTAATATCTCTAGTCAATAAGACTACACCGTGGGATCAATCACATCAACTATATTTGGCGATGCTAACATGGCTCTGACTGACGCGCTCAAGGGAGAGTCTTTTCCAGTCACCCAGTTAGTTCATTCAGCCCTTTAATCAGCAGTAAACATCATAATAATCCGGCTCATGTAGCCGCAACGTGGGATCCTCATCATTATACACCAGTCAATTTGACTGCCCCGCGGGATAATATACAAACCTTAATATCAGACGCGGGATTTCTTCCTGATATGTTTGTCGCCGGGAAGCGAGGACTTCGGGGGATTCCAGCAGGAGCAATAGAGTCTCGGCTTGATCTTGGTCTGCAGCTTAGTGTGGGAGGTTATGTCTAAACAGGAGTTAACCACCGGATGCGGCGATGCTCTGGGGCCGCATCCCCCTCCCCCCTACAGGGGGGGGGGGCATCTAGAATCCACGTTTGAACAGAAGTGGTTAGACACTTCTTAAATTTCACTTACAAATCGTATCTTCCATTCCCTTAGAATCTCGGGCTGTGATAATGTCAGACAAAGCTTGCCCTGAGCCTCTGTTGCGCCTAGTTGTTATGAATATAAATATGGTTGTCTTCCTCTACTATGTACTATGAACAGATTGAGCAGATCGGACAACGTGGGATGCGCTATTGGTAGGTTTCTTACTTGTGTTTTGAATATAACGTATGCTATTATATCTTGTAAATCTGTCATAAATGGGTGCCGCATGTGGTTGTGCTGACACTGTTCTAAGCTGCTATTATGAGATGTTGATAATCAATGCGGGCGGAATCTTTAGCGTATGCCGTTAACTTGGCAACGATTGTATTGTTTTATATTACAGTATTTTAACCCCGATGGTATTATAGTTATGGCGGTTCAATGTAAGGGAGTTTTGCTACTAGCGTTTATTCCTAGGCTACGCCGCATATAATTGGCTTTTAGGCCAACTCCGGACGTGGACGATATCGGCTATCTCTCATATAGGCGAAACTGTAGAATTCTAGAACGGTTTCTAGAAGGACGAGTACGGATTAGTTACGTGCGTTTGTTATTTCCATAGTTAGGTAAGAATTCGATCTATATTAGTCTAGTCGCGTTAATAAGAATACGAATCTCACCACATATGCAAAAGAATTTTGGATAGCTACGGAACAACGGAGGAGGAATTTTCCTAACCACTAGATAGATCACGTCTGGCCAATTTTGAAAATATAAATTCTTAACAAAAAAAAAAAATAATAATATTAGCTTTCATGTAAATATACTTCCGAAGTTCTAAGTTCGACTTAAGTTTTTAGCTAGAAGCTTAAAGCATAAAGTGTGTGCTTAAAAGTCACAAAAGTCGTAATAAAGCTTAATTCGGTAGCTTAAAGTCTCAAGCTTTGGGCTTTTCGTAAAACTTACATTATTAAACTTTATAGTTAGGTATTTAGCTTAGGTGTACAGGTAGGTACGTTACAAACCTATAATAACATATTCCATACATTACATTTAAATTAGGATAATTACCTCTACGTGTTCTGGCGAAAGGTCGTAGAATCATGGCGGAGTATCCCAGAAAACATTCTGAACCGCCGTGGAAACTTAAGAAGATTATTAATAAAGTGCGTTTGATTGAAGCTTACGTGCTCAGTCTAAGCTTTGACGAGTTTAACGCGGCGCGAAGTGCGCCGCGCGCGGGTATCGCGGTCGTAGGCATTATTCCTATTCGGATTCGCAAATACACATTTTATAACTTTCGGATCATCCAAACTCCAAACGATTGAATATAATAAAAATATAATTGTCCTCGTTTTAAACTTGACGATAAACTTCTTAAATATTTTTCGGATTGATGAAAATATTTTCCCGGAAGATTTTCGAAAATTTTCCTCCTAGATGCCTCCATCGTAAATAATTAATATGCACAAATTAAACAAACGCGTTTGCGAGGCCCGCGTTGGCAAAACACGGGACGACATTTAGCATAACAGGTCATTTAATTTAATTTTAAAAATGCAACATTTCCACCTGAATGCAAATAAAACATCGCGGGACTATCGGCGCAATAGCCTGCCACTAATTAAAGATAACTGACGATGTATAATTTATCATTTACCGCGGCCGCACTTAATTACCGACCGGGTCCGCCAGTTCGCTTATCTGTGGATTGACGCCCCTACGTTTATGGCTGTTAAAATAATGAGAAAGTGTTCCACTACTTTCGGGTGGTCCTAATTGAAATGAATTCAGTGCGCATCTCCGAAATAAGCGTTGTGAATTTAAATAGAAATTTTATTTTCTTTGAGATATTTGAATACGCATAGGTAACCATACGAATCCCCTTAGGAATATTAATAATAATCAGCGACGCGAATAAATGTATGAGATTTGTTTAAATTCTCGGTAAGATTAACCTGTTTCTTTAGAAAATGTAAGAAGCTAAAAGGTAAAAATTTTTATTTATTTTCTTATAAATACAAACGACGCGATTTTTGTCTTGTGTAGTATTTGATACATTTTATTACAAAAAATGAGTGCGAAAAATATAAAACATTTCTTACGATTAACTTACGTAATATCGAAATAAAAAAGGGTAAATAACTTGGAGACCAATTTAAGAAATATAGAAGTTCATATAATTAATTCAATTTTAATGTCACAAGACGTATATGTTTATAATATCTAATTTAAAGAGTAAAAAATAATTTTTTCTAATACGGCGTAAATAAGCATTTTACAAAAATTACTCTTACAATGTGTGTTATTTTGTGTCATGATTAGAATACTACATGATTGACCTGTAGTAGGTACGCACGGTTTCAGTCTTTAAGAATATTATTTAATATCACTTTCCCAAAGTGAAACTGCTTTGATCGTACACACAACGTATCAAGCGACAGCGGAATATCGAAACTATAAAATCTTTACTCGCAAGTATTTTTTTTTGGCACTTTATAGGCGAATAGGTGAATTAAAAAAATATTTCAATTTTGTAGTATTATTGCGGTGCGCGCCTCGTTTTATTTACAGTAATGATAATAATGCGACACCTGTTATTATTAGAAATCAAGACTATCTAAATTATTATCGATAATAATGTGTCATTCTCATATGTTTTTAGATTTTTGAAATTTTTTTATATTTCTTTGCAGTTCGGACGAAGTTCATATCGGATTAATGTATTTTTTTTATCTTCCATCTCACCGTTATTCGTAAGGGTAGGCAGAGAAGTAAGAACCATAAACCTTCTGACCTGACCCATTGGTGAAGATCTTTTCAGAATCAGTCTCATAAATAATTCATTTAAATGATAGTGTCATATGTCGTGGCTGCGGGAAGAATGAATGAAAACATTAGAAATTAATTAGCGAGTTATTAATGAATGATTAATTAATTATTCAATGTGCAAGGTCACTAAACACGAATTGAACTTAAAGTTATTCTTTAATCTATACTATTTCGCAATATATCGCTCGTAAATTAACACTTTATTATTTCCAGGTAACACTTATTTATCGCTCGTAGAATATGCAATTCTCGCACGTAAAATTCACACTAGTTTATTTCACCACTTAGGTACTTCGCTTGATTATTTCGCTTCGATCATCTCATGAATGGCCACCCTGGACGCCACCTCGGGGCCGACTTCACACTGAATGAACTGTTAACCACGACAACTGAATTTCCGCCGCGGCTTGGTTGCATATTTATATCCAAATGCTGGTATTTTCCTATTTTCTAGATTATTCTAGTGTTTAAAAAACTCCTCGTCGCTTCTCGGTTGTTCCAGGCGTTTCTAGACGTTTCCTGAAGGTTGTGGATAATTGTAGACCATTCTAGATCCTACGATATATTACCAGGTGTTCCAAGTAATATATCACCAGGCTTTTGGAAAGTGCGCAAATTATTTTTAGCATCTCGTTACAATACTGTCAACTCTCGCGAACGTTTTCTTTTCCCGTTATTAAAAACACCTGTGGTATATAATTTCATAACCGTTCTATTAATTTTATATACTTTTTCTCTTCATTTTGATCAATATTTATTACTTCTTCAATAGAATAGAATTTTCATTTGTGGACAATCTTTAACATTGAGTAACATTCTTTTTTTACCACCAAATTTAAAGTGTTTCGTTACTATCTAAGCAATTCAGAGAAAAGATGTAACTTGCTTGTATTATTATTTCCTCACTGTTGTTTGTTTAGTTGTATTCCGAGTACAATACAATTCACCTCTCATCAATATTTTTTCAATTCTACCAAAAATGTCACAATCAGATTTAATTTTGCTCGTAATTTGTTTATTCATTAATTAAAATAAAGCAAATAAAATGAAAAAAAATTGTGGCAGTATAACCGTCGCACATTTTCTATGCGTAATGAATCTTTACGTCCTTTGACCTTAGTCAAAAATTGAAAAAAATATTTAGTTGATACGAAATTCGGTGTTTGGGACCCACCAGCAACTTTACGGCCCCGGATGAAATGTCCCATTTCGCGCGAGCGCTGAAAGCGGCCGGCCATTTCGGAAACTTGGAAGCGCCCCTCGGGAGGAACATCGCATTAAATAACACGAGCAAACTTTGCGAAATTTAATATTTCCCAAAACCCCGGACCCATGAGGATTTAATTTTCCCGCTTAAACGCGCGCACGCCCTCCGCGCCCGTATCGCTCATTAGCATAAAGCTCAGGTTCGTTAAAAATTCAAACTCTCCCAGGCAGTTAGCCGCCGATATTATTTTAGCCGAGTGCTCTATGTTGCCAGCTACTAAATTTCGAGAGTTTGAAATGTTTTCATCAATAATTAAGTTAACGGTTACATTTATTACATCCAAGTGAGATGCATTGGGTACAGTGGATAAGGTACAGGTCGATTTTTTGTTGAAAAAGAGACAAAGTTAAATGACTGCTTCACGGTAGACAGTAATACAACAACACACTTGACATCAGTGACGCATAATATAGGTTATGTACACCGCGTGCAGTGGGTTCTTAATAAATGTAAATTTAGTATATTATTTATAATAATAATAATTAACTATTGTAAAATCTTTCCGAAATTATTTGGTACTTATCCAATATATTAATATAATAAAATATTAACCAACATTTAAATTATTTACCTATTTCGAGTCATTATTATTGTTAATATGTGATTAATTATAACATTCCCTAACATAAAATTAATTAAACATTAAAAAACCTGTGTCGTAAATCTATGTCTTATTATCTACACTATAAAAACTAGTAACATATTTGTCAATGGCCGACTGTACAATAGTTCCATGATTAAAAGATCGGCATACAGTATGTATAAAATACTAACACGTAACATCCATCTTATGTAGGTATACATGAGAAGTTATTTCTCGATCTCTGGATTTAGATTTCCTTCGCTTTATTTCATCGTCGTTCCTGAAAATGGCACGTGTTACTGTGCTGAAACATCTGTGGAACCTTAAATAAATCCATAAACTAAGAAAATGACACCTCATTTTAAAATAGTCAATGTACCTAATATGTGTATGCTGTTTACGTAATAATATTTGGCAACGGACGATCGTTGAGGTCTGCAATCTTCCACAACTTTATGCTCAAGAAAAGTAGAGAAATAAAGTTTTATTTTTACATTTGAAACAAATATATGATGAAGAACTTATTTTGAGTCATATTTTTACTTTTAAGATGAAAATTAAAGAAGTATGCGTTGGAAGGCTAGGGATAATTCGCGTAAGAAAGGAAGATACTGTAATGTGCGAAAAGAGAGGTTAACGGCTTGGTCAGACATTGGAATATGAAAGAGAAGAGACATCGAGGATCTGGCAAAATAAAATATAATAAATTCTGAGATAAACTAAATATCACAATGGTAAGAAATGCATGGAAGTAGGGAAAGATGTAAATAAGGAAATAAATTTAAGGAGTTTTATTCTATGTGCCCAAATCGAAATAAGGAATATATATGAATGAGATCATAATTAACAGATACCTATGTTATGAAACATAAAATTAAAACAATCCATAGTAGCAAAAGTTTTCAGTATTTTAATTTTATTTTATTTGGAATTCAAAAAGCTTATTTGATATTAAGAAATAGAACATATGATATAATAATAATTATGTGATTTACTTTACACTGGATGATTGAAGATAGCATTTTATTAACGTGCCAGGGTTTTCTCCAAACGCTAGACTTTAGCATAACACTGAAACTGGTTTCATTAAGAGACATTTTAATTTAAGTACAGATATTGCGCAATACCTTGGGAGTATGGATAAAATGTTAAGTTACATGAGATTTTGTAGAAACTTTTTTACTTTGTGAACATATTGATTTTATAAAACAATGGTCGGAAACAGTATTTTCGGTTAAGAAATTTCTGTAAAATTGTAGCAGGTTGTGAGACATTTTAATAATAATAATAACATAAGAGACATTTTAATTTAAGTACAGATATTGCGCAATACCTTGGGAGTATGGATAAAATGTTAAGTTACATGAGATTTTGTAGAAACTTTGTTTACTTTGTGAACATATTGATTTTATAAAACAATGGTCGGAAACAGTATTTTCGGTTAAGAAATTTCTCTAAAATTGTAGCAAGTTGTGTAAAGTTTGTAAAATAATCAACCGAATTATTAAAAGACAATAGTGGTATATACTTTAAGTGGTCTGAAACAATAATATATTATATATAATATATATATATATAGTATACGGGTACGCGGAACGAATGAGCGTAGACAGGGGGTTCAAGAAAATATAACAGGCAAGTGAAGGCACCAGAGATAGAGGGCATGATCAGTTATCAGATCAAATCCATGACGTCCCTTAGAAAACAATAGTGTGGCATTCCCCACCGCTGCCAGCCGTTACTGGAATATAGCATGAAAGTTAGTAAAAAAAAATAAATTAAGATACAATTATGATGATGATAACATGAAAAAATATTCTTATAAATGTGCCTTTGGAGGAAATGTGTAATTTCTAATGTAAATTATAAATGCCTGAACCCGCTTGGGTATTCTACAGGTGGTCGGATGTGCAATTAGCTTATCTCTGCAGGACATTTTACCGAGCACGTTGACTGCATATTTCAGGACAAGCTGGCCAACAAGTCTTCTTGATTGTGATATAGGGCAACACGACAACAGAACTGTCTGGCCCAGAGATAATTAGTAAAATTAATAGTCGTAGTAAGTGGTTACATTAAATAAATTTGTACGTTACAAATATTAGAAGCCTTATGAAAACTAGTTTGTGGACATGCACATGGCTTTGGACACTTTTTTAAATGTACATTGGATGTGAAATGTTGTACTCCTGTATCTACAAGCTTATCTTATAATAACGGTGAATGAATGATGAAAGAAAAAACCTGGTATTAAAATATGCATGTTTGTGCAACTGAAGAAGAAAGTTTGGATTTATATATGGTTTTCAATTTTCATGGATGGCATGTATTCATACAAATGTTCAAAGGGGAATCGATTTTTTTAAATATATTAAAAGCGCATCGCTGGACAAATGCAGTCGTGGATCCCCCTAAAACCCGCTGGACTGACGAAATTACAAAATTTTGCAAAACTACGTGGCAACGAATAACAACTGAGAAAAGTAGGAGACACTTGGGAGGCCTTCATCAAGGAGTGGGTAGGAAATGGCTGACGACGACTGTGAGTATGATTCCTTATCATAATGTAATAATACACTCCTCCCATTATAAGTAATTTAATGATTTAGGGGTTCAGAGTTCGGACGCTACTGATCTAGTGACCTGGGGTCCGAGTCTTGTTTTAGAAGACCATATTATTATCGTAGTACAAGCGCTTGGCTTAGATGGAAATAAATTATTGATGTGATGTGTATTTCGTGCACACATCTCTATTTTTCTTAATAAAAAACAAATAAAATAATCGGAATAGATTTAAAGACAATAAAAAGTTTTATCACGAGATTCTTAAATCGAGAATAACTGCACATAATATGAATTTTCCGTGCAATTTGAAAGATTTTATAATAATCTGGAAATCATCTAAAAGCGAATCGTTATAAATGGGGGGTCAATCTTAGTTTGATAGTTGCGATTAATTACAGAAAGCGAAGTCATATGAACAGCGAGAAACAAGCAAACTGTGAAACGACATGAATACAAAGTACTTCTTGTGGAATATTCTTATAGCGAGTCAGTGCGAATTACAGAACAGTGTTCTAGTTGAGTTTGTGTCCAGTTACTTTTTTTATAAATACAAGTTTACTTGATTTAATAGTTTCGATTGATTCCCACCGCCGCGCCGCCGCCGCAAATCCGCGAATCCGCAAATCCGCAAATCCGCAAATCCGCGAGTCCGTGACAGTATAGTGCCGAGAATTTTAAGAAATACAAAAGATTGAAGTGTTAAATTTCTAAATTAAATTGTGATACTCCGAATTTAATTTAGAAGTGTTTCCGTATTGTTCTTAGAATTAATTATGCATTTGTCAGCTACAAGAAGCGAATCCAAAAATACTACCAACAGAAATACTAAAGATATAAAATCAATTTATGTACAATGAGCCCAGCCAAATACAGAACATATTCATATTCTTTTTACAGTGAATAAAATATGCGTAAAATTTTCTTAAAATATTTACAACACTGTTAAAAGAAATGATTCGGTAACGTTACTAACAGTAACGAAAAGGTCGCTTAGGTTGAGGTGAGTGTTGATGGCACTAGACGTCTTGGGCATAATAAGGTAAACCAGATTCTAGAAAATGGTCCCGCCTCAAAAATCGACAAGCTTGCATGAGAATTACGGAGTCGTCAAGTCTATGAAAGTCGTTACATCCTTATATGTACATATTTATGTTGATATTTCTTAACGGAAAGCGCTTCCGAAATCTCCTGTTCATGATCGAATAAAGTGCATTGAAATTGAAAAAGTTGCGTCATGAGACCCTTTACAATAGGTAGTATTTCTATTAATGTATATTATAGATATCTCACAGAGACGAAACTGTATTAATTATGGGAAAGTAGGTATAGAAGTCATTTGGGTGTAATAGGACTTATGACCTATCTTTTTATGGTTGGCTTAAGTGATCACTTTACACAATTGTAACATTCGCCATTTCCACCCATGATAGAATATACCATGCTTATTCATTTTTTGGAAGTTGTATATATGTTCAAATTGCGTGGAAAGCTTTCATATATGAGTAATAAGCACCTTTTCCATGCGGCCTGTACAAAGCCATTTTCATTCCCCTAAATCCCCACAGATGTCGCTAATGAGAAAATCTACATTGATTTTTTACGGAATTTTGAGAGCAATATACTTTATTGTGTGTAACTAGGTAGTATTTCTATCGTAATCTACCTAAAACGATGTATAATTGTAACACTTTCCTGTAATACTTGTCAGGCAAAGTACGAGGGTCTGTATACAAGAAGATATACAAAAAACTATTGGCCAAAGAATCCAGCGCAAAGGAATCACAGTTCAATCCATTAAAGTTGTAGACATCTTAATACCGAACTACAAAATACAATCCAACTTCATTCTGGTTTATATTTTATTGCAGAATCGTGCATAATAAAACAGGAACTGATATGTCTTGTACTTGTCGATAGCAATAAATGCTGACTCAAATAAATCTAAGGGTTCTGCTGGATGCATTGCGCCCGGGACCAAATGATGATAAATATTTCGAACAGTATAAATGCATTAACGTGAAACCTTCACACCTCGCGTCGATTACCAACTAACAGAGTTGCACATTCCACTGCATTTTTGAGAAATATGGATCTACACAATTGCATTCCTGGCTTATAAGTTTCGCGAAGCAAATTTTTAATTAAGTAAAAGAAAATTGAAATAGCATGAATAAATAGCTTTTCTAAAAAGAATCAATAATCAAATAACCCGCAGAATATTCTGTATTTTGATAAAATCAGAAGATACATAACATACGTGCAACTAAGTATCTAATTAACCATTGTATCTCGTCTCTCCACATAAGTAAGCTGAGAGTATAGAACACTACACTCTTTGTCCTGGTATTGTCATCGATTGTGAAACTGTTAACAGAACAGGGTCGTCTTCCAATATGTGGTGTATCCGATCACACTAGATCTTAGGCGGACGCAGTCTGTTCCTGTTTCCAGTAATATTCACCTCATACATTTTATTTACGCTTCTCTACTGACTCTACGTTCCACACGACAAAACCATCAGAGCGACCCTTTCTTTATTCAATCGACTATGCTGTGATCAGCTCTACATTTGATTCTAATTCTCCTATATCTTTCTCCCTATCGTACAAACATATACCTTACACGAAATTAAAGCTTTTTCTATAGCTTTATGTATACTGTGGTTATTTTTTTCTGGTTCTTCTTTTCACAATGTGCTTAAGTGTGCAATATTTTGTATTGTTAAACCTAAATTCGCCTAAGCTAATAAATCTTACCGAGCGAGTCTTATCTTATTCTATATCGAATCTTATGTATATATCTGATCCCTGATACAATCTTATCGGCACTCAAATAAAACAGCTTTGATTTGGGACCAGCGGTCCATAAGATAATAAGCGGAATGTCGGGAGAAATATTATTAAATACACCTTTTACTTTTACAAGAGGCCAAATGGTGTTTATTGTCGCTGCTGCCTTATCTTGAGCAAATAAATCCTTAGGCGTGAAATGCAACCACGGACGGCCAGCGTTAGTTCAAGTCCGAATGAAGAACAGCAAGAAGTCGGCAAAACAAGGACTCCGAGGAGAAAACTACATTTACGTTTCAAGCAGTCAAGTGTGATCATTTGATTCTTTTTTACAGATTCGTGGAGTTCTTCACCACGATCTGTAGAAGTTCTGGATGAAACTTTACTCAGAGAAGTGCGAATTGTTACAGCATCACGACACTTTGGAGATGAAAGGAGATTTATACAAGAGCGTGCGTTTATCCTTATCCATAAAATATCAAGTATTGCGCTGAGTTAAAGCAGGTACCCATTGGCTTTTATGATGGAGATGCATTTTATGATATAAATAATACAGAAGCTGTAAGCTATGAAAATAGTTAAATAAAAAAAAAACGCATTAATAACACTTCAAATATACAATACTTCCGGAGTTTCGGATATCAATAGGAATGGACTGTGATATAAGTTTTGTACAATTTATTTGCCTCAGGTTTAATTTTTTATTGCGAATAATTATTGTCCATACATGCGAATAATATTGTATTTAAAAAAATATGAATCAATTATAAGTTTAAAGTGCGTAGTGAATAATTAAAAAAATAATCTTAATATACTGAGTTAGAGAAAATATACTGAGACCAAAACTTTTGGCCTTTCATTAGTTCATTTTCTAACCCTTGTTTTTTAAAGTCTCAGTTATATTATTGTGTAGGTACATGATAAATAAATATGCAGTGTATGTAATATATTCGTAGTAAATAATACATTTATTACTCAATTTTCAAATACCTAGCTATCTACCTAATATTACAACTTTTCAATAAAAGATTAACCAGATACTGGAAGATGGTCCTGTTAGAAGCCTCAACAACCGTCAAGCTTGCATGCGAAGATGTATGAATATAGATGAAGCGAATGTTGTATCTCAGGACAGAAGAGTGTGGCGCTCTATCCTTTCTGCCTACCCCCACGGGGAAAGGGCGTGATGGTAAGATAGTTAGTTAGTTAGTTCAATAAAAAATATATAATTTGTATCGAAGATACTTCGTGTATTTCTTAAAGGTTTCTGGGAATCATCGCTTAGTATTAAGTTGATAATTCATTGAAAATGGAATACTAGATGTGTCGTTTACACAAGTCTACTCAATATAAGCCAATCGGGTGTATTCCGAAAATAGCAATACTGGGATCTTAATATTGTCATCCGAACACTTAATAGACGAGAATAAAAAGAAAATAAACGAGGAGAAAAAAATAAGGAGATTTGTATATTTTCACTTATATATTTCTCAAATTAAATACCTTTATCTGCGATGCCCAATGTCTGTAATGACTTTAGAAAAGTGATTTCTCCGGTGCCTTCTCATCCAGGCGGTCTGGTCTGACAGAGCTTCAAACGGATTACTGAATTACCTATCGCAAATGTAACCTCACAATTCTCATGTTTCGACGAAAATTACATGAAATAAGTACTATGCTGTGTTTAAAGCTTATAGAAAAAGATTATTTCATACACACTTATTAATTTCTCCTTCCAGTGTCCTGATGTAAAATTATGGCAAAATTGTCATGTCGCGTTGGCGCGCTCTCTCTCTCTCAAGTAGAAGTTGATAGAAACAAACACCGACGTATCGTTTATTTTTTATTTATATTTTCGTCTATTAAGTACGAAACAAGTATGGGATAACAATCAAGATTCCAATAAATACGGCCGAATATACTCGTAAAAGTTTTCGTAATCTTAAATGGTTCCTGTAGCGAAATTGAAATCGCAGTTCCCCGGAAAGCAAAAGTTTATTATTCGTTTCCCAAAGAATGGCAATTGGTGTTTTTTCGTTAGTTTTTTTCGATAAACTTTTCTAATTGATTAATCTTATTTATTTTAAACATCATAGAAATATATGTTACATAATTGCAAGTCCACAGAGAAATGTGTTTTCATAACAACATAAAATATAAAATTTCTTCTATTTTATTACGATCCTACATGCTTTATATAATTAACTCGTTTTCGTAAAATTCATTAAATAATTACATTAAAATATCAGTTCTAAAGTTCTGGTGCTCGCTGTAATTCTGCCCAGTACCTTTGGAAATGAGCTGATTACCCTGTTCAGGAACAGTGCTATTTCCAAATGGTTCGTGCTCATGCAATCAATAAATTTCAACAAGTGATGAAATTACCTGATTTCGTCGGGAAGGCAGATATTGATAATAGAAATGCTGCAGATAATTTATAATCGTTAAACTACCCAGCATTGAGAAAATTGAGTAGAAAGGATAGTGGATTTGATTTAACAGTAATTCTACGATCAAATATTTATGATTGTGATTATTGAGACATAAATGATTTTCTAATAACTCGTTCAAGTCATTCGGTAGAGATTGTAAAAATAAATTCATTTATATAATAATTTAAAAAATCTATCGAGTTAAGAATAATTGAATAGAGAAAACTCAGCGTTTAAGGGGTAGTTTGTTGGTGGTAAATAATTATATTTAGCGATAATAATATTATAAACGAAATTAGCGTTCACGTTGTAGAGATTATTCAATTGGGTGAAAAATATAAAGTGAAAGCTCTCATCATTTGTTACTCTTGAAACTTAAATAGTAAAATATAAAATTATAATTAAACTCACGTAGAGGAAACATAGTTTATGTTTTTTATACAATTTAATGATCATTATTTAGCTATGTATAAAAATGGAAATTAAGAAGATGGAGTTGAAACCAAAACCTTGACGTCGTACGATATGCTTACCGCAGGCTATGATATACATGAATATCTTGAATGAATACAGAAACGCACATTACAAGAGATGAAGATAACTTGAGAGACCTTAGTGGTCACTGGGATTGAGCAAACATGTCGATCATCAACAAGATGGAATAATCAAGTTCGGGTTGTAATCAGAGACTAACTGCATGATGATCGCCTGGGATCAGAAGGAACAGTTAAAGCAGTGTTTAGTAGTTTAGCAGGCGATTAGAAGGCAATAAAGCTCAGACACGAGCTCACCAAATAGTCAGGGTTTCAAGAAAATTGGAACATAGTCTGCGTTTAGCAGATGGTTTTGTTGAATAATAACGTAAATATGTACCCAGCATACTCTTTTATTAATCAATGTATCAATAGACTTCCATAGATTCTTTCCCATATAAAAATTGCTTAATGTCTATGAGAAATCTAAAATATATCTTCATTAATGGTGTTTCACTGGGGATAAAATCCAGTATTGTGTTCTTGAAAATTTTGAATATACTTAAACTATTCTGAATATTATATTATTATTCAAAAAAGGAAGTCAAAATGCTATATAAAATAATTAGTACAAAGTACATTTTGGATAAAGGTTGAGATTAAACCTAAACCCTTTCTATTTTGTCAACAAATCTCAAATTATTTAACACTTAACAGAACATATGTTTATGTATGGAGAAAATACTGTAATATTTACCTCGAATGTTCTTTAAGCAATTCAACTTTTATTACTATTATCACCAACAACATAATAAACTATTAACAAAATAAACACGAATTTATTTAGTTTAACCCCATGTTAATTTAGGTTTAATTTTATTTGTAAGTAATAATCCGATACAAAAGAATTTTTTTAATATCTTATATTCTTGGCTTTGAAAGTCAAGTAAATCAATAAACAAAAAAAATCGAAAGGCATTTTACTGGACCGCGTTTTGAATATATTTCCAAAAATATCTCGTCGAGGCAACACTTTTGGGACAATGCCTATTACAATGTTTGGTTACTTACTTAGGTGATCACGTGCTTTTACGATTAGATTAGAAAGATAGAAAGAAAACATCTGTTGTTTTCAGGTCGTTAACTTTTGTTTGGAGTGAATGCATGACATATGTTTGAAAGAAGGTAGCGTACAAGCATACCTACATATGTATGCATATTATGTATTTGTTGTGTATTTATCTGCCGGCGATGGCGATGGTGTGGAGTGATGGCGACTGAGAGAAAACTTTCAAACAGGAAATATCGGGCTCTTAGATTTTACTTTTCGGTCGCAGAAGTCAAACCAATGAATCATCAGAGCTATCTGGAAACCGTGCAAATGAACATCTTATCTGATGTTTCTCACGAACATAATATTTGATGAATTATATTCAATTTCTGGAACAGAAAAGTGCGGTTAAAATTTTTTTTTAAGGGCACATAAATTGTTTGTTTATTGTTTATTCGTACATTCATGATATTATAATTCTTGCCTAAATGAAAGAAGAAAACGATTATATACATATTATATATAAATACAACAAAATTGTATTAATCCTCCTCACTGGATCATGCCCGTGTTTGGAAGTGGAAAGAATTACATTATATATTATTTTAATGCTACATGAGGCCTAATTACAGCAGCGAAACATTATAGAAACACCCAAGTTTGAGAAAATAAAAAAAATAAAACATAGGTATTGTGGTTTGCCTCACCAAGAAAGATACTAGATTCCTCGGTATGAGAAGACAGCATGCCTATTGGACTCTTCAACATTAAATACGAGTACTTAGTTTTGAATATTTATTAGATTAATTTAATTAAATATTTATTTATTTTAGGAAAAGTTAACAGCAAACCTTAAATTAATATAAAAGAGATTAAAAACTTGTAAATTATGCCAATTATAAACTTATCACTTAAGATTAATTATTAATGATATTAGAAAAAGGTGACAGTATGACATAATCTATAGTTTCAATATATGTTGAGAAGGGGTATGTGGGGGTATGTGAGTCGGATGTAGGCTTAGGATAAAGGAAAGAAGCATGGAAGTACACGGGAATTTAAATTAAGTGAACTAGTCAGGGTGCGGTTGTGAAATTAATTGTCGAGATGAAAAGTAGATGACTGTCTGCTGTTACGATTTGGGATATGAAATGATAGACGTAGAAGGAGATCATGACTATTAACTAAGTTGTGTGCAATTTTAAATAACGTTACAGTTTCCACTATATTTCTACGGCAAGTTAATGTCTGTATGTTAAAGTTACTCTAAATCATTCAGCAATTCGGTGAGTCCATGATACAGCTTAAAATAATAAAATTAGATGAGTAATACTAGAACAGGACACACGGAAGGTGCGGTTTCGCTTGTTGCTGCGTGTAGCTATCATTGTAGTATATTAAATAAACCATATAATAAATTCGTAAACTATATATGCCAAATTAACTAAACATATAAACCAAATAAATAAGATGCCAACAAACGCGATGGCACAGAGGCTCAAGGGACTGCTTTTTAAAATTTAAAAACATTTAATAATACCAATATTAAACTCTTCAACCGAAGAGAAGTAATATGTAAACCTGAAGACCTATCTAAAGAAATATTTCTGCAAATTTATGTTTCAAAGAGTTATGTTTAACACATGTGTAACTATGGATTATAAAACACCATCACAAGGGCTCCCAAGTACGGGAGCAAGTGATCGGCGTAAAAATAACGCAAGCAAAAAGGTACCCTATGTTTATTTCGGTAACTGGAAGAGACTGTTAAACCCTTTACAGGCAAATGTATCATATATTCATCTAAGCTATTACAATATCGTAGATTTTGTTACGTGTCATAAAATTAACTAAATTATCATTGCTTATATTTAATTTAGATAATATTTTTATACCCGACTGACAAACTGCTTAAGTCACATCTTGAAGAAACAATCATACAGCTTATTGCGAATATTTACGAAAATAGTAAAAGATACATAGAAAAGTATCGGCGGACACAAATTGTTGATTGTAAAGTGTTACTCGTATGTGGCAAAGGCTTGTGATTACAGTGGTTACTTTGTAACTAATGATAGTCACTGCGCAGCCATTAACAATTTAGCCGTGAAACCAAATTTTGAACCAATGTTGAAAATATTGTTTATTAACAAATAATCTGGAGGTAGACTACTTAGATTAGCTAATTCTTTCGCGGACATCCTATATTTCTGGTGCCAACTATACTCGCGACGTAAATCCTTAAAATACTTCTCATTCGTTCATCCCACACGACCAAAGCACCCTTTGTTAACCATTTTCGCTACGCAATAATCAGCTTAAATCACTTCTATTTTTTCATACTTTATTATTATTGATTAGTATTATCATATCAACGGTCCCTACGTAAACTTAAACATCAACAAAAATTCATTTTTGACTTTTTTGTACCAGTACATAAAAAATACCTTTCTCCGCAATACAAAAAAAGAATAATCGGGTCATTATGTTTTTTATTGTAGTAAAACTGTCCCTATCTATTTTCGTGACGTAGTGGTATTTAAAGTTTTTGTTTAATAATATAGGTTTGATGACTTAAAAGCGGACAAATATGCTCATTTTGGATGTAGCAAAGCTTCGAAGAACTCTCCTGTGAAATTATTTTTTGCTACTTAACAGATTCTATAAATATAAAATATACACAAATTGAACCGTACGCTTTTACCTGTCGGTCTAAAAATTACACAAGTAAGTCAGTGATAAAAAGTGGAATAAAATCATTATAAGGATAATGATGGGTATGTAACATCGTGACGAGGAAGGGGTTAATAACTGTTACGAGATGATACTTAATAGACCAAGTAAGCGAACAGGCACTCAGACGGGAAGATGATGGAGCACAAACGATCCTGATGCTGAGCACAACGTTATTGTACAAATGTTACCTAATCGTAGTTTTACTGGCCGCATAAAAGGAACTATTTTATTTATGTCCGCGCTTGTAAAAGATAAGCATCTTTATGGTCAAACGGAATTGTAAAAAAACATAAGAGAAATATAAGACCTTACCTAAGGCATATAAACTTGATTTATTTTATCACTTTATTACTCAATTACATTGCGTAAACACAATTCTATTTTTTTCAATTTCATGTCTAGATTTTTATTCAAAACATGAAAATAAAATATTTATGCGTGACAGGCTCGCAGTTAAAGTGATAAACTTTATTACTTGAAGAAAACATTACTTAACGGGCTAAGTGAATTCATTAGTAGAAACATTTTTTTATGCCTCTCATTGGGACTATTACACCACCTCTGATTTTAGTTACTCAACAGATAAAACCAGTACTGAAGATCAGTCAGAAATACTGAGAAAGTGCAAACTTAATCTCAATAACTGTTGTTATTAGGACACTGTTGCTTGAAAACGTTCGACTTACAATTTAGGCAGAAATCTACCTATAAAGTTTGTGGACAAGCTCTGTTAATAAAACTAGCGCTCGGTATAACAACTTGATTTAAAAACTTGTTCTAATTTGTAATTTACTCATAATAAACTATGTTTGTTTTCTTTTAATTAACACTAAACTAAACTTCGTAACATACACATGTTGAGTTATTTTGACATTTATATAGTTTCGAGAGTAGCAGTCCCTGGCAGTACATCGTCATGAGGTGTAATTAAAATACCCTGTAATGATCTTAGATTAATGAACATTAAAATAATCCTGTAGCACCTCAAAGAAACTGCCAAATTAATTCACATGTATTTAAATAAATTTCTTTTGTTTAAATTTTTTATTGTTTCTTTCTATATAATTAATATGCCTGAGTATATCATAAATATTTATCATTACTGACATATTTCTGTTTGTTTAAACTTTTTATTCTTTCTTTCTATATAATTAATATACCTTAGTATATCATAAATATTTATCATTACTGACATATTTCTGTTTGTTTAAATTTTTTATTCTTTCTTTCTATATAATTAATATGCTTTAGTATATCATAAATATTTATCATTACTGACATATTTCTAAATGTGGAGACCTGTAATTGGCCATCTATATTGTATCAATGTTTTCTATGCTTTTTTTTGTGCTGTTGGTCTTCCATAAACATTAAATCAATAAATAAATAAACTATCAAATGATAAATATTCATTCGGAATATAAAGTTTCATTAAAATGTGTATTAAAAAAAAATCACCCTATTTATTTATTTCCCTGCATAACACACAGAAAGGTATAGGCATTTAATGTACCTATATAATCGACTGCTTTGTTACAAAAAAATATAATTTTTCGTGATAAAATTGATCAAGATAACAAGAGTATCAAATTAATTGATATTATTTCATTAACAGTTATAGATATTACGTTGCTTCATAAAATTCATTTATCACTAATGATTGTATTGTAAAACAATACAAGAAGAAACATTCAGCGTTACGCACGCACTGCATCTAAAAATGGGAATTAGTTCCACTTGGTGGTAGTTATGTAGTGGAACTAAAGGTAGAATTTACCGAGGAAATTAAAAAGTGAGCTCAGATCATATTTTGTTTGGCTATCTTCTTTTTTCTTACTACTAAGCAAACAATAATGTTACTTACTTTAACCAAGTAACGCGCTTGTTTGACAATCAAAGGATTAGATCATCGTCCCAGGGGACGGAGTTCTATATTTCATAATTTGAAAAACAAACTGAAAACCTTGGTGGATAAATGTTTACTTGAAACAGAAATTTACTCTTTCCTTGTTACACTAGTCTATTGTATCTAATGTGGAATAAAATATTATTAGAGATATACAGCAAAGCCCACGCTAAACTACCATGAAAAAAATAGAATTCCTCAAAACGAAATAATAATAAAACAACTCCACTGAAGTCGTAAAAAAAGATATTTATTGAAAAAATAAAAAACCTATTTGAAGAATACAGCGACGTTTATGTGCAGTGAATGAGTACCAAGGAACTTAGTAAGCCATCGATTTAAAATATTATTTCTCAGCATTTATTTCAGTTATTAAGAAATTTCACTAAGATAGTATACCCAGCAATAAAAAAACAGTAAACTTTATGAAGACAATAAAAATAATAAAAGTTACACACATAACAACAAATCACGTTCTGTACCAATGTACCACTGTATTCTGTGGGCGCCTACGAATGTTATCAAAAGTGACACAGCTAAATCTGCTTTAAATACTGAGATAATATGCAGCGGCGGTCCTCGTAGCCCAGTGGGTATGACAATGGCTTCTCACACCGAGGGTTCTAGGTTCGATTCCCGGTGAGGTCATAGTTGATATAAATATGTGGTTTACCCTAGCCCAGGTGTTTTGGAATGTTTTTCGCTTCTGCAATTGGATCTCTTGGCCTGTTAAAGCGTAAATAAAATAAAATAAAAATAATGATCGTTTCTAGAAAGGAAAAATATAAATATAAGAGAATTTTTTAAACGAAAAAGAAAAATCTTTGTTAAAAAGATTTGAAATAGGTAAAAACCAGATAAATTAAGAGATTAATTAGAGACCTCCAAAGAATATTCACTATCGACAAGGGAACTGTTTTTATAAAGAATCGCGTCAATCTTTAAAATTAATGTTAAACGATATCGCTATTTATTTTCAAGAAAAATAATATTATCCTTAGACAAAATATTTAAGGGGTTCACCACTACGAGGCATCGAAAATATATTCAAATTCAAACATTCAAAGTAAGACATACATTGTTAATATTTTCCAAATTATTTTGAAATATTCAAAATGGCGAAGTGCTGTTCTCCGTGACACGCTCAGATGGTGGAGATAATCATATCACCAGGGTTTGAACGAAATGAAAAAGTGTATTACAGTATTTCATAATATTATTTTCTTTTAAATGATGTAATGTCTATTATACAGCACATCGAAAAAAAAATTTTTTTGTGATAATAAGATCAGTTTGAAAATAATTTTCAGATATTTTGTTCAGCGGTCTGAAAATATAAGTTTCGGGGAAAACGCAAAATAATAATGAAGTTCGTATAAAAATTCGTCTACAACATTAGCCTCAAATTACTATAACTCGACCAATTTTTGGAACTTTTGAATGTGTGGTGATATTATTTTTAGCATATAATTAAAGGTGGTGCGAAAGAAACAGGTGATAGGGTGAAAGGGAACATATTCAAGATAGGACTGTAAGTTAGATTTTTTTATGTTGAATATGTTCACCCTATCACCTATTTTCCTTCTATATTTCTTCCGCACCCCCCACTATTTACCCCCATTTAGACACTTGACCCCGAAGTATGATTATTCATAATTTGTAAAGTTTAATTAGTATTAAGTATACCCTGACGAAGGAACGTTCTTTCTGAAACCGGTTGGTTTTTCCCAAAAATTAAGTGGTGGTAAACTAAGTTAATTCGTTTAATTATATTCATATTGAATATCCACAAAGTAATAGCAAAATACCATAGTATATTATTTTTAGCAAGCTATGAGATAAAGCAAAAATAAAATTGATTTCTTTAAAGTGTCAAGGTGGTCTAACCCCTTAAGTAGTTTCTTTACGAATCAGACAGTAGCTTTAATGTTCGATAATACTTTTCAAAAGTATTGTTTCCTTAGCCATCTATATTCTAAATGCATCATCAACCTGTCCCGCCGGTGAGTCCTTCCAAGCTGCTGGCGTGCTTCTTCCCCGGTAATGAGAGACGAAAATACCTCGAGCCAGCGGCGGCAGTTGGGACGTTCTTCCCCCTCGCCGCGGCTGCTTCACCTTGTCTACCGAGCCAAGATGAAATAAAAGAACCGTGATGTTTCCTTCCGGCAGAATTTCGTGGCGCTCCGCTAACTCCGAATGTATTTTTCTCTTGCATCTCTCCTCTGCCGCGTCACTCTTCGACACGCCATGAATATTATTTTCAGCTCTTAATAGCTGGATGAGGAAGTTCTTTAAACTTTTATGATATACGTTGAAAATGTTTCTTTAATTTAAATTATACCGAGCATTAAAATACAAAGTGTGTAATTTTAGTTTTTTCAATGTGAGATGATAGAATTCCGTAGACGAGTATTTTGATCAGATGCAACGTGTCAATATTCGATTAAATTACATCGATTGGAAGAATTCATTTGATTATGTTGTTGCCAGAGCCAGGCTGTCCGGCAATATTTGAGTTGATACTTTTCTAGATTTCTCATAATATTTCAGAGATATTTGTTTTATAACTTATATAACTTCTTTACCATTATCGCACCATTTATTCATCTGATTTCTTACTCTGTTCATTCAGTTAATCTCGGGCATTCTTCTGTAGATCCACATTTCAAAAACCTCAAGTCTATAAGTTTCCGTAGAACTGAACACGTAACATCGGACCATACGCATCCGAAGCGTTAGGCTAAGCTCACAGCTGCAGAATACTTTTTCGAGCGCAGAAGTGTTGTAAATTCTCGTTTCTATGGCAATTGTGGTATATATATATATATTTTTTTTCTATTATAGTTTTTTATAAAATTATATCAAATTTTATTTTTATTACTTACTTATTCCTCGCATAAATTACCCAATATAAAAGAAGGAACACTGTTATAGTATTATTTTTTTTAATTTTCGAAAACGGAATTTTTAATTAACTAAGTCAAAGAGTTATACATATACGTTTTCAATGCTAATGGATCACATTAAAATATATATGTAGACGATTATTAACTCAATCTAATTCAGTACCTACAATAAATATGAATAAAAGGTTCTTAATCAAGGATAAATTATAGAAGTCTCACAGAGACGAAGCCATTTATAAATGAGAAACGTAGATGGAAGTCTCTTATACGATGGCTCAGGGCTTAAAACCTGTATGAACTTGGCATAAGTGATCTATGAATACTAATTTGTTAATGGAAAAAAATAACAACAGATGCCTCTAGCAGAGACCAGTGAAATATATTAAATGTTATTGATTTGAAACATTAATATATATAACTTTAAAAAATTTGATAAAATGTGGATGTTCTTACGATGGAGTTGGTGAACGTTGCATTGTTTGGAGTGATCACTTAAGCCAGCTCATACAGGTTGTAAGTCCTGAGCAATCGTACAAGAAACTTCCATCCACTTTTCTCATATATAAATAGCTTCGTCTCTGTGAGACTTGCATAATTTATCCTTAATTAATTAATCATCCCTCCGGGGATCAAATCCAGCAACTGTGTTCTTAGAACATACTTTTTTTATTTATTTAAATTATAAAAATATAATATAAATTATAAATGTACCCTGTTCTGTGAAATAAATGAAATAAAGTTTATTGGTCGGTTTATAATATATTTTTTTTATATATTGAAATTTCTTTATTGAAAATAAAAATATTACATAATTTTCTTTGATACATGTTTAACTGTCCCCAGTAAAGTAATGCTTGTGTTTGGGGACCGGAGTATGATACATAAGAGCATGAATGAATAAGTATGTATAAGTTAACAATGGAGCAGTGCAGAGAAATACAAACATCATAAGATAAATATTAGTGACTCAAGTATACTAATTATTTCGGGGTATCGTTATTTTTTATAATTCTAACTATTTTTTGTTTTAATTATGTATATATGTATATAGATCAATTTATTTATATTATAAACCGTATCCATATCCATATCAATAAAGAAAGAATGGTGTTTTAAACAAAACTACGATGGTAAAGATGACTTAGGGGGAATGAAAAATAAAGCCAACGGAATGACCTACGATGACGCGTAAATAGTTATCTAGTTAATAGCTATAAATTTTGAAGTAATTGGACAATTATTCAATCCAGTGAACCAAAAGACATTAACATTTAAGGGCGATAAATTCAACACATCATATTTGAATAATTTGAAGTTGGTACACGATGTTAGAATAACAGTAATGCGATAAAATAGTCTTATATTTACTGTTATTTTGAAGGTTATTTATAAACAAATATTAAATCATTTACATTATGAAAGCCTTTGCTCCATCAAGGCAGTATTAATTTTAAAATAAGCGGTTTATCTGAATTTATTTTCATAAACAATGCATCTATGAAATAGTACGCGTTAGCGAAAATTGTACATGTGATAATAAAAGTTACAATCCAATATATTATATAAGCCGCCGATATCAATAGTGGAGATACGTCAACTATTTCATATTTTATATTTATGGATTTGGTACTAATATTGCAGAGATTATTCGTGATGATCATTAAATTGAAAATATAAATAATTTAGAAAAAAGCGGAGTTTACCAAATTTCATGCGGTTGTAATAGTATATTTAATGTGATTGTAATAATATATACATCGGTCAAACTTCTAGAAGTCTCAACATTAGACTGAAACAAGATCACCGTTGTCTAGTTTGTAATAATTTTTCTGAATTCTTGAACCACATCATGGATAATGATCATTATTTTCTTTCATGTAGGTACCATTAAACTTCTTCATCCCGTCGCGAGTAAAGAAAATAAAATGAATGATTTTGAATGAATTAATTTCTCTTCTTCTCTCAATATTCCCGTTACAACCATCCTTACTTACATCAGAAACTTCAGTTCATTTTGTCAGTAACTTATTAATTAATTAGTCGTATTTCCATCTAATCAATGTAAAAATTCTATATTTGAAAGTATGTAGTTATTTTAACACTTCAGCTATCGATGAGAGATTCTGTTAATCTCGAAATATAGAATATGGATATAGAAAGTAAAATACAAAAATATTATTAAACTCACGTAAAGGTCACAAAGTTAATGTTTTTTAAAAAAAAGATTTTATTATTTGTTTGTATCCACTTATTATTATTTATTTATTAATTACACCTACATGTTTCTGAAAAACGTTTCCATTATCAGGGTGTTTTATAAATGTCAAAATTAATGATGTCTTTGGTTTTTCTAAATTATTTTTAAATGTTATTGCTGAAGTTTTCGATTACACACAATTATTGGAAACATTTTTAGAATAGGACTAGTATGTATTTATATTTTTTTGATTATTAAATATTTTGTTTACTTTTACATGCTTAACGAATTTCTAATGATTCAACTTCAGACCAAAATTATTTAGGTGTAAAATAGAAAGTCCTAAATTTTTATCAAAAGCGTGATCATTTTCTAATAAATGATTTACAAATTCAGAAAAACCTTATTCATGCTTAAATGCTCTTTTACTCATACATTAAAATTTGGACGCTGTACAATCTTTCCACGAAAGTTTATAAACACCTGAATTGTTAAATATATTATCTTTATCTTTTGAATTTATGAGGAGTTTTTTCCCCATATTATTTGTATAAAATGCAGGTCTAATATTTTTCGGAAGATGTTTTGAAATTTGATTCGAAAATGTATTATTATAAAAAATTCTTCGCCAATAATCATTACTGTTATTTATATTTATCTGTAAATTGTATAAAAATTGGTTAGTAATATTTTTTTTAATTTATCGATTAATTCTGTACTGTATTCTGTACATTATTAAATGCGATTTGTTTTATTGTATTTACAGACGTAAATACATATATATATATATATATATATATATAATAACTATATTATATATATATATATATATATATATATATATATATATATATATATATAATATATATAATATATATATATATATTGATATTTTGACATTAATAAACCACTCTGACGATGGAAAGGTTTTCCGAAACATGTAGGTGTAATTAATTAATAAATAAATAAAATAAAAGTTGATTCAAACAGATAATAATATCATTTTTTTTAATGACAATCCACAAAGTTATTTTTTCACCCAATTAAATGATCATCATTTCATATTTTGCATAAAAGGCGGTTAAAAGCTTCGGAAGGGGGTAAGGGTTAAGTTAAGGTTTTTTCATTTAGTTCATAAAATCTTTTCACATAGCCTGTTTTTACAGAACGTATAAATCAAACATTCGTTCCTAAACAAAATATAAAACTAAAAATTGGTTTTGAAACCTGGTCTTCTATTGTTACTTATACTTCAACCATTATATATAATTAATTATCCTTGTGCACACTGATTTTGGCACATTATACGTTTTTTCTATTTAAATCAAAATTGTTTTATCCCTTGCTTCTACTTATTACAAAATATTATTATTATTTTAACAATAATTTTTGTTTTGTTATTTCATTTTGTCCCAAATACCTCAACAACACCACTTTAAATTGATATTTATTGCAATAGATTATTGTAATGAACACTCTGTATGAACATTATTTTAAAAATGTTGCAAGTAAGTGATCAAAAAATAATAATGCTGTATATCAATATACATTAGAATTTCAGTAGACAGATTTCAGACATATCTTTAATCTCTAAGACAGCAAAAATAACCTATAAAGTAAGCATGTACATACCTACGTTTCCGTCTATCACTTTTCATTGGCTTTTGTGCTGTTGGACAAGGAATCTCTTCTTGTTGATATAAGTTTTTACTGACGTGTCAGACAGGTCGTAAAGTCCCGCTGGAGGCAGGTGGGCCCACACGAACTGCTGACACCGAATCGTACTGTTGCCCCTGGTATTCTCCCCACATAAACCGGCCCCAGTGGCCGTCGCACATAAAACGACAAAGGTACAACGTCCGAGGATGAATTGAAACACCCGTAAAGCTGACAATAAACAATACGGGGTAGTAGTTTCTAGCTTTGTGATTTTTTACGACGAAATTAATAATGTAATATAAATAATATATTATGTAATATAAATAATAAATTAATAATGTAATATAAGTAATATAAAAAATAACCAAAAACTAAGACAACACATGGACAGAAAAATTACTCATACATAGGGCCTAAAATATTTAACATATTTAAAACAGACTTCCCGGAAATCAGAATATATTCAATTAATAAAATAAAAGCTTTAGCAAACAACTGGCTTACCTCCAAAGGTAGAACAGCAACTGAAAATTTACTTACTGTAATTGCGTAATAATGTCTTTAAATAAAAATATATACCTATATTAATTAATTAATTAATTAAGGAAAATAAAAAAATAATCTTAAACAAAACTTTAACCCTTTTTACATTAAACAATTATTCTACACATATTTACACTTGGACTTATGACTAACTCAACTTTCACTAACATTCCACTTGATACTCTATAGATACATAATAACTACCTTATGAAAATAAATACTACTGACGAACTCGAAAAAATATTATAATTGTGTGCTATAACGCCACTCTGGGACAGGCGTAGCCTAGTAGAGTGGCATAATCCACAAATTAAACAAAACAAAAAAATGTGTAAATTATCTTATGTTTCATCTTATGTTTTATTGTTAAATTAGTATTAAGTATCTTATTTGTAAACAAGGATTTTTAAATAAATAAATAAAAATAAATAAATAAAAAAAATAATAAGTATTTGGACTATACCGAAAATACCATTATTGCATTTTTATTTTCCCATTTCATCACAATGTAAATGTTCTGCATAATTATTAAATAAATACATTTCAAAAGCTTAACACGTGTATTTAAATATAGCTGCGGTGATAAAACAAGTGTATTTTATGATTTTTTGTTATATTCTTTATTGCATTTTGTGCCTGACTTAGAAAGCTTCTTTCTAGCCTATCAAAGCCTATCAAAATGCGTAATGAAAATAAAATAATTACAATGAATTCCATCCTAAGCAAATGATGTGGCATAAATTTTAAAAAAATTTTATTCTTTCTTTCTATATAATTAATATGCCTTAGTATATCATAAATGTTTATCATTACTGACATATTTCTGTTTGCTTAAATTTTTTATTCTTTCTTTCTATATAATTAATATATTTCTAAATGTGGAGACCTGTAATTGGCCATCTATATTGTATCAATGTTTTCTATGCTTTTTTTGTGCTGTTGGTCTTCCATAAACATTAAATAAATAAATAAATAAATAACAGTTGGTTTATTTATATATGTGCGTAAGAACGATATTGCCCTTACTTTCAGCCAGATTGCAATGATAAATAATTAAAATAACAATATGTGACCTTCTGAAGACGAGCCCCGATATAATTTACTTCGATCGCGATTTTGAATCGAAGCGTAGATGTGCGGAGAACGGCAATGATAGTCGTCACCATCACTCAGCCGATATCAATAAGTTCAGAGATGTGAAACGGAAGCCATTATCTTTCAAAAAAGTTAAGGTAGGTTATAAAAAAGCCTCAAAGTTATTATAGTAAAGTTTTATGATACAATAAATGTGGGTGTCGAAAGATACAATATAAACCAAATATACGGTTGAACTATCGTACAGTAAATATAATATCAATATGGAGACAAGTGAACTAAAGTTAGGTTAATACAAATACTTGATGACAACAAGTCCCCTGCTCTTTTTGTGCTCATTGGGAACTTCGCGTAATGAAAACAGTAAACAAACAAGGTATTTTACACAGTGTCTGACAAATTAAACATGTAAAACTATTAAACCTACCTCCTAAATAACTAGTAACAAATAATATAATAGTAAATAATCAGCAGAATTTATTAACTTTATTATATATTTTTCATAGGACCATGCACTTGCCTTGTAACGGCTATTGTATTGGTTTTATTGGAAAGATTATTTTATGCCTTTAGTGTTTGAATATAAGGTGTTTTTTAAGTGTTTGTTTTTTAGAGGATAGCCAATTTGACAACTGACAGCTGATTTATGCTCAGTTTAGTTTCCATGACGTTAGAATGATTAAATATGATTATGATACTATTAAAAAATCGTGGTATTATAATCACATTTAAACATTAATGGCAAAAAATATTCTTTCCAATAAAGTCAATACCATGACCAATACCACAATTTTATATGTTTTATTTCATTTTAAGTTCCTTGCCCCTAAAAAACACAATATAGTTTCAATCGCGTACCACATTTAGGTCTATTACCAACCCAAAAATGAATCAAAGATGATTTGCTTTATTAAAAGAAGACGTCCATATTTTCCTTTTGTCACAAAAATTGTAAGACGTCTGATATCGTAATTAAATGTCTCCGCGGACCGATTACTGGTCGTTTAACTCAGCTGCATGTTATGGAATGCGTCTTGTGTGCAAAGTGTATTAAAAAACAATGCGATCGCATTTAACCCACGTCGGCAAACACACAGAGCTGTCATTCAAATCCCGGAGATGCACTTCATGTAGAGATTGTTGAGATGGGAGAAGCAAGCAGGGTTGCCTGAGGCTGCGCAGGAACGAACTTTTGCGTACTTAGTGTTTATTGTTACGCAGGGGAGCTTTGCGATAGATAGTACGACACTGAAGCAGTCAATTTTGATGATGGAATAAACAAACTTTTTGCAGTGGGGACTGAGTGGAAAAGAAACGAAGGGAGAGTAAGTCAAACTTATCTTATACAATACATCAATCATAATTTTGTAACAGGGAGATACTAATTATTATTAATTCACTATTATGAGGGTAGACTTTTCACATTTGCCAGGATTTAGACGGTATTCACAAAGTCTTACTCTTTTAGTAGTGGTAAAAAGTGATTATTTAAAACAAATTATACGAATCACTTATCTATCTACCGAAAAAATATTTAGTTGCTACCAGAAATCGAACCCATGTAAGCAATTTCAAGCTTACACGTTTACGTCAAATTCTAGGCTTTGTATGTAAATTCCCTAGAAATACATGACCATCATCACAATAGTTGACGCGGCGTTATAGTGAGAGGATAGCCCGGTTCGAGCCCGGCGGGCAACAAAATACTTTTTCGATTGATAAATTTTTATATGAACTGTGATTCAAAATTGCAAAATTGCAATAAAAATATTGATTAATTAAAAAATATATTGATAGTGAGAGTTTTGATTTGAGGCGTATTGTAAACATGAAATCTTTTCTCGTAAAATATACATTTTTAAATATGATGCAGACACAAGGTACGCATATTTATTTACAGTGAGGAAATCAAAGAATTCGCGAAATATAATAATAAATTAATAGTTTTACGAAATAACAGTTGTAAAAAATGCAGTATAATGAATGGAAAGTATTTTCAACATAGCAGTTGTAAAATATGTACTCATAGTAGCAACAAAAAACGAGGTTACTTATTTAATTTTAAATGTTTAAATATAGGATTCTTGGCCATTAAAGATGTTATGTTTATCTATAAAAATAGAGAGTTACTACTCTAATGAGTAAAATAATTTATAGAAAGTTTAAATTCAACCCTGGCGGGAAACGTCCGTTTCTCTTTAATCTTCCCCAGTACATAGTCTCGAGGCAGAAAAACGCTGAAGATAGCGAGTAGAAGTCGCAGTATTTCGTTCTATAGCTCATTCTGACTACTGATGGACAGCGCACGACTGAGGGAAGCGGCCGGAACAGTCGGGCACATTCAGTGACACTCTAATTGAGAAAGCAACTAACCAAGAGTTGAACCAGAGAACCTTGTTGAATGATTACCATCATTTGTTAGTGATTCAACGGTCTTAAGTGAAATCGTTACTACGCTTTTGTTACAATTCTTGAGTAAATTAATATTATTCAGAATACAAAGATAATTCCAATTCGAATGAAGTTTTTATAACAGGAAGTAAGCTCTAGATGAAGTCGCCCAATTGTTTGAAAGGTTAGTAAACACATAAAAGACATCCGTATCTCGACATACGTGCAGTACCAACAATGCACTAAATGTTTTTCTGGTTCGAATAAAATATTAATAAAAACGGTTAAATAAATATAAAAATCTCCTTGGCACGATCCCGTTCTTCCATATGACGGGCAGGCGTACTAACCATAATATTTTACAAAATCTTACATTATTCATACAATGATCGGCATGGGTAAGTTTTAGAAGTTATGCTTCTTTTGGTGAATTAGGGTAACTTTTTATTGTAAAGGAAGTTACGCACGCCCCATGTAGCGGAAATGCGATATCAGGACTAACAATGCCATGTTGCCGCTTCTGTTGCAGATTCTGTTTACATGCGAGTTCGCGAATGTTTCGATCGTTTTTCAAGAAAGTTTTTATATGTCGCCATGCTAAAAACGATTACAAGTAATATTCGAGAAATTATTATTTTCAAAACAAAAAACGCATTCATTCATTCGATATTCAATGCAGCTGTCGAAGTTGTACAGTTTCGAATCTTTTGAAAACGGTACCGTTTTTGGCCGAAAATCAATAAACCATGAAAATGGGTAGATTCTTGGACTTCTTTTTGAAAATGCATACGTTTTTGGATTCGTCACATCATACTTCTGCGATACTGCGGCAATCTCTTCAAATCGTCGTGAGACATTCGAAAAAATTTACAAATTATTATTTTAGCTATCACAAACCAACAGATACATTCGTACCACTACAAAAACAAATATTAATATTTTAATTACATTAAAGTGTTATCAATAATATTTATCATCTCTCTAGACATCGTATTATTGAATTAGTATATATATTGCATTGTCCAACTTTTATGAAATTCATTCATAAGATATTACATAAAATCTGTTGACAAGAATTTATAAATATAATAAAAATTAAAAATATAAATCATTGCATTCAAATCGAACAGAAAATTGGATACCGAAATCCCATTAGAGAAATAGAAAAATTGCTTTCTGCACTTGCTTAGCATGTGAGATACACCGGGATCAACCATTTAGGAGTTTCATTCTTTAAAACAAATGTTGTTATTTCTCCATGAATTATTAAAGAGAATCATTAATCAATCTTTAATGTTTGAAACGTGAGAGTGATTAAAACATCATCTGAGATATTCACCCCACCCCTCGCCCCCAGGCGACCAACTTGTGAACTTAATAACTACGTGTATGGGGGCGTCGTACTAAGATTGCTATTAATGTCGTGAAATTACACGTTATATTTGTAAGATATGTGTTTACACCCCATCCAAATAGAAGCCCAATTTAGATTAAGCACACAAGAGCTCACACGATCACGTTATCTCCGAAACAATCTACTAATTACACACGGAGAAAAATGGTTAAATGTAAACAGACCAGATAACATTCCTCGGCCACACGTCCTAAGGTGCTTTTAATGGCCGAATCTCGAAAGGTTTCTAAAACATTATAAAACAATGTTTCCGAACAAAAAGGTGTTAAATTAAACATTCTTATTGGAGTAAAACTGAAAAATAAGCTCAGATGGCTACGTCCACCGTAACGTTACTAATGTTATCTAATACAGAATATTGTTATTAAGAATAATTCGTTTTAAAAGGAAGGATATAGGTATACATTTAAAAGAATATATCCTCACATCTTAGTTCAGATCAGCTTTAAGTAGCGAAGCGTAAGTTGAAAATCCCTTTCTGCCACGACGGGGTAAATTTCATCTGTGTGTTGCAGATTTTTTGATTTTTCTCAGAATTACGAATTTTCAAAAAGCTGTCACTTTTATTTTAATTTTTAACTCTGGCGTGTTACCATATAAAATCTGTAAAATGTATTGTGACCGCACCGGGAATCGGCATAAGAACACTAAAAACCCTGTGGCCAAACGTTTCGTGTATAAATGGTTTCATCTCTGTGAGACTTGTATAATTTATCTGAATTACTAAATGAATAAATGAAATTGGCTACAATTTTTATCCTGAGCCTTTCCAATATAAACAGCTCATTGTAGATTGCCGGTCTCCGGAGGGCAGCCTTTAGGGACCATGTAAGTCCAGTTAACTCTCGGCTGGTAATTGAAGTCATGCACCAGACCGGTAATTTAGAGAAACGTTTGAAAATTGTATCCGGGAATGCCACGGGGAAGGGCCAAGGAGGATCATCACGCCCACAGGTCCACATTCATCGTGCGGACTGCAGAAGGGACGGCGCAGGAAGCTTCCAGATTATGATTAGATAAAGTTGTTAAATGTTGACGGTAAAACAGACGACTCATTTAGATCACACGTGTGCGGCAAAAGACTGGTTAAATTACAGTACTGTTTTTTTGTTTGAAAGGCACATCTTGGCATTTTCAAAAAATATTTTTTTACTTTATCTTATAGCTTACTTTATCTTATATCTATATGTTGAGTCATAATTCGATGATTTCAAAAATTTGTTGATTTAAAGTAATTTGAAAAGCATTTGGTGAATTTTTAACAAATAACTTTATCGTACAGCGTTTTTATCGGAACTCCGCTTTTCAGATATCTCAAAAACTATCAGGCCAATTTTGCTAAAATTTCGCTAATTTTTTTTTCAAAAAAAAATATTTTTGGAAAAGTTATTTTTAAACTGATCTCATTAGCGCAATTTTTTTTTCGATACGCTACGTCATGAAAATTATATTACTAAACAATAAAACAAGTGACTTACATTTCATTCAAATGATTATCTCCACTGCGCGCGGAGAACACTTGCGTGACACTGTGACAGCACTGAAATTTTGCACTATGCCGTAAAAAATGATAGGAAAAATAATTTTATATGTGTAATAGTTACGTAAATTTTTTTAATTTGAATATTTTTTTTGTTGCCTCAAGGTGGTTGTTTATCAAATTATCAAATTATTAAAATTTATCAATAAATTATCAAAAAAAGACTCTCACATCTTCTGTGCAAAGTTTTCTGGGTTAGAAATATGGGTCGGAACATCGGGTAGAAATATCATAAACAAAAGGCATAATAACTCAGAAAAGTATAAACGGCAGATTCTAAACAACCGTAAAAATATAGAATATTTTAAACGCACTACATATCTCAGACACATACGTCCTGTATGTTTTTCTGATCCACCCTTTCTTACTTCGTATATACTTGGGTTTTTGTATTTTGTTATGGTCTATCCATAGATAGATTCGTCTGTGAAAATTTTATCTGTAACAACTAAATAAATTCTTATTCTTATAAAACGTTACGCGCTTTTCTAACGCTTTCTTTATTTGTTGGCAGGAGGTACACAGGTATTACATTTTTTTAAACGTTCTCCACTAGTCTAAACTAAGAAATAAAATATACTAAAAAAAATTTAAATTTTTTTTTATATGTAAAATTACGAAACGTTAAAGGATTTATAAATAATTTATTAAGTAAGTAAGAATCTATAATTTATTACGTAATATGGCAATATAATAACATAGTTTTCTTAAAAAAAACACCAGTTAGATATTACTTATAATTAAAATATTAGGAAAGACGATACTTATTAAATTAGTTTGTATGTTGGGCAAAGGTTAGAGAAAGGTAATTAGGGTCTATAGTTAACGTTCAAGCGGCCATTTGTGCATTCAGTCAGTCAAAGGAAAAAACAGCCTCAGTTGGATGTAATACCGTGGGTAAGTCGCTGTCAACTGAACAAAGGAGAAATTCTTAAAAGGTGTAAAATTTCACTATCTAAGATACAATGACAGTCTTTGCAGTGACCGCAGGTAGTAGGCGTCCATTGGAAAACGTGACGTTCAGGCACGAATTACAAAATGATAAGCAAACAGAAAGTGTTCAGAGTATTAAGGGCTTCGCTGTTATATTAAGCGAAACGTGGAACGGCGCCGTCGTCGGTCAAAGTACCTATCTAGCCCGTGTACGTGACAAACTCAATAAAAAGTGTCCAGCTCTCTCCGTCCATACACCCTGCAGAATACTTCAATCAGCTTGGAAAATATGTGTCTTGCTGTGAAAAAAGTGGATTATCAATGAAAAAGAAGAAAATATACTTTCAATCAAAACAAATACGATATTAACAGTGGTTTGGAATTAATTATTTGAATACAAATAGGTAGTATTGAAATATACGTAGTAAATTGCATTATTTGGAGAGACTAACTCACTTAATCCATCTTAAAATATTGTAGTTGTTTCCAATTTAAAAAAAAAACATAAAATAATTAAAAATATATATATTTTGGAATGCGCGGACACTTAATTTTTGCATTAAAATAGTTTCAACCAATAAGAACATCAGTCTAATGATATCTACTTTTAAAATCAATGGTGAAATACTAGATTTGCGTTTACATTCAAATAGGATACAAATACTATTCAAAGTTTGTTATCAATAAGTGTCTGAAGTTCAATATGGACCCTCAAAAAAGAGAGGTATGGAAAAGGTACAGAAGTGTGGAAAGATGTATGTTGGGCATCACACGAAGAGAACGGAAATGAATCGTGTGGATAAGAGAACAGACTAGACATTTCGGAAAAATACGATTTTTGGATTTTTGCATTTTCTTAAAGCTCGAGGTCTTAAGAATGTCTGGTGAAAATTTCAAGCAAAAATTAAAAAAAATAACAAAGTTATATCTGATAATAGTGGCATCTCTTTGTTGATTACGCGCCGCGCCGCGCTACACGCAGGTAGCAGCCAGTCAGGCTCTTTCATAATAGAAATGTAAGATCTGTTTACATTATATTTGTGAAGAGTGCTCGATAATATGGGAATTCTAAGCAAGGTAGAGGACTTATATTATGGACCTGGAATCGATGATTGTATGTAAGAGATTTCGCGATTTATTCATTGCTCTATTTTCAAACGCGTTTTACTCGAAACCATGTTTTGAAAATTGGTGACCAAAATATTTCGGCAACCACTAGACCGATCAACTTGAAATTTCTAGTGGTTATTTTATACATAATTATCTAGTCTTTGTAGTAGGATTTTTTAAAGTGATTTAGTTTTTATCTTCATAATAAACCCGAATTTTCCACTAAAAAACGCTATTTTAAATTCAAATGCCCGCCATTTGATCAAAAATTTATATTTTCAAAAACGCCTACGTCTAAGACTAAATTATAATAACTAAATTGATAATCATTTTGTTTTTTTTTATTCTGATGATTATAGATGAAATGGGAGTGGCCACCGCGGAGGGCCTTTTTTTGGCAGTCGACAGAATCCAAAAATTTTCCGCCAATGTTGAATATTTTTTTATAAAAAAATTTAACATATTTTTAAAAGTATGTCCTTTCATTACCATAATTCATAAAGGTTTTCTTAAAAAAATCACAAAAATTGCCTTTTTTCGCGCTTCGTAGGTAGGTATTCCCCCTTAAAACCCGAGGGATTGATAAAATTTTCCAGTGGTGGATATGATGCTGATAATAATGATTATAATTAAGATAAGTAGGTTTAACGTCTCGGATAACAAGCCCGATACTTATATATTGATACGATAAAGATATTTATTTTTTATTTCCTAGTCTAAACCCATGTAAGTATTGAACGCTGGACGAAAATAGTCATCTAAGGGGAACCAAGATGCCAAAATACCATCTTAAAACGTGTTGGACCAACGAAATAATCAATTTGATCACCACATTAATATAATCAACACATTCAACGGATTCAATAATATCATTCTGAGATGTACATTTCATAGAGCGCGAGTTGATATACGCGACAGCGAAATCCAATGGACATAAAAAAGTGCGAGACACTGGAAAAGGTGGAAGAAACAGTCTGATAATGATGATATATGTATATCTATGACGCATTTTCCTTGCTAATATGAAAAGATTCACTCTCAAGTTAAAGAGAATGTTATAATGGTGCATTACGTGACAGTAACGAAGATACATCGGTAATGGCGATATGAGGGCTATCGTAAATCTCTATCCGGTACTGATCCAATCTCCGGAGTACAGTTCTCTGCTGGACTTGTTTTATAATTCGAGCCATTCAGCGCGAGGCCACGGCTCTGACTTCCATTCTCGGCACTCCAGAACGCGCAGGATCCAGGATGTCATCCGCGCAACAATCGCGAAGCTGGAACGTCCAGAAGTGCGGCGGCCGGTGCCGGGTCGGCTGACCCCGGAGTGTCTCCGAGCGACCGGCGCGGCGCTCAATTAAAAGGCGGCGGTACGACTAAGGCAGCGGGAGAATTAAGTCAGAGATAGAATAAAGCCGAAGAAACAGATCGCAAGGTTATTTATTGGAATCGATGGGGTCAAATTAAAATATCAGTCGATTTGATCTCATTAAATGCAACTCTGAAACTCCTATAACGAATTAAAACGTATAACATAACACTAAACTTACAGCAATTTAATATATTTCTAAAATGTCAGATGTTTTGAGCTTTGATAAGACACTTCATGCTTTGAAGATTAAATTCTAAAAACATTCGTCAGTCAATTTAGATTTTCGACATTGGTAGTGAAGTACCTATTATGTACACCGACGGAGTAATTCAAATTTAGAAAATATTCCGCGACGCCGTTGTTCGGGCCGCCGTTGCTAGTAATCAAACTTTTCTAATGATTCCAATTTGAAAAAACCAATAAAACTTCTAAGAATCCGAAATTATACTATAATTATTATTATTTTTTACGAAAATTTGAAAGATCTTCTTGATCGTCGCCACGAGTCTACTTGCCAAGTTTCAGCTCGATTGGATCCCGGGAAAAGGGTCAAAAATCGATTCAAAATTTTTGTTGACGGCAAGCAAGCAGATGCCACGAGTTAATATAAAGGGAGTAAAAATGAATCGCTTTTATTTATTCAAAATATTATAATATTAAGTTTACTGATTCATTACATTCCCCGTCATATTTGTCAGATGAATATGTTAATGACCCAGCAATCAAAATCGAATTGTTAAAGAACACACAATTAACAAGGTGACTAACCTGTTTAACAATAATATTGACAGTCATTGAACCATCAAAATCAAATATTGTATTATTTAAATCAAACAATGAATAGTGTTGACAGACAAGTGATAGATAACCCATAAGGGAAATACAAATACCATTACCTAACAATTCGACGATTGAGTAGGTATCTACACTCTTCACTATCATAAAAATAAAACTTTTTATAGCCATGCCATCTGACATACGACTTAGTAGCCTAGGAAAAAATATATAATCAAATTCTTTGTAGTGTGTAGGCACTGTGCGGAATCCAGAAAAATATTTTTTTAATCATTTAGACACGAGTATCATTGACATTTATATTTAACTTCTGTATGTACTAACCTATTATTATTATTATTTTTTTTTTTTTTTATTTATCTTCATCTTGTTATATGACAGATGGAGCCGCTCATCTCACTAGGAAGAACCTGTGCCGAGATGAGCAGCTGAACAATATAATGAGAACAAAAAATAATAAAGATATACAACAAAATACTATATAACTATTAATTAATTAATTAATTGAGTATATAAATATAAAATGTGGATAATAAGAACAGTATATATTGTATAATACAAAAGCAATAGTGAAAGTAAAGTAATATATATAAAAAATCATATGCATGGATAGTCACAAAATGTATATATAATAGCACAGTTCAAATTATATTTAGGTATAAACCTATATAAGAAAATTAAATGAATGTTTGTGTATATTAAATAGTGATAAGAAATAATGTTTAATGAGCAATAAATTATGACCTGTTTTCGGCAGTTGGGTATTTGTGCAAATGCAGGTGACAATAATGTCTTCTGAATAGTGTTATGTAAAAAGTTAAGAGTAGGGTGTCCACACTGACTAGGACACCAAGGATATTTGGATATCACTTCCGTCAGTCTGCATAACACCCTTAACCATTTTTTTAAAAAAGTGACAGAGTGTTTGCACTCGAAATATACTCAGAAAACTATATAAGTAAATAGGTACACATGTATTTTTGCGTGTATTTTTATTAATTTTTGCTATTTAATTATGAAATGTGGTATGATTGTTTTTTGCATTAATTCTATAAAAATATCAGATTTTTTAAACAAAATATATTAATTACCTCAATTAACTACCTAAATACTATTTTATTTTTCTATGGCACTAAATAAGTGTACAATACAATGTGCCTTATACTATCACCAATAAGCTTTTTACAACCCCTCGTTCTTGAATAATGACCGCCCCAGGGGTTTAAAAACCACCTGAACATCAGAATAACAGCCTTTGTACGTATTAATAACACTGTGTGTGTTCATTGTTCAGTAATTAATAAATTAGTGACTTGATAAAGGTGTCCGACATACATAATTAAGCCTAGATGAGGTAATATTGCCAGCCCTTAATATTTATAGTCGTTAAATATGTTTATAGCTTTTACCATAGAGTGATACCTCCCAACGAAGTAGACTCAACGTACCCGACAAGGGAGAGCAGGTACGAAGCGCGTACAACTTGACTGCTTCGCCACTCTCTCCTCGACCGTGGCATCGACCAGCAAGCGCCATCTATAGCCGTACATAAGTCGTGAAATTTCACAAAACACGGAAGAAGCCGTGTGGTAGTGTCGGACTGCTTCATCAACCCTCTCTGAAGTAGTGACCCCGAGGTGATTTGAACATGAACGCACGAATCACTCTATAAAGTACCAAACTTTTAAGTATATACGTACATAGATATTATATCGGATTATGCAATGCTTATTTCAGAGGACGTCTAAGTGAAGTTCAGAAGATCACGTCTGGAGCCGTGGGCGGCGCGGGGTCCGGTTTACCAAACCCGACTCTGCCTGCCGATCTCGATCGAGATATCTCTGGAATGGTCATTCAGACATCACAAAACAAAGCTACGCAAAAAGGACTTTGCCAAAATACACTTAGTAGTATCACGACTCGCAAAAACAAATAAAAATTTATCGAAGACATGAAAAATATTTATACCTACATACTTCAACAGGTCAATGTTTAAGCCATGTCGATGAATATTTTCATACGAAATATATCGAAACAGTTTAAAGTTTATTTTAATAGCACGCGGTCAAGTGATTTGATTTCGTATCTTAAAGTCTTGAATCGTATTTTGAATGCTTTAAAATAACCATAAAAATGTAAAATTATGTATTTCTCACATAAAGAGAGCCACAGATAAAAGAGAAAATATATTTAGTGATTATTATTTTCGTAAAATGTGAGTTTTGGCATACGGTAAATTTTAAAACTTAAAATGTTACACCATCCAAAAAATAAAATAATAGTTAATATGTACCTACATATATATATTATTTTAGTCCAATGAGGTACATTCTTATCTCAGAAAAAAATATTATACTTTCTTGAAATCTTTTTACAGAATCACAATTTTTAAAGTTCAAGATTACCATCTGAAATTAAGGTGAGGTCGCGGAAAGTTTTTGCATCTTCAATATTTACAAAAATATAATCAGGTTAAAACTAAAATGTAAACTCCATCTCAAGTGTATGTACTCGTAGAGGAAATGGGATAAGTTGTTATTGCAGGACTGCAATATTACATGTTAAACTAAAATAACATAACACCCGCGTAATTAATATTTTGTAATTGCTATATCAATAAAAACTAAATTTAGCTATAAATTAGGATACTTCACTTTTATTGTAAGCAATTCGTTTTACGAGCGGCTATAACACATTGCCGAAGCTTTGGTGTTACGCTAGGATCATTAACAAGCTGACTAAAATCTAAAAATCTATAATATACGTATGCAGCTTAATTGCGAAGCATAAACATAAATCATTAGCGTTTTATATTCAACTTTGTATAATTAATGAGGTATAAAACAGTATCTATTTAAGTATGTGTGATTTGGTACACTCGATACAAAAATGGCAGTAATTTACCTCTTAAAAAATCAAAAGTGTTACAAGATATGTACAATACAATAATATGTACAAATATATAATATAATCATTGTAAAATAAAATTAATTATGCCGGTTGCTTATATAGATATGTAGTTATAAGATATGTACAATACAATAATATGTACAAATATATAATATAATCATTGTAAAATAAAATTAATTATGCCGGTTGCATACAAACCATAATATAGTAAGTATTGTAAGTAATTCTAAGATATAAAGAATATAATATTTTGACCAAATACAAATAAAAAGTATACTAAAAAATAATTGTCGGATTCAATTTTTTTTTAAATATATTTATTTAAATCAATAATAATTAGTGGAAATGTTTTGATGTATCCTCAAAGTGCTTAATTAATACAAGGAAACAAATATCGGCATTGAAATATATCTCGCCATTATTACGTCAGTCGCATTTTCAATAACGTAAGATATATGCATTGAAGTATTATTGGATATATGAATATGAATAGGTACTTTGAATAAAATAATTATATCATCGTCCGGCCCTTCGTTACTCGAATAAATATGGAAAAATATTAGTCTCTGGACTATATATTTTTTCCAAATAAATCAATTGAGTTTTGTATACCCAAGTTAGGTAGTTTCCAACTTTCCAGGTGTTAAATGATAATTTCATTCGATACCAGAAGAGAGGTATCTGTCTACCAAGTCACAGACCACCTAAATGTATAGACATGAACTAATGTAAATTTCTTGGCTGGTTCTAATACATCTGACTTGCAGTATAAATGTGTCTTAAATATACATGAGGGGGACTTCCACTGTCAACATCAAAATCAACATCTCTAAATTTGATTTAGAGATGTTGATTTTTTACTTTAATTGATGACTTTCATCTAGTGGCAACGCGATTGGCAATATTGAGATTACAAAAATAATTAACAAATAATCATGTCTTTATACAAAGTCACGCACATTGTTTAATTCATGAAAGACTGTGACGTGTTTTCATTTAAGAAACTTTTTTTAGGGACTTTGGAAACTCAAGAGACTTTATTTAAGTAAGACAATCGAATCAGTATGTGTAAGCCGCGCGTACGATGCACATTGTTTCGTTTTGTTGGAGTTTACGAATATAAACACCAATACATACAACAAAACAACGTGTCTCGTACGCATGTCTTACACATACCTACTAATTCGATTGTATTTCAAGGCGATCGTCCAGCAGATTGAGCAAATTTCACAATTTTTTCTCACATCTTCTCTTGCGTTCTTTTTTCACATTTTTGTACGGAAATATCTCATTTTAGAATTTATTAATCAGGTTACGTATATTTTAAATACGAATATCTTATTCAAATAACACAAACTAAATTATATAATTGATTAATAAATTACCAAACCTTCGATGTTTTAAAAATAAAGAAAATTGATCCACTTTGTGGGCCTTTTATGACTGAATGGCTCGTGAGATGTATTTTTTATTCAATAATATTACAAAGTAAACGATTATTTTAAATTTATTATAATTATTTAAAAATCTGTTAGTTTGTTTGCTTTCAATTTATGTTTTATAAAATACTGTTTTTTAAAAATATTTTATTTTTTGTGGGGTTTTTTCAACTCTTTTTATATAGTTGACTACTTTTTTACTTCAATGGTCAAAATAATAGATATTAAAATTTTATAATAAAAACAAAAAAAATCAAAATCTTTGTCGATATTCCGGATTTTAGATATTTAATCAAGACGTTAGTACGTTACTCATGACAATACGCCGTGCCTTGATTAAATAGCTAAAATCTGAAATCGAGAATAAGTTTTTGATTTTTTTTGTATTAATTTTCAAATACTAATGTCTTTTCCTTTAATTTATTAAAGAAACAAAGTTATCAACTATCTAAAGAGGATTGAAAAAAATACACAAAAAATATAAAAAACAGTGTTTTTTAAAACATAAATTGCATGTAAACAAACTAACAGATTTTGCAATAATTGTAATAAATTTATAATAAATAAGATAATCGTTTACCTTGTAATATTATTGAATAAAAAAGACATTTCACGAGCCATTCAGTCATAAAAGGCCCACAAAGTGTAGCAATTTTCTTCATTTTTAAAACATCGAAGGTTTGGTAATTTATTAATCAATTGTATAATTTAGTTTGCGTTGTTTTAATAAGATATCCGTATTTAAAATGTACGTAACCTGATGAATAAATTTTAATGTGAGATATTTCAGTACAAAAATGTGATAAAAAACGCAAGAGAAGATATAAGAAAAAAATGGTGAAATTTGCTCAATCTGCTGGATGGAAAGAGGTCTACCTGTAAAAAATGTATACATCTAAGGGGATATGGCATATATTTATCAATTTCAAACAGCAAGGCTAAATGTTAATGTAATGCCATACATGGAAATAATCGCGGGGGACCGTGCGAGACAGTTGTGGGTTAAGTGCGAGATGGACGGAAATGCAGCCAGAAACGGGAAAGTGACTACAATTTGGAGTAATTTTCACACTGAGGGCGGTATTGGCATTCGTCCGCCATATTTGATTGCGCTTTTGTTATTTAACGGTGAATAGTAGAATCCGTTAGATTGGCATACAGGAAAATCAAAATTTTAGTAATATACTATACAACAATCGTTAAATTATTTCGGAGATTATTTTTAAATTTACCAAACGTAGGTACCTTTGTTTTATCGGAAGATAAATACTGCCATAATTGGTACAATATGAGTAAAAACGAATAAATTCAAAGTAACCATTGACGAAACAAAAATATACATAAAACTTATATTTTGAATAGCTTATTGGTGAGGTGGTCGTGACTCTCGACTAATGATCCTGTGCGCGTTGGTTCAGGCTTCATTCTAGGACACCGGCAAGTTAGTCCTATTTTCATGTACAAGCGTTTAGCTTTATTTGAAAATATTAATAATATTGATGGGACACGTATTCCATGTTCGTACCTATCTCTATTTAAAAAACCTACACCATAAAAAAAATTATGCGAATGTTATTATAAGTATACATATGTTTATATACCTTTAATAAACTAGTGTACGAAATCTGTTCGTTTAAACATTTGTGGAAGGTAGTTTATTCTGTTTATTTTGAAAACGTGAGTTATGTTTATGTAACTTATCTTGTAACATAAACAAGCAAGTGTGAGAATGTATATTTATGTGTGCTGTTACATTAATCTCAATCTTGGTACACGTAACAAGATAACACACAATCACAAATAAGACGCAATTAATCAAAACTACACAAAATTAATTAAATTATAAATTTCCATCTCGCGGTAATGTAACATCATTTAATACACATTATTAGATATGTCTGTTATAATTATGTATGTGTATGATGATGTAGGGTCTCAAAATAGGTTAAGGAATAGGGTAAGCATAGGGAATGTGAATTAACCTTACAACAATATGTACCTATAGCGAAAAAGTAGTTCGTGCTTAAGTTTATAATAAATTTTTATTCAAAATCGATATTTACCTACCGTTTGACATCGGCAATGACTGTAAGATAAGCGAATAATTATTGGACTTGAGAATGGTGGTTCCGTGACAACTGCACATAGGACAGGAGCACGCAGTTAACTTATTACTCTGACGTAACACAACATTACCTTATTACAATACATAATCTAATGTAACATAACTTGATTTACTTGTAACTTAAAAAATCGTAGTGTAATGTAAGTATTTGTGAAGTAACTTGTGCAAGGTGATAAATGCAGTTGTTTTATCACCAAGAATGGTATCGGAAGAAATAAAGCTTTAGACGAAAACGTAAATGAAAGAAAGAATTTGGCGAAAGCCTTCAACAGTGACAGAAAAATATCATATTTTTAAATTTACATAAAAAAGTTGGTAGGTAGGCAACCTACCTTCTGGTATTGAATTAAATTATTATTAAACAAATGGGAAGCAAGATGCTTAGATTGATTAATTTATTTTAAAAATGTAACGTCCAAGAACAATACTTTTTCATATCCAGACAAAAGAAAGTGCCAGACGATAATAATATAATTATTTTATTCGAAACCTGCGAGCATATCTCTTTACATAATATAACTTGATTTAAAATGCTGTAGCTATTTTTCAGTGTAGTAACTGGCTGTCTCGAGGATCCCGAGACGAGGATTTCGAGAATTCTCCGGAGAACTATTCGTACTCCAGCATTGCGCAGACTTCGACAAAAGCTACCGTTGCTCGTTCATAACGTTGCATACATATATGCATTTGTGTACTTCCATGTTCAACACGAGCTCCGTACAAGTCCAGCCTGAATACTTGACGTTGTTCTCGTGCTTAATTGAGTAAGTTGGATTGTTTTGGACCCGGACCAAGTCCATATGCTAAAATATTTCGTACAACTTTGACCTACATTGTAACTCAATAAAGGAAACTGAAAATGTTGCAAGTTTTAGAATAATTAAATTTTTGAAAAATACGACAGGTAAATCAAGAGAATTATTTTCAAAAAATGTTTAAAGCTTATTCAAAAAAAAATCTTTTAAGATAGGTACACACTGCGTTTATTTTACATCGGAAGTATCTAGTTTTACTCTAAGTTCTAAATGATTAAGAACAATTTCCTTACATCATATTTTAAATAAGTTTTTATTCAAAATATTGCTTTAAAAATTTGAAGGGAAGAAATGGAAAATATTTCTTTAGAAGACATTAACCAATGTGTGATTAAAAATCTTTATAATGATAAAATTATTTTCATAATCACTATCGATTTATTTTATTCAATGCCGACTGATTTCGGTAAACTTCTTCATTCATCGGAGTAGAATAAAATAAAATCTAAATAGATATAGGTATAATTTTGTCATTGTTTAGCTAACACACCTGAGGTTTCACATTGTTGTTACATGTCAGCGTTAGTATCACGTTTATTAATGTTTTTTATAAGAATTGGTTTATTTACATGTAAAACAAATGGTCCTAGATTTTTATTAAATGTGTGGTATTTTTTTTAATAGATTAATTATTTCGAACGATTCTGATTCAACCAGACGATCCTAAATCGGGCGTCGCAAAAATTTGTTTTACATGGATTTCTAAAAAGTTCGACAAATAGCTGGGTTATTGCTTCAAACATTCAAAAACAGACGTGCTTATTAGTTTAGTGGTTAAGACGCTCCACTAGTGATCTAGTGATCCAGTTCCAGCCCCATTCGAGGAGACCAGCTAGTCCCTTTTTCATAACATAAGCGTGTAGCTTAGTTTGAAAATAGTAAGAATATTGATGTGACGCGTATTCCGTGTACGCACCTCTACATTTGAAAAATATATATATACATTAGGAATAATTATTTTTGACAAGTTAAAATAACTGAAATATTTTATTGATATAGATATTTTCAAAAATTATAAAATAAGATACAAGAGGCAGATGGCCAGACTAAAAACCATTTCAAAGTAGTCTTTGTCCAGCCACGTAAAAGTTTTAGTGTCAACAAATGTATGGCATATATGGTGTTAGGCCTTTTAAGTTCAAAGCGAGCAATTAACACACGGATCCTTTGTATCTGAAAATACTTTTTTTGGGTCAGTGATTGCGTCTTAGAATGGTACCGACGAGAAATACATAGAGAAGAAAGCGATGTACAAAATACAACGCGGTGAAAAGGGCCTCACAAATAAAACTAAATTGTATACATACCCTTGATTGTTTTCCACAACCCGGAGAAAATAATACAATAATTTAACTTACAATTGGATTGTTAGTCAAATTATTGTTAAGTTAATGTTTTTTGTACAATGCGTTTAGTTTTCAAGTCAGAGTTTGTGTTTAGGTTGTAACTTGAAACTGGTAGTCCATCATTACCTGAAACAAATGAAAAAATCAATAAGTATTGTGTCGTATTTTAGAAAAATTGAACTCATTTTCAATTTTTTGTTGGATATGAATTATTCTCCAATTTGGATCGCAAATTGTCATCATCGATCTTAGACAACCGTCCGAATCGAGAATTTTCTACTGGGCCATTATCTCGGGAACGGAATTTGGTAATCTTTGCAACCATCTTTGGCAAGTACGAACACAAGTTTTCACGTAGAACCGATGCATTGTTAACATTGTCAGACAAAATACAGTGTCTTTAATGCATTTTGCCGGCTGCACCTTTATCTCTCTAAGTATCACGAGTAACTGATTGATTGATTGTGTTATGCGACACGTAGATAAAATAATAAAATATAATTAATAAGAATATACTTCGTTTTCACAACCGATTTGTTGAAAATAGCAACATGTTTCGGGGCCAATGGTCCCTTCAGGTCCCATCAGGATACAACGTATAGTAAAAATAAAAATAAAAACTATAAGTATATACAGTAAAAAAATAAATATTTGGGAGATATATAAATAGTTTAATACTAATATGAAAACAAATTAAAAAGATAACTATTTGTAAAAAGGACCTGGTTATTTATGATATTCAATTAAATGTTAACACTTTTTCTTATTTCCAAAATTTCTAATTTATCCAACTGTTATCCTGTAAAATAATTTGTGTGTAAAATTTGTAAGCCCTTATTAATATCAAAGGAATGGTTCATTTTCAAAAGCTGATTAGAAAATTCAGAATAATTAGTGCTACTTAAACACCTTAGGTGTTCTTTAACTCTAACATCAAAATTCCTATATAAAAATAATTTGTAATCAATTTATAAACCCCCGATTTTTTTAAATATCATCTCTAGGTATCCTTATTATTTAGTACAATCTTTTTAAATTTATTTTTAAGGATAGAAAGCGTGTTGAATAGAATTTGGGATTTTTTAAGTATTCAATTTAAAATTTGATTATTTATAAATGTGATTTTTTTCCAACGCTTTTCAATATCAAATATTGGCGGGTAAAATTAAATATTAAAAAACTCCTTGTACTTTGGCTCATGTTGAAGAAAAAAAAATTAAAGCCCCCACCAGGAGGGTTAAACCTGTTAATATCTTTATGTATAAACATTTATACATTAAAATATGACAGAGTACTACCTTTTCCATAACACAATACACCCAGGAAAAAAATGACAGAATAAAGTGAGATGCACAGTGGCTTCGGATAAGATTAAGTGGCTGGGGTAAACGTAAATTAAATTTCAATGACAAAAGAAAAATAAAATAAAAAAAATTAGCAGGGGAGTTACCGCTACCAAATAATTCCAATTATAATAATTTCGTTGTCTGTCCGTCCGTCCGTCGTAACTTCGTGTTACGTCCGTATCTTCTGTTTAGTGTAAAAACTTTTTTCTTCTATTGTTTTCTTCATTTTTCCCTTTTTTCTTTTTTGTTTTTTATAAATAAATAAATACTTATTCTAATGGAACCGACATGTAAAAGTATCGTCATTTTTGAAGGGTTAGATCCAGTAGTATATAAATATTGAAGAATGACTAATAGCAGACGTAAGGCGGCTTGAGTATCAGAGTGGGCGCATTTATCTGCTGCTGCTAGCTAGATAACAAGACAAATTCTATTCAAAACAAATTACAGGTTAGTAATACATTTACATACATGATGCTCATCTCTCTTACACAAAAACTATTAAAGGAAACACAACTAACGATCTACTAATAACGCCTTCAAATCCTGTGTTTTAATAAATGAAATTAACTTAATGTAAATACTTAAGATTGGTGCGCAAAAGTTCTCAATCAATTTCGTCGATTTTTCATTTATTCGATTTCTCAATTTTCGCGATGAAGCATTCCGCGATAGGTAACAACCATAGACAACTCTTATTATCTTAAAACAAAAACTACATGATTAATTTTGCGCCACCATGCATTCCTGATGGTCGTTTGATTTTTCATGCAATAAATGGAAAAAACGTAAAGTGAAAATATAAATATATTATGAGAATGAAATTGCAAGTTAAAAAGTAACAAATAGTGAGCCGGGTGCGTAAGGCTAGAGTATGTGGATGGTGCAGGATATCATTTATTACTATGTCGAGTATAGTCTAATCGGGATTCCGGATCCCATATCAGGATCCATCATCAGACCGCAATAAGCTCTGGAGATGCAACGCCGGTCCATGACCCAGAGAAAATTCAGCAAACTAGAGAACATTTTTATCGTTCAAAACAAACTAACTTTTACCATATACTACATAATAATTGTGAATAAACGGGTGTTAGAATATAAAATATGTGTTTAAGGGAAAATATTAAACTGTCCGTTTAGAAACTTATACGTTTAGAAGATGCCTTGCAAGTATCCGTGCGAGTCTAAATTAAGTCCTTGAATTAAGGTCACTGAGCATATTATCTCCTCCTGGTAAAAACTCGTAAAATCATATTTAACTACGGTTAATTTTATACTGTAAATGTACTGTAAAAATAATACAAAATTCCACTGAGAGCAAACGTTTTAGAATCATTTGGAGCGTAAATAAATCTGGGAGGTAAAATGAATACCAAAAATATTTACTAAATTACGAATAACAGCTGTTCAAATATTATTAAAAATATATTTTAAGGGCAAAAAATTTTCACACGCGAGCGAAGCGCGAAATTCGAATGTTGGCAGCGAAACCGCCATTACAGAACGGGTGGCGGGGGTCGGTCTGCTCGTCTGCTGGCGGCCAATGGGGCACGGCGCGGCGTTCCTAATAAAGAACATTTCGAGAAGTTTGTAAACACTCCAAGAATTTAAAATCGGCTTTAAATTAAATTATTTTTAATTTAATTTAAAGACTCGATTCGAAGACGCCACTCAAAATGGTAATGTAAGAAGCTAGTAGGTACCTATGTAGTTGTAAACAAATATTTTCAAAGATTAAATTCGAATATCATTTAAAATTACTCTATGCTATTTTAATTAAGAAAGATAAGAAGGAATATATTAAATTCTTTTAAACAAAATATACTCGTAAATCTATTAACCCTTTATATATCTAATATATTAAAATAATGTATATATTTATAAAAGCCCTCCGGGATTAAAAGGGCACTAAATATGTACTTATAATTATGTAGCCATGTATGTTAAAAAAAACTAAGTATCAGTGGTGTTACTGTTACTTTTATAATATGAAATGAACTATTTTTTTATATTTATCCAAAACACATAGATAATTTATAAAAATCCCTCTATACTTCTTGCAGTGGGTTTTCAGTTATCAGTATGGTCCTTTTACATTCAGAAATATAAATAAAATAGTAAATTAGCATAAGCAAATATTTCGCTTAACTTCTAAAAATAATACCATAATATTTTTTACCTCGGATATTTACATTTATTTACATGTAGGTACCTAGGCCGGAAAGGTCATAATAACACGGCATAATACCCCAGAAAATACAAACCTGAAGATTCTGAGTGGCCGTGAAAACCCAAGAACATTCTTTCGGATATTTACTTCATATTTCTTGTTTCAGAGAGCAAATTAGTAAAGAATACATGATTAATTACACTACATAACTAAACAATAAATTGTCACGAGGATGACCAGGCACATTGCCGAGGGCAACACAGATTAGAAAAAACTGGAAGAGTCTGAAATACACTAGATTGTGCCGAAAAATTTGCAAAAAAACGGTCCCTATAAAAGCAAACGGCGCCATCGCATCGCTGCGAAACAGTCTAATTTTGACATTTGATATGACATAACATAGATAAGTGAACGGCGATCCAGTTGACTGGCTCGAATTGAAGACCAGTGATACCTACCTGCGTGCGAGGAGTGTTCTAGTAGCGAATAAGCGCGATAGAAATATCGTGCATCAGTGTTCCAGAGACAAGTAAAATATTCTCGAGTGACTAGTGCAAAATTAGCATGTATTTCGGAATAGTGTTCGAGTTAAGTTTTTGTCCGGTGACTTTTTTTAATCGATTAATGATAAATTGATTTTGTACGTGCCTTATTTACCACCCACCACCGCAACTCGCGACAGTATATAATAAAAAAAATTAAGCAAATAAAATATATTCCTCATGATTGCGGTTAACTAAGACATTAGTCGATGAGTATAAGGGTGCATACAAAAAATATTCGATTCCTTAATAATGAATAATAATAAACTAAAAAATCTCTTTTTGGTATGGACACCCAAAAAGACTTCCATACCTACTTTCCCATATAAAAAAGAAGCTTCGTCTCTGTGAGACATCAATAATATATCTTGATTAATGATGTCTCCCTGGGAATAAAATACAGTGATGTTTTCTTGAAAATTTTTAATATACTATAAATATACTGAATAAAAAAATCTCACACCTTTCGGAAAAAAAAACAAAAATTTTTCTCGCCAAACCAAGCCTTCACAGGTGAATTTGACTGTTTACGACAAAAATATTCGACAAGGCGAAATTCACAACCGGGGAGACAGATTTATCATGTTCCGCCGATTTAGGCGCTTGAAAAGGAACGGAAGAAAGAAAGAAGGGCGGATGGTGGTGATGGAACAAAGGTGGCATTTGGAATCTGGGCATCATGACACTAATAAAACCTAACGACTTCTCAGTCCCAGATGTAATATGCAAATCGTTGGGCGGGGCGCATGCGCGTGGGCGGTACCCCTTCAACCCAGTGGGTGTGCGGGTCTTGGTTTATCCGCCGATCTTCGCAAAATCCCTTTTACAGAGGTTCGTATTTTTATGTACTGCTGGAACGAAAAGTGAACTGAAAAAGAGGATGTTGTAAACCGTAGTGCATTTGAGTGTTCGTCGTATAGTATTATTTATCATAAATTTCAATATTGAGGATAACTGTCGGTCTCGTGCTCGTGCGCTCCATACAAATGAGCTGTGTGTAACTAAAATTCATAAGAAAAAAATTTAATTTCATATTCCTATCACACTTATTATTATCAAATTGTCATCATTTTAATCTACCGTATCCCACTGTAAAAAAAAACATTTGTTTTAATTTACCAGTATTTAATACTGATATTTTTTCCGTTTGTAAAGTAGCTTAGTGATAATGATTTTAAAACAACATACATTTTTTTTCAATGTTTCAAAGCAAAGACAGCAAAACCTAAAAGTAATTTAATGCAATCATCCAAGATTACTAATTTATAATGTACTGAAATCGAGATTCAATAGGAAACAGCCTAAAAATTTATAGGAAACATGATTTTGGAAGACATAGATAGATATATAAAAACTATTATTGAATACATTCTAAATTAGGAACCCTCAAAAGTGACCCCTAGTGACTGAAATAAATTTTTTTTTTTTTGGATATTGCTTGCTGCCTTTCATTTTTTACCCCACATATGGCCTAATACATGATTTTACATTAAAATACCCTATAGTAGATAAACATAATCGATTTCATAGAGAACGGTAATAGTTAAGCAGAAAGCATTGATTTTTACGACAAAGGGTTGTTTGATTGGAAAATGCAAAAATCTGTGCTATTTGCTTAATTATTACCATTACCAATGATCTAACATCCGGCCTTTAAAGTTTTTCAAGGTAAACTTTTTGCACTGCTATTTAATTTCCATTAATTTCTTTGGTAGGTTGTCAAAGATTTTGAGTTCTTTGTACGACAATTTTGTGCATTATTTTTGTTTTTCTTCTGTGGTCTAATGTCGCCACTTGTATTGTATGAATATAAATCTTTATTTAGTTTCATTCCATTTGGCCAATAATCAATGTATGTATAATTTTTTAAATTTGTACCAAACCATTATATTTTTTCTCTGGATCTAATTTTAGTTTATTCAACAATTTTTTCTTCCATTGCATTTGAATATAACACGCATCGCTTTGTTTTGTAGTATTTCTATTTTCTGTAGCATTCCTTCATTGTTTATGCATATTACATGCACCCCAAAAGAATAATGATCACGAATTATTAGATTAGAATTATCATAATCATCATCACCGACGCAACAGCCCGTCGTGGAAGCCGGCCTCTTCAAGCAACTTTCTCCCCTCAATCGGTTATCCACTGTCGTTGTCCAGTTTGACTGCACGTGCTTCCCTGGTAATCCTGGATTCATAGAATTCTGTGTCTAATTCGCTGTTATAACATATAACGCATGTACTCGCACATACCACGTTTTCATTCTTGGCTCCAAATATCCTTCTTAGAATCTTAAGATCGAAGTATTAGTGCAGTAATGTATTAAAAAATTTCTTATACGAATCTTTACGTGAAAACCGTTAACAGAAGTGTTCTGTAAATCATGATCTTAGTGTTTTGGGTCTTGAATTATGGAGATGGGTTATTTCTCAGTAAGACATAACTTCTATTAAACATATATATACCTAATATTCTAACACATTATTATATCGTGCATTCAAATGATCATACTTTTTTTAATATCCGTATTAACGCAATTATAAAATATTTAAAATTCTTTCTTCCATTCGCCCACAATATTTCCATAAACCAAGCTCGCGTTTTTTGTGCAATACCTATTTAAAACACGTATTTAAAAATTACGATCCATTAAATTTTCAAACACTTACATTGGTTTTAACAGTTCGTTATTGAATATCTCTTTAGCACTATTTGACCATCCAGACCCGAATTATATAAATATTATGCAGGTATCCTGGAGCAAAATCCTCCAGTTGGAAACCTGCAATTTATCTTTTTACACTGCAACCGCCCACCTCACTCTTAGGCAGCCTTGGTGAAGTCAGTCAGTAGAAATATTGAGGAATATCTTTTGCGTATTTTTAAGTATTATTTATGTTCTAGCATAGTTTGAATTCGATCATAATATCGGGCTTTTGTATAATGCTAGGCAGTATTTTTATCTAGTATTTCACTAAAAAATTCTACTTTCGCGGAAAATATGCATATATTTTTTTGATTCTGAATATATCACGGCTATCGCAGAGATTGCTTTATCATATTGAAGCGTGATACATGTCATAAAAATAAATAAAGAATACTGTATTTTGTCCACTGGGATAAGACATAGCTGGGGGCTTCACCACACCTGAAACTGTGTATTAAAATCACGTTCACATTTAGGAGGTGGAAATACGGCGAAGGGCTGAACTGAACACTTTGTACAAGTCTGAGAAAATAAAACCAAAAAATATGTAAAAGTAAGCATATATATATAATATACACCATATAGCGGTGATATAATTTAACTTCTGTGATTTACTTTTCGAATAAGTTGAAAATATTCTTAACTATGTTTGTATTTATAAATTTTGTACGGTGTCTCTTATTTCTGTAGATTGGTAAAAAAATAAAGGATTTCGACGCAAAATTGCTAACAAAGACATTTTTACCAATAATATCATCCAAGACAACAGGCATTAAGGGGGGGGGGGGTAAGGTTAATTCGTACAAAAAAAGGCATGTTTTTGTGATTTTTTTATGACAACACAGTTAAAATCTCTTTATTAAAACCAATGGTACAGTTGCCGGCAAACTTCATGAAATTTTTTGGCTAAGTGGGGGAATGCGCAGAAGACGAAATTTGGGTCTCGTTGGTAGAAAGGTAGATGCGCAAACGTCCCCCCCACTACGCCGCAGAATTTCAAGATGTTTGCCGGCTACTGTACATTAAAGTATGACATTTGAATAGAATATTGTGTAAAATTTTCAAGACAAAATATTAAAAAATACGGCAATGGCAGCAATTATTCGGACGTGTCTCGGAAAAAAGTACAATTGCGGTGTCCATCATAACTTGGTGCTAGATCATCTGAAATCAAAAAATCAAAATTCATTCGATAGATAATAGGTTTTCCCAGGTAACGCTCGGAGGGTTTTTTGAAATTTCAATTTTTCAATTTTTTGGAACACTTTGAAGGGAAAAACGCGATTTTTTGCGAAAAATATCGACTAATTTGTTATTAAAAAATAAAAATTAATAACAAATTTAAATTAATAACAAATTTGAAAAAAACTCTACAGCGTTACCTCATAAATTATGTACAGAAATAGTGTTCAAAATTTCAAAAGTGGCGGGGCAGTATTTTTGAGTTTGACTGAACCGTCTTTGCAAAACGTGAGATGTGGGGAAAACCGATTTAAAGTTTTGCCCACTGTAAAATTCAAAATAAAACTCAACACTTATTTTATACTTACACATAATCGTCAATGCCATGTTCACACAGCAAAGAGCTTTAGTCATCAGCATCTTTTTGTCCTTGTCTAAGCAAAACTCTTCTAATACAATAGCACGTCCGGTAGTCCTCAGGTGAGCGCGTCTCTTAGCTGCCCGAGCAGGTATAGAAAATCAGTCTGATATCGCTCAAGGTTCACAATTTCGTCAATTTTGCTCCGATTGACTTGAAATTTTGACACAATATTTCTGCGATGTTATACATTCATTTAAAAAATTAAAAATAAAATGCAAAAAAAAAGTTAAAAACCTTACCCCCCCCCCCCCCCTTAATAAACGATGCATTTTAGGTAAACTTGAAAGGAAGCTGTAAAATCAATACATTGCAATAAAGTGTTAATTCCTATAAAATGCAAAAAAAATAATTTAAAAACCTTACCCCCCTCTTAATTAACTCATCGACAATTATTATCTGACTAATAAATAAATATCGGACACTAATTCTTGTATTGCTTCGGTTTCTTAAAATTGTTTTAGGCTTATCATTCATCTCATATTAAATCTGAAACCTTAGGTAAATTGAGTATCTATAAAGTAATAAATAATTTTCGTTCCTCTTTATTTTGTTGTAGTTACAAGTCCATTGGTTGGCACGGAGCAGTAGTTTAAAGGCGTGTGTCGAGTACATGAGTTAGAGTACCGGAAAAAATAAATCAAATAAATTAACCGATAAAACGGTATCCGCCTTGCTAGTTCTCAGAATATTTTTTAACAGGAGATCAATAAAATATGTCCGACAAGAATGCTTAATTAAGCGAAGGAGATGTTCAGTTAAAACAGGATAAGCTTGGATAATCCAGTACCAGGGTACATGGATAGAAATCCTCGGGGTCTGCAAGATGTACCAAAATAATCCTACAATTAAACAATAGCTTTAGTGAAGATACTGACAAGGATCTCCCTATAATAGAGTCGACTTTGGGTTGCATAACCCTACCATTGTGCTGTAGTGACGGTGTTTTCGAATAGATTGGCGACCCTCAAATATACGCAACTCGCAGATAGCTGTAATAGATTACTAAATAATTGATTTTTGAAAATGTATCGAAGGTTTAAATAATTAATCGCTTCCGACTGTGTTACGTAATGTCCTGAAACAATCAGAACACCCTTCCGGTTAAACGAACCCAACCTACGCGAGGCGCACGAGCGCTCCGTGGGTGAATTAATTCGGCTTCCGAAAATTTATTGACGGCCAAAGGCAATACATGTTTTTGGTGATTTATAGGATACGATCGCACCGAGTTCTCATTTATTATTATATTATACGAGAATGGAAAAATGATTGCGTATCATAAAAATACATGGCGTTAAACAAAATGCGTTATGTTTATTTACAGTTAGGTCAATGCTAAGTCTGACGATCTAATACAGATTCTAATCGAATATCAAACGCCCCCACAAATGTTGTCAAACAAGATGACCGATTTAAATATGAATGCCCTAACGTGAGATAGATAGCAGTTTTTAAAATTTTAATTTGACCACAGCGGTGATGCTGAGTTTTTTCTGAAATTCTACACCGTGTCAAATCATGTGTGAAATCAAATTAATATGATCATAGTAAGAAATTTGATAAGATTGATACTCTGATATTCCCGCACACCTTACGTAAGATACTCTTGGAGGACTGATTTAAAAGAAATAGAAGGCTCCTAGCAGTATACTTTTAAAGTGAATGCAGTAACCGAGAAATATTTAAAAATAAACATAGACATAAATGCATTTAATAATAAAATGTAAAATCTTCTATTTTAATAGAAGATTTTACATTTTATTATTAATCTATTTATATTTTTATTTATCTTATATAACTCAATTATTAACAGAATGTTAGCTATGTTAGTATATAACCGCTTAGATTTATAGTTTACCGTTTTCGAGACATACCTTCATCGGGACAAGAACTACACTGGCACTACACATGCCAATGTAAATACCCTAACACGGTTAGTATATAAAGTAATATAACTAACATTTTGTCAAAATGCCTGACCACAAAGTTAATGCTTAAATTTTTTTAAATATTAATAATACTTTATTATTAATTAGTATAATATTATCGCTTATAATTTTAGAGAACACTTTTCATACTTTTCCATATTTACATTATTATTAATAATATTATAATTTACTTTTATTCATATAAATTAATATTAATAAGCTAATTAAATCGTTTTAAAGAATGCGTTCTCCATAATGAACACATTAGTATAACGGATCACGTGAACGAATGGAATGAAGTACAAGATAGAAGTAATTATTATTAATAGCACTCCAGTATGATAAAAATCTGCGATATTATTATTTTAAAGTAATAATCCTACGAAGTACCAGATATATCGGAACTGTTATGGTCACAGTACTAAATTAAATCCCAGTAGGTACTAGGCGGGCCTTCTCGCCTCCACTCTATCTTACTTTTGCTCGTATCATCTGATAACTATGAGACCAAAATAAGGTTAATTTTATGTATTAGAACGTCCCTTTAAAACAGAACTTATATGAATGCAAATTTGTTGGTAGTTTCGAAGTAGGTAACGTGTAGTAGATGTTTAATCAAGCGAGACTAATCTAATTTCACGTATAAAACGATATGTTAATTTAAATTAACTGGCTCAGGCGGTTAATCGTGGCAGAAGTGTTTTAAAAAAAGTCTGTGGCTATTGTCAATTTTAATATGGCCACATTGGTCACGGTCGATATGCTGAACTTGAACAAAAAATCACCGCTGACTGGCTGCTCTACTCGGGTTTCTTACGACACGTCGCTCATCGTGACGTGGTGTCGGATCCATAACATATCTTAGTAAACAGTTACAAATAATTGCCGACTATTAGTTTATTTACTAATAAGGGTAAGAAATGTTGAAAATAATAATTACAATTAATTAAATCGATTACTTGAACGATTCTAATAAAAATTCTTGAATTTAATTACGTAACTCAGCGCATTACCTTCACCAAAATTTGAGGTAAGGAGTAGGTCTGGATTTACCATATGGCTCGCACATTAATAGGTGCCCCGGAGACCGAAAAATATATATAAAAAATCAACGAAAATTCTTCCAATCAATAGCCAAGTAGAAAGGTATTATAAAAAATATTTACGCAACACCATTAACTGAAATAGTTTTAGTACGCTCGTTCTAATATGTGAATTATAGATTTTTTTTTAATAAGTGATTTTTCGAACAAAAGAGCGAGAAAAATATTATTTTAAAAGTAATCAATTTAATTTTTAGATACTTTTATGTAGGAGCCCAATTTTTTTGTTTTCTTATACATTTCAGGCATCTCAGATAGACTGGGTCTTGGGGAGCGTGCGTTATCGAAAATATTGGAAGACCAATAGACTCCACTATATGATCGCAGCATCACTTTGGAAAAGTCCCTCTGCTTCGTCTGCACTTTACTTCAACATCGCCAAATTTTCACTTGGCAATGGTAACGGTGGCGCAGGTAAAATAAAGATGTGAAGACATAACAGTGGATAATGTGTCTTTAAAACGGAGCTTACCTTAAAATAACTTGTATGTCTGATCTGTCCACAATATTCTCGGCATACGCATCTAGCAGTACAACTCAATTGGGTTTGATTTTATTTCATCTAAACCACTCAATTTCGCCTTTCATCCTTGCATCCATTGCCAACTTGCTACAAGTGCTTGCACACGTGCGTGTTTCGCATGCCCGCATCGCGACATATTAAATCCATCCGAAATATATCCGGAAGTCAAACCTTGATATGAGCAACAAGGTAATGCTTGAATGAAGATGAATGGGAGATTCTGGAAATTAAAAATGTTTCCAATTTAAAAAGAAATCTTAGGACGAATCTAGAAATCTTTATGCAATGAATAAAATACTTCAATATTTTCAATTCGTGATAATGTAGAACTTGGGAGATTACAAAGGAAACAAAAATGTATCTCTTCTAATCAAATTTCAATGTAATTCGGGCAATCGATATACCCAAATTTATTAATGAGCCAACTGGGGGAAACTTGGAACAATGTTGGGAGAAATCTGACCTTTAAGGTTCTTCAGAAGACGCGATAGACGAGAGAAATTGTAATAAAATTTAATATCAAGCAAGTTATAATAATTAATATATAAATTTAACAAATTCCATAAATTTACACCGGGGCTTTGAAGTTGGAGTTTGAATCGTTAATTTATGGTACTTTAAGCGGAGTGAAATATTCTTTACATTATGTTCTATTTTAATGAATCGATTATGTATGTATGTGTAATGGATATTTTTATTTATAAAGTGATATGTACGCTTCAGATGTCTGGTACGAAAACGAATCGTCGATACCGCATGCACGTGCAGACCGGATACATTTATGCGGGCAGTCTTCCTTTGGTGAATCATATCGCGATCTCTTCATTTAGCGGATGCAGTTTGGCTTATCGGCCCTACATTTGATAACAGCGTGAAGAGTATTTCTTTCTTAGTCTTTTTCAGACTTTCAAATTGTTCAAATTGCAATTTGACTTTAAAAAGGTAAAATCGTAATCGAAGAGCCGAAGTTGGTAGATTAAAGGTAATGGCGGTTTTAAACGACTCCATCCATAGCCCTGATTATTCCCTGATGGCACCCTCCTCTCCGCATCTTCTTCAAACTTGTCTCTACTATCGAGCAAACAAAAACTACAAATAGGAACATACGAACATAAAAATTCCCAAATACACAGCAAACTCACGATTCCGGGATCTGATTAACCGAGATGCGGATTATCCGGAACGAATTTGAAATTCATGGAAATATATTTTAAATTAAAATATTCCACATTGTTTATAATGGCCAAACACGTTCGGCTCTAGAACATCAGCTGCCCGTCTTGTTTGCAAAGTGATCTCTTAAAGCATGTTCATTATTTAGTTCGTTTTAGTTTCCCTACGAGGGTTAGTTGCGTCCAGTTGTCATTGTCACTCCTTTATAAAAGAGCGCGTAATTAACGAGGTATTTTCGATAAATTTTTCGTCCAGGACAATCGGGAGTCTACAGAATTATCTATTGAATCGGGCAATGTCTGACGCTAATGGAAAAATATATTATTGAAATGTTTTTATGTAAATAAATTTAGAATAACTTTACTCGATGGTTGTAATTTATCAAGCTGCCTATCCGCTCGGCGATACGCCCTTTCCCGCTCGGGTGAACCCTTCACGCAGGGTGGTGGCAGAAGTCGGGGCGGCGGGTCAGCCCGCACAACAATGGGCGATCAAACATCCAACCGCTGCCCAATCAGGCGGCACGCCACTTGGCAAGAATATCGTTACACTGATAGCGTATAATCTGGCACCGGGTGATGTATACATCTTGGTCAGGAAATCGCTGTTGGGGCACCTAATCACCGCTGATTGCGTGTTGTCGTTTTACGGAAACACAGAAAATAGTTCGGTGCAAAGAAAATTTCCATAAATCTACTGAATGCGAGTCACTTTTCCATTACTCAACACGTATTACTTTTCAAATTAGATTAAATTTTCTTAAAATAACAGTAATTTACAGAACGGGTATCATTTTAATGCTGTGTTACGAAAATTAATGTATTGCTAAAAAATTAATGTTTTACTAAAAATTATTTGTGTAAAGTAAAGGTTACATTTTCATTTGCCTCATATTCAGTATTTTTATTTTTTCGAAGGAACTGTCACATTTTTTAAATTATAGCAACACTTTTGATAAAAACGATAATACCTACTTATGATTTCAAATTTATACATAATATGTCGCTCGATAATTTTTTTAAAGACAGAAAATAATAATAAATAAAGACTGTCATTCGTTTAGATCACCCGCCAATCTTTGCCATGTCACTCCCGCAGCTCTGATAATTTCGTCTATCCTTCGAGACTTCGGCCATCCATAAGGTAATTGTTTCTAGGTAGTCCGGGTTGCAGTGCCTTAGGTCAACGACTATTTTCTTAAGGCACAGTGGCTTAATTTTATTTTGTCTGAAACCACAAAACATCTTTTTTTTAAGTAGACATTCAAACGCGAAATATTTTGAGTATCTTCAAATTATTCAAGAAAAAATACTGGATTTCATACCCAGGGGAGCATCATTAATCAAGATATATTATAGATGTCTCGTAAAGACGAAGCTTTTTTATACAGGGTGGTAGGAAAGTAGGTATGGAAGTTTTTTAGGGTGTTTACAGGGCATAAAACGGCTGGCTTAATCACTTTGCACTGTCTCTATGAGACATCTATAATATATCTTAATCTTTAATATGATTTAAAAATAATTAAATAAAATCTACGACTCTTATTTTTAACACAGTTTTATTTATATAATTATTTTTAAATGAATACATAATTGTTTTCATATTTTTATGTCACTCCGTATACATTGGGGATAACTGTGTATTATTTATTGACTGAATAATCGAAATTTCGAAATTAGCTCTCTAACTCGTAGGAATACGTGTCCTCGACATCGACTATCGGCAATTTATCCAAGCTGTTGTGGTTTCTGAAATGACTCCCTCGGGATCACGGCCGGGTTGTTTATCCCAGTTTGGTAAGCGTTGAGGAGAATTAACATGACTGAATAAAGTCCTTCATCCGCAATAGCGTTATTTTCCCAGTTATCACCAAGAGGCCCCAGTACACGAATTTCGTATTTGCTCTCGATTTTGCTAAATTTAACGTTAACTTATTAAATCATTTTGCAAAACCCATAGCTAAACAAGCTTTTAATCAATTTTATTATGATAGATCCATTAACTCTTGAAGCATTTCCTTAAAAAAATATGAACAAATATATTGTTATAACATCAAAAAAATTATAACCCCGAAACACTATTTTAGTTTTCATGCAATAGAGTTATCTTTGGTACACTTAATCTCGTATATTTTCAAATAAAGACCAAATATTTTATTTACAAATTGATTGTATAAAGTTTGAAAAAGAAGTGGAGTTATTCAGACATTAATATCATTCATCCTTATAGGGCATCGATTCTACCAATCATCGCGATAAAAGAGACCCTCGATAAGAAGTCCGTATTTATACATATTGTAACGAGGCTAAAAAAAATCACGCATTCATGTCAAGTGACAGTTGCTTGAAATGTTCACAATACTAAGATTCCAGAACAACCTAACGTAATCTACAGCTTTCGAGAAACGTCTCCAAAGTTCCAGGAACATCTGGAAGTTACGAAAACTTGCGAGAAAACACTATAAAAGTCTAGTAAATACTAGAGAATTCCCGAAGGTTCGAAAATTCAACGTAATCGGGTATAAATAAACGGATCCAGGCCGCGGAGGGCCATTGTTCTTTTAACGTTTCCAACGACGCGGCTCTAGCGGCGAATCACAAAGCGAAAACAGTGTTACCATCAGGCGTGTGAACTAAGTGACAGGTAATTAAGTGAAGTACTTACCCGTGTGCGATATTTGAGCGAATATTCTGGAAAAAGTTCTTACGTAGTGAAATAAACCGGATCGAATAGTAATACGTGCTGAAATTGGATGGATTGTTCTAGTGAATAGTGAATAAAGTGTTTAAACGATTATAAAGTACTATTTACGAGTGATAAATTTGCGAAACAGGTTAATTCAATATTAGCGTTACATTTAATAGTATTACGTGACTTTTTACGTTTGTTTAATTGATTATTCAGTAATCATTAAATCCGTTATTGCGTTCCAGCGTTTTCTTTAATTCCTCTGCAGCCACGACACATGACAATATCGAATGATCTAAATTGAGGTTGCTACTTGGACACGTTATGCCAAGTCAAAGGATCTATTAAGGGGATACGCCTTAATCTTGTCAACTTCGAAAGAAGGAAAGGCAGCTAGTGAGTGAGTTGCTCCAGAGATCCAATAAACATTAGTAAAGATTGCATGATGACAGATTGGATCTTAATTAATGATCAGGTATTGAGACCGAGGAAGAGAGGGGAAGATGAAAAATCCTTGTCGAGACTTGAGGAAAATTAATTAAGATATTTTCCAATTAGGTTAAATATGTGGCTAACAGGGAACTTGCGAAGTTAACAATTCTCCATAAACAATTACGCGTTGGCTCTGATATCAATAATTGATTAAGACACAGGGAAGCAGTATTTTTTGCCGCGTGATATACACGTATATGTCAGTGGAAAGCAATAATAATTGGACATCTGTAATCTAACTTCGCACCTGCTATATTCAATAATGTCTCACCTGAAATTCCAACTGGGTTAACCTTTATTCAATAAACGCTAGCAGTGGAAAGTTATTTACTGATGCAGAAAATTACTCCAGTCGTGCTCAGCGGTTGGATTCAAATTCAAGAGGAGTAGATATTCGATCTACATTTTAGTTGAAACATGAGCTATATTGTAAACCGTACGTAATAAAATGTGTTAGGTTTTAATAAGAGAGAATTGATTCTGTAAAAAAATAAATTTAGGCTAACGTATGAGAAGTAGGTACATTAATTTGTAGTTTTAAAATGCTTTATTTATGTAATGGATATTCAGGATCATTAAAAAATTGTAAAAATTTTCAGGTATTATTTAAAACACAATTCATGATGAATCAATTTAAAGAAAATACAGTTATTTATAAATTGTCTTTATAGACGGTTCTTTCTTCGAACTATAAAATCAAAATTAAATATTTGTTCGGTAAATTTTTATATTTTGTGACGACAAGCTATATTGTGTATTTAACCACTTATTCATTATGCTATTATTTACTATCTTTCACTATTTATACACTTATTTTAATATTTTTTATTTACTATTGTTACTATTCTTATCTATCATATATTATATACTCTTAAGTATATTTCGAAATTATATATATGTGAAATATGCTAGAATACAAGTTGAAATGTTCAATGCTATTTGTTATAACTCTTATATACATATATCACTAACTTGTATCTGCTTGTATTTCCAAATAAATAAATAAGTATTTTAGAATATTTTGTAAACCTTAAAGTTACAAATTTTGTTATGTTGATAAAATATTTTTCGTATTTACGGCCATATTTCAAAACAGTTTTTTTATTGCGAACTCAATTGCCGGCACAATAATAACAACGTCACGCAGTTGCTCGATTTCCCTGGTCGCAAATATTTCAATCAATGTCCAAATAACAATTTGGACAAACACTGGGACAAACACTCAAAGAATAAGCTTTTGAATGCACCTACAACCTATTTTAAACGAATTAGTGTCCGCGTTTCATAACTTTGAACTTTTTAATAAGCTGATACGATTGATCGTTATGCTGTCAAGGGCCCGTGGAGGTAGAAAATAAATGAAGTACTTACATCAATTAATATTCTATTTAAATATGTTACTGGACGCAAATTTTACTGGAGCACACTCATTTCACACCATTCACTCGTTTGTGGAACACTTTATATTTGACGTTTTTTTTTGCACTGATTCACTATCGAAAATATTCCGCACGCACTTAGAGTCCGGTATTTTAATGAAACGAATATGGGAATGAAAATTTTCAAAGAATGAGTCAACAATAAAATAAACTATTCCGGAAAATATGGGAATCTACTAGGGATGGGTCGTCGACGTATTTACCGTCGACGAAACGAGACCGTCCACGTCCATCCATCGACGAGACGATCAACTAGTTGAATTCGTCAACTAGTTGACGCGTCAACTTCGTTACGGGGACGTCGCGGACGTTCTATCTAAAAATCGGGACGATGGTCAACTGTCTACGGTTCGACGCGACGCTGCTCGACGGCTCAATCGTTGGCTATTTTTATTACGTTAATTTTTAAAATTTAAAAAGTTCGTAGGAATATAGTTTCGGGGATAGTAAAACCGCTACTTGTACTCATATGTAAAAAGTAATATTTTATTATTTATTTGTTTACGCACATTATAGTCTTTTACATATTGTTTTATATACTTCTTTCTATATATAATAAAGAAAGAAGTAGGTATACACAACAATATCAGATGTAAGCAGTAAAATATTAGTTCAATAAAAAATAAAATAATTAAACAGAATTGTTTTATTTTATACAGCGCAAAATTGGGAATTCACCGAAACGTCGCACGTGCACATCGCACAAATCAAGTAAAAAATAATAGATAATAGCTTATTAAGCCTATCTCGCCCTACGCATGCATTCAAATTTCAAGTCTCTGTCAGTTAATTTCAAGTCTCTGTCAAGTCTCAATAGTTCATGTACACAGATCTGCACTCTATGATCTACAAGTCGACAGCGAGAGATGAGAAAGAAATAAACGGAGACGTTTTGTCTTGCTCTCGCTCGTTGCTTTGTATTACGTTGAATCTTGAATCGTCCACCGACCACGGCGTCCGCCATCCACCGTCTACGAATTCAACTAGTCCATGCGATGAACGTAAACCGTCGACGCGTCGATGCAACGTTAACGGTTGATTTCAACTAGTCCGTCCATTCAACGCCCATCCCTAGAATCTACAATGGAGCTCACTTCGAAAAAAAATTCGATCACAGAGAATCTCATTGAAAATACATATGTACTTTGAAAATGTTTTTTGAAAATGTGAATACGTGTGTTTTTGTGGTTTTTGAAAAAAAAGTAATTTTTGTGAAAAAGTGATAACAAAAAAATATCGAATTACGTATAACGTAGCAAAAGAAAATCACTCTAAAGTTTTAAACAATTATATAATGTTTTAACAATTTTATTTCATTTTCAATTGTACTTTTGTGTTTGTTTATTTAACCATGAATTTTAATATGTCTAAAAAAAAAATGGTGTTCAATTTTTTTATGCGCTCCGTGGCATAGGAATAGTTGCATTAAATTCCATTAAATTATATTTGAATATAATTTCCTTTAGTGAAAAGCTTGAAAAGAAGTGAGTTCCGGTATTTTTTTTACAAAAAAAGTATTGCCCATTACTAATCCTATATAACGTTCCAGCGCATACAATGGCGCATTTTTAAATAATATTATATTGACAGTAATTGTGATCATTATTTCGAGACGTTGATTGAAGAACGCGTAAGATTTTTGTAAATATAGAGCATCTAAAGTATAAATATTAAATTGATTTAAGCGTAAAGATAACTGAATGTAATTATCTGGTTCAGTGATAACAGAAAAGACTACGAATCTAACCCATACATAAATGTCTGATCGATGAAAAATTCAATTTGTTAAAGGTAGCCATGTCACGCTCGACGTGTGCCTTTGGCCCCGTATCGTCTATTGTTTACGGTGGGACATCAAACATTTCGGCCGAGGCGGGAGGCGATCAACTTTGGTGGTGTCAAAAATAAATTAGACTGATCCCTTGATATCAATTTTGCGAAGGAAGTGATTGAATCTAGATAATGGATAGGCAAAAAATAACAAGTGCGAAAACATATTTACGAAGGGTTTCATGTTCAGTTTTACATTAACATTTTATATTTAATTTAGATTCGATTTATTATTTTATTATCAACAGTATTTATTTTTAAAAACAGGCGAAAATGTGAAAAAATGTAAAATACAAATGACAAGGTATTTATTTTCAAAAAATATATTAGACTTGTCAAATTAGAATAAGAGAAAAAAATTATGTATCGAAAAAAATTGGTCACCACTGGATACGAAACAGAAACATTTCTTATACAACAAACTTCGATAAGACAATTTCGTAATTGAAGAAGTTACTGGTTCGTATCTCTATGGTAACCAAATACTTTTTCAGTAGATACATAGGTTTATTCTGAATATATTTCTATTGCATATATCTAATTTATTTTATATATCTATTATTTTATATCTATACGAATCTGAGCCTTAACTGAACTGAAATTAAAGTATTTAAGAAAATGTATCAATATACATTTTTAAATATAAATGTATCAGCATATCAATATAAAAACACAACCAAAAAACTGTCTCACGTATTTAACATTCAAAGCACACTACGTATAAGAAAACTAATGGTACAGATATTAAACGACAATATTTTAACAATGAAGATATATCAATAAAACTATGTATCAATTCAGAAAACAACTGACAAAGCTTATAGGATTAGGCAGACAGCTTCTTCTTCTTATGGTGCCATCTCCTATCGGAGGTTGGCGATCATTCTGGCGATTAAGATTTTATTTACCGCGAGATGCAGCGTCTACCTGCGCTTTTCTTACTACTTATTTTGGATGATGAGTTGGTATAGACTACATTTTGGTCCTCTCATAATATGTCCGACATAGGCAGACAGCAATTTAAAACTATTATTAAAATAATACAAAAAACGTTGCACAATAACTCACTACATCTCAAGTAAAAATCTTCAAAGTACAACGCTAAAATAAAATGTATGTAACTCATATTATCAGGAAACAAAGCAATTTGTCACAAAATAGGTATGTCAATACAATACCTAGTGTACTGACGTGAAAACATAAATAAACTGTATTCTTTTGTTCTTATTATTATCATTATTGTTTTTATTGCCATTAAATAGAATGGGTTTTCATTAATATATATATTTATTTATTTATTTATTTATTCTGTCACAAATTATTCCAATAGACCTAGAACGTGAGATTTACTTTATTTTATTTATTTAGTAGACAAATCAAGTCCAATCTTTACTAGTATTCTGGCAGCTTCCAAAACAAATGACAAATCAAGTCCAATCTTTACTAGTATTCTGGTAGCTTCCTCAACTAATGACAAATCAAGTCCAATCTTTACTAGTATTCTGGTAGCTTCCTCAACTAATGACAAATCAAGTCCAATCTTTACTAGTATTCTGGTAGCTTCCTCAACTAATAACAAATCAAGTCCAATCTTTACTAGTATTCTGGTAGCTTCCTCAACTAATGACAAATCAAGTCCAATCTTTACCAGTATTCTGGTAGCTTCCTAATTACACATCAAATTAGTAACTAATAATTATTCGAATATAATATGCATTATAATTAGATGGCTTATTGAAATAAAATATAATAGCTTACCAGCCATTACCAGACTACTGACGCACGAACAGCTAGTGGTAGGTACCAGTCATACTCTAAGTACAAGAGATACTCTTGCAAAACTTGTCTCCGAGTAAAACAATAATTGAAGAAAATAAATTTCCTTATTAATATTTAAATTAAAAGTCAATAAATTATTGAATAATAAAAGAAAATTTTAATTATTCAGTATTAAAGAAACGAACTGCTACAAAAGTACCAAGCTCTTTAAGGTTTATTTAACGTTTTATTATTAATTTACATAGAATATCTAATCACATAATGTATGAATATTGCAAATATCTTTCAATCAAAGCTGAGCACTTGTACTACTTCTACTAAAACAGGAGAATCGGATTCCTGTCGTCCCGTTTTCAGGACTGGGACTTATATTTATTTAAAATTTTACATATTCACATATTTATCTTTATTATTCTTATATTTATTTAAAATTTTACATATTCACATATTTATCTTTATTATCTTCGGGTAATTCCTCCGTACCGACAAGTAGCTTTAGTTTCGTAATAAAAATAACCTGTTTCAACAAGAGCGTTAAAGCGTTAATGAGTAGCTTGTTGGTCATGTGGTTAGGACTCTCGCCTCGTGATCTAAAGGTCGCGAGTTCGAACTTCATTCCAGATAAGCGAATTAGTCCTGTTTTCATAGCACAAGCGTTTAGCTTAGTTTGAAAATAGTAAGAATATTGACGTGACGCCGTATTCCGTGTTCGTACCTGTATTTTTTATATTTAAAAAATTGGTATAGTATTTTTCCTAAAGACACAGAAAATACATTAAAATGTGAGGCGGTTTCTCTAGAACAAGCCTAGCCCTAAGTGAGATATTTTCAGGATTTCTTCCTGTAAATATTTTTTTGTAAACAATAAAAAAAATTAAGTCACGTAATTGTGGTGGAGATATTATAAATATCAATAATGATCGTAAATACTTTTTTCCACAGCGGATTGTGTACTTTAGAACTAGGCCGCTAGATTCCTGCCTATGTTATGAGTTTCAAATGTTCAAGCAACCGTGACCAACTTGACTTACGACGACATGAGTTACTGTAATGATATTCCAACTTTTCGCAAAAAGTAAGTCAGAAATATTGGAAAATGAAATGTAAAACTTGATTTCACATATCTCCTTAACTTGGACATGGTTGCTTGAGCATTTTAGACTCGTAACATAGGCAGGAGTCTACCGGCCAAGTTAATGCCGCTAGCTCTGGTACACCCTATATAAATATACAAATTACAATATACACATTATGTTTAAAATAAAATATTTTAACATTCAGAAAAAAAAGTGGAAACCTTAAGGCAGGGGTTGTATTAAATAATTTTATAACAGTAATTATAAACGAAGTAGTTAATAAAAATGAATCATTCAGAGATGCCGTGATGAGGATAACATTAAATTCTGTCGCACGATCATTCGATGAAAGAATTTTCCTCAAATGTATCACCTCTCAAACATTATATTGTTTGTTATTTTCTTGTTCGTCCAGTTACAGTTGTATAATTATCTTTGATGTTAGTCCATACAAAAAACGGCCGACTTCGTTCCAATGAAAAAGTATCGGTTCGATGGGTACAAATTCACAAAATGTCTTTCGTACGGAGTAAAAATAATACTCAGAGAATCTAAAACGCATATTTACCCAGTGTTATAATTTTGTTTACCTCCGCAACAAATTGAGGGTTTAAATCTCAAAAGATAAACAGGAAATCCGAGACAATAAAGAATAAAGTAAATCATACACTATTTTTTTTTTTAATAGAGATGCGAACACGGAATACGTGTCACATCAATATTCTTACTATTTTGAAACTAAGCTAAATGCTTGTGCTATAAAAATAGGACTAACTTGCTGGTCTGGAGTGAGGTTCGAACTCGTGAACTTTGGATCACGAGGCGAGAGTCCTAACCACAAGAACAAGTGTAACATTTCTGTATTCAATCTCTAAAGGAATAATTTATTTACTTATTAAATGTATCAATCAACACATATATTTTTTTACAACAATGATAACAAATAGATATTCATCATCAAATTATTATATACGTTGTACCTCACCAAAAAGAATTAAGGTTCTTATGTGTGGTGAGGGATAATAACTTACAAAAGAAAAAAATTATCAATAAACAAAAATTATGAATTACCACAGAAAAGATTTTTTAAGTAGGTAAGAAGTGTAAGGTATTGGTACCTAGTATAATTTAAGTTAACGTACAATGAGAATTATAGGTAGGTATATAAAAGATGTGGCATATTTATTGCATATTCTTGAAGTGGGACTTCAACTTGTACTTGAATTTATTGTAATCATCAATAGTTTTTAATTCTGTGGGTAAATTATTAAATAACCAAATTAATTAATCAATTAGAAAGACATACAGAAAAATCTAATTCACGAAAAAATATTAGGTTACTACTGGGATTCGAACCCAGATTGGATTGCTCTATGGACAAAAATATAAATTAATCAATTAATAAAAATAAGAACTACATATAAAGTCGATATATTCACGGAAACATAGAGGGTTGCTATAGCTTAGTGGTCAGAGCACCGGCCCCGGAAAGGAGGTGACCTGGGTTCGAATCCCAGTAGTAACCTAATATTTTTTCGTGAATTAGATTTTCTGTATGTCTTTCTAATTGATTAATTAATTTGGTTATTAAATATTTCACATAACTTTGTTCTGAAAAATTACAACTTCACAAATATGAATGTGTTCTTGAACATAAATTATTAAAGTTGAATATACCTCTATATAGAAAGCCGTTTTGAAAACATGTACTAAAAAGGTACTAAATTTAAGAGTTTTTAAATTATTTTCATATCTGCTCGAGTGACACGTTTGTAAAATATTAGTTTTCTTTTCTTTAAATGTTTGTAATATCGAATATTTCTTATAAATGATGAATATTCTATGCGTCCCTTTATACTCTGAAACACTGAATTGCTTCATAAAAAATACTTTCTCGACACGTCAACTGTCACGAATGACATTTGATCATCATATTACCTCCAGATTGGTCCGGATATGTCATGTCAGTCACGGTTTGTCATGAAACGGTCGTAACTCGTAAAGCTCCGGGGGAAGTCGGACCAATTTTACAGGCGATAAGCGTCTTTGGGGGAATACGGAGAAAAATTAAGGAAAATCGTATTGAAGATTTTATTTTGGATTTTAATTCATTATAATAACAATAATGTCGTTTAATATACAGACCGTGCATCCTCAACCATACAAACTTATCAAAAACTCAAAATTAAAATCAAATATAGGCACATGGGAAACAAAACACGAGAATATCACCAGTCACTAGACACGAATTTAATTGGAGCACTATTCTTTAATTCATACAATTTCGCAATTTTTACTCTGAACTTTTCACACTTATATTCTGGATCACTTTATATTCGTCTTGCCAGAAGATTCACCGTCTGTGGTTGCACTTATTAGCTCGGTAGGTACTCTGTTAATTTATTGTCGCTGGTCACCCGCCGCCTACGGGATCGCTTCTGTGTAATCGCCGAAATGTCACAACAAACTGATTGTCTCTACGGCGTCGTTCCACTTGTACACATTTTTGAGCTCCCAGGCAAGTCGCGAATATACTAGTTTATTCCGGATCTTTGTATTAATTTCCAATTTTTTGTAAAATGTTCTGTTGAGTGCCGTAAAATCCTCGATTATGTGTTTTTCTTTCCATATCTGCAGTCTCGTGACAATATTAATCTGTAAACGAAATGTAACATGAGAAATATAAAAAATCACATGAAAATCTCATTTTCTCGCTTGAGTTTATCCGACTTCCTTTTGTTTACATGTAAATGATTTCAATGAAAACATAAATATTTCTAAGGGTTTTCCAAACTATGACATTGAAAAATATATTCGTCTCCTGGAACGAAGATCAAACCATCGACCATTTGACTATTAGACGAAGAGAGCTTTACCCCTGGACGAAACAAATAGTTCATACACATACATATTAAACATCTAATTAAAATTTTGCGAAATAAATATCCAGCTTATGTGGGCGAGACGCGATGGTAAAATCGATAAGATCAGGCAAATTGCCGGCCAAAATTGGAAGCAAAGCGCAATAATCGGGGAACTGTGTAGAACGAGACATAGGAGGCCTAATGATAGGATCTGCAGAAGAAGATAGAAAAGTGAAAATATCCAAGTATAAGTTATCGTTTGCCCAATCGTTTACCTGGTACAATCTAACGATGACGTTTTAGAACACATTTTCAACTTAAAAACCGCCCTGGTACAGGCTAGAGGCTAGTAATTAAATAAAAATAATACAATGCATAAATACTAAGAAAGAATAAATAACAGTATCAAATTTACAAAGAGAA